>JALMGJ010000062.1:843314-1368263 GCA_023362775.1 Charina bottae | reverse complement strand
TTTAATAATACACACACACACACACACACACACACACACACACAGAGTATATTTAGACTGGACAGATGATACAAAGAAGGGTAAAATAATGCACCATTAGAGAGAGAAGTTAAAATATAAAAGGTAAAGGTTCCCCCCGCACATTTGTGCAGTCGTGTCCGACTCTAGGGGCCGGTGCTCATCTCTGTTTGTTAGCCGAAGAGCCAGCGTTGTCCGAAGACGCTTCCATGGTCATGTGGCCGCATGATGCACACGGAATGCTGTTACCATCCCACGGAAGTGGTACCTATTCATCTACTTGCATTTGCATGCTTTCGAATTGCTAGGTTGGCAAGAGCTGGGGCCGGTGCGGGAGCTCACTCCGTCACGCGGGGCTAGGGATTCGAACCTCCGAACGTGCGATCTTCCAATCGACAAGCCTGGCGTCTTACCCGCTGAGCCACCACGCCCCTAAAATGTATTATCCTTATATAATATTATATGTATATGTATATGTATATGTATATGTATATGTATATGTATATGTATATGTATATGTATATGTATATGTATATGTATTAAAAAAAAGAAAGAAAGCAGATCTCCATCTTTGCCCAGAAGAGAAAGCTAAAGAAATAGAGCCGAACCACTGGTTTGAAACTCCCAAAAAGCATTTGTGAGTCCCAGAAATTAAGCATTCCAGCTCTCTCTCCCAAAAAGACATAACAGGGAAGAAACAACATGCTTGCGCAGAGAAATGTTGGGCTTCCAGTGGTGCTGGGAATTTAAGCAAAAGATTAAATTCTTCTTCTTCTTTTTCCTCCTCCTCCTTTTTGTATGAGTCCAAGGAATAATATATATATAAAAAAACCCCACCCAACCCCAGCCCCCAGCCCTCGATGCGACACCGAGAAAGATGAACGCGGCGGGGGGATCAACAAGGCATAATGCATTAATCGAGGAACGGCGCTCACGCACTCTCCCCCCTCCTGCGTCGCTTTTCTCGGCAAAGAGCAGCCAAGCCGCGATCGCTAAAAATAGATGGGAAGTCAAACCAAGGGGGAGGCCGGGAAGAGAGAGATGTTGATAAAAACCAGGAAATTCACGAGTCGGGAAACGTTTCGTTAAGCCTGCCTGGATGAGAATGTTTTCAAGGTAAATAGCAAACGGGGCGCAGACTTCGCCTAATCTTTGCATTCCTGCAAAGGTGGATTTGGGGGGGATCCTAAAGAGAGATGCTCGATGTTCAGGGGGGAATCCGAGATATTGAGACAGATGGAGGCCAAATTCTTGTTTTTAAGCTTTTTATCTAGGCAGTGTTTTTCAAACCTGGCCACTCTGAGAGAGGTGGACTTCTTAAAACACTTGGCTAGACCAACAGGTTTGGGAGGTTTCAGGCACAAAGGGAAGCCTGCTATTGGATCGAAGTGAACCCGAATTGCACAAGCATCTGTCGACTTCAAGCTGGTCCTTAAGAAGTCTTAGGGAGCAGCTTGACAATAGGAAGGAGTCTCCGTTCCACCACAGAACTTCCAGGAGGACTGTGGGAGTGTCACTTTCTCTCGGCCCAGCCAACCTCACAGGGTCGTTGTTGCTGGGGGGGAATCAAGGGGAGACTCTGTCCTGTCCCCCTGACTTCTTAGGGAAAAGGCAGGAGATATGGGCACCCAGCAAATAAATCAAGAGCATTTTGCTGGATAAGCAGAGGCCCCCGACTTACAACGGGGAGCTGCGCAAGACGCACTGTTCTGAACACGCAAGAAACTTGCTTAATCTTTCCAAGCTTTGAAGCCCCAATGCAAAGGGTTGATTTGTTGTTGTTCAGTCGTTCAGTCGTGTCCGACTCTTCGTGACCTCATGGACCATAGCACTCCAGGCCTTCCTGTCCTCCACTGTCTCCCGGAGTTTGCTCAAGTTCATGTTCATTGCATCGGTGAGGCTATCTAACCATCTCATCCTCTGCCGTCCCCTTCTCCTTTTGCCCTCAGTCTTTCCCAGCATCAGGGTCTTTTCCAGTGAGTCCTCTCTTCTCATTAGGTGGCCAAAGTATTTGAGCTTCAGCTTCAGCATTGATTAGAGATGTGCCAATCTTCTCTGCGTCGAACCGCAGACTTGGCTAGTGTTCACCCAACCCATTTTGGCCTGGCCCCGGACCCAAATCAGATTGATTTGTCTACGATACGGACTGGAAGGTTACTATTCCAAAAGAAGGGGTTTGGGGTGCGTGGGAAATGCCAGGGACCAGCGGTTTCCTTGCAGTGATATGTGCCTACGTCACATGGTGGGGTTTTCCCCTGCTGGTTCCACCGTTCGATGATTCTAGGGGTGATGGGCGCAGCTATGTCAGGTGAAAAAGGGAGCCTTTTTGTGAGGGACAGCAGCTGAGGAGCGGACGAGGAGGAGGGAGGAGGAAGACGGAATGGAAGGCAATGGGAAGATGGAGAGGGTTGAGGAATATGGACTATGGAGCTGCTGAGACCATTACCATGAGGAAAGAGCAGACCGGCCTTGTGATGCAGGGGAGATGAGAGGACCCGCAGAGCGTTGCCCTGTTAAACCTGTAAAATCCCTGGGAACAACCCAAATATTCTTTGGGTTTGGTTTCGCTGGACCGCAACCAGCCCCTACTGGCTCGGCAGATCTTCTGGAATGCGGTGGTTGTTTGCAGGTTGAAAGCCAAACGTCTTTGGGGTTTCGCACCCCGTCCCACCCACCCCCCGTTTTGAGGAAATAAGGCGCTGAAAGCTAGCTGGACGCTCGGGACCAGAGAGGTCCTGTTTGCTTTAAAACGCTTCCCGCCAGCAGCGCGACGACGGGCCTCTCGCAGACGCTCAGCCCTCTGGCGTCCTACGGGAACGGGCGCCCCACAACGGGGGACCCACAAGGTCGACTTACCACCAGCTGCGGGACCGGGAGCGGCCTTCCCTCCTTGCTTAGGGAGACGTAGGTGAAAAACGCACTGACCGCGCGGTACCGTTCCTGAGGCTCGCCCACGAAATGGTCGGCGTCGACGAAGACTTCGATTTCCATGGACTTGTTGCTCGTGAAGGTCATGCGGCCGGAAATGGTAATCACGTTCCCTGCGGGACAGAGGGGACGTGGTGAGCGAGGGGCAACGCCGTAAAGGCCAAAGGGGTCTGAACGTTCGGGGGATCGGGTTCAAGCGGCAACGCTCGCTCCGGTTATCGGCAACTCCAAGCAAAGGGGCTGCATGGAAAGATGAGGATTACAGGTAGTCCTCGCTTAATGACCACAATAGGGACCTGAAAAATTGGTTGTTAAGTGGTGTGGTCATTAAGTGAGTCACCACGTGGCCGGACCCAATTTTACAACCATTTTTATGACGGTTGTTAAGCGAATCACAGGCGTTAAGCGAGTCACCATGGTCGTTAAGCGAATCCAGCTTCCCCAATGGATGATTTTTGCCAGAAACCAGCAAAAAAGGTGACCACGTGACTGCAGGACACCGCAACTGGTCGTAAATGCGAGCCGGCTGCCAAGTGCCCAAATTGCAATCACGTGACTGCGGGGGCGATGCGATGGTTTGCGACGGTCGTAAGTGTCTGTACAGGTCGTAAAGCACTTTTCCCAAGGCCGTCGTAACTTCGGACCGCCGTTAAACGAACGGTCATTAAGCGAGGACTACTTGTATAAACTGCCCCCCTCAACAATGGGGTCCCCACAGACGTTGTCAGAGAATAATGACAGGAAGTGACACAAGTGTAGACGGGCATCCCGTTTCCAGAAGGATTATGGATTGCTTGGAGAAGGTTCAGAAGAGGACCAAAAAGATGACTTGAGGATGTCCTCAGAGGAACTGGAGACGTTCAATCTGAAGAAAGGCTACGTTCAGGTATGCAAAGGGAAGCAATGGGCAAGATGCTCACAAACTCATCCCCGTGGCCACAGAAACCAGGATCAGAAATAACGGACACACACGCCTTCCTAGAATTTGCTGACGTACCAGGAACAAATTCTTGGTGACCAGATCTCTCCAGGAGTGGAAGAATCTATCTATGTGGGTCCTCCATTTATCTATCTAGTGCAGGGCTTTCCAAAGTTTTCCCGCGGCGACACACCAACCGCCGTTGGTGTGTTGCCGCGGGAAAACCCAGAAGTGTCGCCGTTGCGGCAGCGCGCAAAAACCCGGAAGCGCTGCTGCCGCTTTCAGATTTTTGCGCGCCGCCGTTGGTGTGTCGCCGCGGGAAAACCCGGAAGCGCTGATGATGATGAGGGAGGGTGGAATGGGCTTTCCCGCACACAGCAGCGGGGTGGACTAGATGACCCTTAGGCTCCCTTCCGATTTGTTTATTTAATTTCTATAGCCGCCCATCTCGACAAGTGACTCTCAACAATTTGCCATTCCGTGCTTCCAAAGGCTGCAGATTAGAGTTGTATGGAAAACCTTAGAAAGCCAGCAACCTGGCAGTCACGTTTTGGAACGAAACGAGGTGCCACCGCCCTTTTGATGTCCTCCACCCAATTTCTGGGCAGGGACACTGGGTGGGTCTTGTCTCTGAATTCCTCGGCTATTTCTCAAGGGGCACCCCGACTTTAAAAAAAACCAACCAACCAAGCCGGGGAGGAATTTCTTCCCTGGGGATTGAATGACCGCTTGGAAAGCCCAGGAGACCACAGATTAACTGGAGAAGAATTAAAGTCCAGACTTTTGCGCACATCCCGTTGCTGCAACAGCTGCCCTTCGACCACGAATCCTTTCTTCCACTGTCCACAGCTCGTCAAATTGAACGAGAAATCTCCAAATTCAGGACACACCACACTGATACACACACACACACACACACACAGAGATGGGATATCTCATTTCTTTTCGGCTGACAGGTTCCGTCCGCTCAGTTTTAGGATTGGGATCGAGGAAGCAAACTCGAATCCACCACCGTCCTTTTGGAGCCGGAGATGTTTCTCCCACATCGCTGCGACGGAACACGAAAACACCTAATCAGCTTTGACGTTAAGGAGAGAAACGGGGTTGCAGCTGCTACGATCTATCATTTCGAGCCACTTTTGTGATGGGAAGTGGAGGAAATTGAGCACTGGAGTGCAGAAGGCTAAGAAAGGGATCTCAGCGCAAAAGAGCTTCCCACTTTTCTGCGACTGGGTGGGAAGGAAAGACCCTTCCCGTAAAGCCACCGTACTTCAACCGTGAAGAGGGACGACTAGGCATAAGACGTCAGCTGAGTCCCACCCGGAGGGATCTAACCTGAATAAAAACTCTACCATTCGATGGGCAGAGTTCACACACAGCACCCCACCCTCCCCAAAGCGTTAAGCCAAGGTAACATCTCAGCAAGCTTAAAATCCAGGCTAAGTCTTGAACTGACCTAATGAAACATGTTTTGTAAACCTAGACAAAGGAGAAGCAGACTACAGGTAGTCCTCGACTTACGACCACAGCTGGGACCGGAACTTCCGCCGCTAAGCGAGGCGGTTGTTAAGTGAGGCGTGCCCGATTTTACAACCTTTTCGCCACAGTCGTTAAGCGAATCACATGGTCATTAAGTGAATCTGGCTTCTCCCATTGACTGCTTGTTGGAAGCCGGCTGGGAAGGTTGCAAATGGCAATCACATGACCCTGGGACGCTGCAACCAACGTAGATACATGCCGGTCGCCAAGCACTTGAATTTTGATTATGTGACTGTGGGGACGCTGTGACGGTTGTAAGTGCGAGGACTGGTCGCAAGTCACTTTTCTCAGCGCCATCGTAACTTCTATGTATTGTATTTATATTTTTATTGTGTTTTTTATTGTATTTTAATGATGTGGCTGTGGCTGTGAACCGCCCAGAGTCCCTCCTTGAGGGGGAGATGGGCGGTCATAGAAATTTAATAAATAATAAAATAATAATAAATAATAACTTCGAACAGTTGCTAGAAAAATACAGGGTACAAAATCTGGACCTTTTTTCCCATGAAAAGCTCACTTTATGGAATGACCCCGGACTTAAAAATAGCCAGTATATTCCTTCTTCAGTAGACTGGGCTTGTCATAAAATTACTTTGGAACAACTCAGTTCTGTTTAAGCGGTTTTTAAAGCTTTTGTCGAACTTAAAACAGGCCGTGGTTGACCACCTAGCATCGGGCGGTGAATTTAAATGCCAATTTTTTCGCTCCGGATGCTATTGCTGCTTCAGAAATTCCACATTTGTTAAATGTTTTGGAAGACTCCACCAAGGCTCCTAAGCCAGCAAAAAGCTGAACCAAACTGGCTTCCAGTACGTCAACTTTGCAACAATGAACTTGAAAGTCCTGTCCTGGAAAACAGCGGGCCACGTTTTCCGGTTGGACGAAAGATCAAGGAAGAAGACTTTTCAGCAAATTTGGGTTGGTTTTGTTAGAAGTAAATGTAATGTAAATGTAAATGTAAACAGAAATGTAAGAATATGTTTACAATCCAACAGTTTGTTTTAGGATATAATTTCCAGCCCATCAATTGTATCACTGGAACGAAGACCCCCACCCACCCAACTCACTGCATATTGCTATTTATTTTAGTAGGATTACCAACATGGCACGGCCCAGTTTCCTACATTAATATTAATCAGCCAACTAACGTCAAACGTGGGTGAATCTTTATCATTCTTTAAGCTTTGACCCAAGTGGGGTCTGTTTGTCACATGTTTTATTTAATTTATTAATTTATTATTTATTATTTAAATTTATATGACCGCCCATCTCCCCCAAACGGGCGGACTCTGCTTTGCTCAAAAGTGGGGGGAACATCTTCAAAAGGATGGGGTTGGGCGGGGGTAAAAGGTGGGGGGGCATTTCTCCCAAAAAGGCTGCATTAAGTATTTTAATACTAATTAATTTAATTAAGTATTTTGGATTAATTAATTAATTAGAACTACTTAATTAAGTTATTTATTTATTTGTTTATTTATTTATAATTCGATTTATATCACCGCTCCATCTCCCCCAAGGGGAGACTCTGGGCAGTTTTTTAAATTTTAATTAAGTATTTTAATGCTAAGCATGCATCTTTGGAGTGTTTCTTTCTAAGGGGGGCAATGCGCCACCCCCCGATGATCATTTTCGTACCAAATTTTGCCGACGCAGTTAAGGCTGCGATCAGCTGCACAACAACGGAACCTGCCCTGAGTTTATAATGTATTATTCACGGGGTCAGAATGCAGCATTTTCGTTTCTTTTATGTTACAATCGGTTTGACCCATTATTAGTAGCGCCCTTCGCCCGTTGCCCTGATGATGCCCTTTCATTATCCGTCTCAGCGGGTCCCGTTCTGGCACTCGGGAGAAAAAAACGCCGGCTTTCTGAATGCGGCCATTAACGCGAGGCCCCCAAGGGTGGCTTTGGAATGTTTACTCGGTTATCCTCCGCCGACTAATGAATGTGGATCAATTAGTTATTCTCGCTTATTGAACCAAAGGCCTGAGCTGCGGTTTGCTGATTGCAGGACCCAGTTGGCCATTTTGAAGCGTGCGGTCGGATCCGGTGATCCGGTTAGCGGCTCTCCTCTGGGGAGACACCCCCTTTACCGGCTGCCTTTTCCAACTTGCGGACAAAGATAAAGATGGAGAGAAACCACGTCAGGCCTTTTTCTCGTGCGTTTTCCTGTCCAAAGTGCCCAACGGCATCACAGCGGTATAAATTTAGAGAGGAGGTGGCAAATCCCCCCCCCCATCCTTGTAATTTTAAAGCCAGCTGTAAAAGCTGTCCACCCCAGCGATTTGCAGCTGGTGAGCTGTCATCAGCAATTACGGCTTCCCGCGTCGTCGTTCCCCCCGCCCCCCGCGTGTGGGTGTGGGCGCGAGACAGCCAGAGTCCCAAGACAGAAGGAGGAAAACCTCTGTGCCGCCTAGGGTGACAAAATGTGGGGCCCTGGGAGATGGAAAGAGGGAGGCCAGAAGATAGATGCTGCAGCGGTGCGTCATCATCGCGAGGTGGGACGGCTAAGCAGAGGCCCGGGGACTGAAAAGTGTGGGGCAGAGATTTAAATGCCGAAGCAAGGGAGACGCGTTCTCGGATCTAAGAGAGGGAGAGAGAGAAGAGGAGATGAGGGCAGATCCCAAACCTTCGCGTTGTGAATATGAGACTCGAGACACTGCTCTGCAGGATGACCGAAATAGGCAGCAGGGCCACTAAGGGTCAGTGGGCTGGGCTAGTTAGTTAGCTCCACCCACCCACCCACCCACCCATCCATCCATCTTATCCCTCTTTTGCAGCTGATCTTGAGCCACTGTACAATCAAATTACATTTATGGTGTCATAAGTTTCTTGGCAGCCTTTCCAGACACGGGCTAAACCTGTGAACCTTCCAGAGGTTAAATTTCCTGAAAGAGAAAGAGTTTTGCATCCTTCTCAGCTCAGGAGATTTTAAGAAGACACGGAATTCAAGAAATACACTGCAGACTAGCCCTTGGTAAAGTGGTAATGAAGGCCTTGGAAAAGATGCTGTGAGCCAGTTTGGTCTAGTGGTTAAGGTGCTGGGCTAGAAACCAGGAGGCTGTGAGTTCTAGTCCCGCTTTAGGCATGAAAGCCGGCTGGGTGACTTTGGGCCAGTCCCTGTCTCTCAGCCCTAGGAATGAGCCAATGGGAAACCAGGAGGCTGAGAGTTCTAGTCCCGCCTTAGGCATGAAAGCCGGCTGGGTGTCTTTGGGCCAGTCCCTGTCTCTCAGCCCTAGGAAGGAGCCAATGGCAAACCAGGAGTCTGTGAGTTCTAGTCCCGCCTTAGGCATGAAAGCCGGCTGGGTGACCTTGGGCCAGTCCCTGTCTCTCAACCCTAGGAAGGAGCCAATGGCAAACCAGGAGACTGAGAGTTCTAGTCCCGCCTTAGGCACGAAAGCCGGCTGGGTGACCTTGGGCCAGTCCCTGTCTCTCAGCCCTAGGAAGGAGCCAATGGCAAACCACGAGACTAAGAGTTCTAGTCCTGCCTCAGGCAGGAAAGCCGGCTGGGTGACCTTGGGCCAGTCCCTGTTCTCTCAGCCCTAGGATGGAGCCAATGGGAAACCAGGAGGCTGAGAGTTCTAGTCCCGCCTTAGGCACGAAAGCCGGCTAGGTGACCTTGGGCCAGTCACTCTCTCTCAGCCCAACTTACCTCACAGGGTGGTTGTTGTGGGGAAAATAGGAGGAGGAAGGAGTGTTAGGTATGTTCGCTGCCTTGAGTGATTTATGAAAATAATAAAGGAGGGATTAAAAAAATCAAATAAATAAACAAATTTGTCTATACCTACGAAGATCAGAATAGTGCAGGCAATGGTATTCCCTGTGACCTCCTATGGAAGTGAAAGTTGGACTCGGAAGAAGCAGCATAGAAAGAGCATTGATGCTTTTGAACATTGGTGTTGGAGAAGACGCCTGAGAAGACCATGGACAGCCAAGAAAACAAACCAATCGATCATTGAACAAATCAATCCAGAATTCTCGCTCCATGACCAGGCTAGCTTGAACACGTTATGCGAAGATCCACCCGTAACAATGCTGTCTTGCGTTAAAGAAACATTGCAAGCACCTTCCGTAATATTTGCTAGATTCCAATGAACAACAATACCAACACACAAACACACACACATTCCAAGAAAATATTCTTCCAGGGGGAGCAAAGGTTTAAGTTGGACCCTAAGTAATCAGGACCCTGGACAGCTCTCCGTTGGCCATGCTTGAACAGCCAGGACTAATGAGGACATCTCAAGCGATTCGGGTGAATCCCCAGCCGTTTCTCATTTTCTCCCTCTTCAGTTCAGTCCATCAGACCGAGACGTTTTGGAAAAGACCCCAGGAGGGTCCATTCCCGTTTCTGGGCAGGTTTCTCCGCATGCAGGGAGTTTTCTCCACGGGGCATCCTTTTAAAAGCAAGGGTCCTGAGTGTGATCCCATCTCCTTTTCCTTAATATAAGGGTTACTGCGCAGGCCTTTCCCTTTTTGCGTTGCAGACGGCAGTGCAAAATTTGGCAGAGTCTGGATTTTGGTGTGAGCCGGGTTAGTTTATAGGAGCATAAAATTAGATTCCCCCCCCCCGACTAATACATTTTATTAAAAGGCATACAGGTAGTCCTCGCTTAATGACCACAATTGAGCCCGGAATTTTGGTTGCTAAGCAAAGTGGTCATTAAGCAAATCCGACCCGATTTTACGACCTTTTTTGCAACGGTCACTAAGCAAATCACCACAGTCGTTAAGCAAACCACGTGGTTGTTAAGCGAATCACGCGGTTCCCCATTGATTTTGCTTGCCAGAAGCCATCTGGGAAGGTAGAAAATGGCGATCACATGTCCTCGGGACGCTGTGATGGTCATAAATGCGAACCGGTTGCCAAGTGCCAAAATCGTGATCATGTGACCGTGGGGACGCTGCAATGGTCATAACTGTGAGGACCGCTCATAAGTCGTTTTTTTCAGCACTGTTGTAAGTCCGAACCATCACTAAACAAATAGTTGTTAAGTGAGGATTAGCTGTAAGTACATGCCAGTTGCCAAGCACCTGGATTTTGATCACGTGACCGCGGGGACGCTGCGACGGTCACAAGTGCGAGGATCAGTCACAAGTCACTTTTTTCAGCGCTGTTGTAACTTTGAACAGTCGCTAAATGAATGGTCATAAGTCGAGGACCACCTGTATATTGCTTTTAGAAGGAAAGCTTGCTGCAATTCTTTTAACCCCCTCCTCTTCTCCTCCATAAATCTTGCTGAAGAGACTCTGCGAGAATTGTGTTTGGAAAATAATTCTTGGTTCTCGGCAGCTGCCCGAGGACAAGTCATCAGACTCAGCGGCCTCTTCCAATTTCCAGGAATCTCCAGGTTTTCCATCTCCGGCAATAACACAGAGGGGTCGCATCCGATCCCTGGGGTCTACACATGCTATCCTCCACCCTCAAATGTTTGCCCCCCGACACGAAACCCAAATCAGCAGTGTTTCTCTGTCCCTCCTGCTGTACATAAGCCTTGTGTGCGTGTGAATGGATTTTGCCTTTTATTTCTGGCCCATAATTTTTAAATTTACTTTCAACCTGGAACTGTGGGGCGATGTGAGCAGACTGGACCCCTCTTGAGCCTTTGGATTCCAATTTAAAGCCTCAGAAATTGCAATTGGAAGGAACGAGGTTTAACAGTGACTCGGTTTCCTTTCCATTCTTTTAGGCACGACGGCTCCCTTGCGCCAAGCTGAGCTCAAAATACCCCTTGGCTTTAGGCTGGCATCTCTAGATGGGGCATGGCAATCTCCCTGCCTGAAAATATGTAGTGTGCAGGCCAGAAGAAGGCAACTAGTGACGTCCAGCCTCTAGCAACAAATATCTAGCACAGAGCTTTCCAAACTGTGTGTCGGGACACGTTAGTGTGTCGGCTGCAGTGTCTGGGTGTGTCGTGTCTGCTGCTGCCTCGGAGCCCTGCCAGGATTCTGCACAGGTCCTAGTGCCTGCCTTGTGCCCTGCTGCCTCCAAACCTGCCCTGCCAGGATTCTGCACAGGTCCCAGTGCCTGCCTTGTGCCCTGCTGCCTCCAAACCTGCCCTGCCAGGATTCCACACAGGTCCCAGTACCTGCCTTGTGCCCTGCTGCCTCCAAACCTGCCCTGCCAGGATTCCACACAGGTCCCAGTGCCTGCCTTGTGCCCTGCTGCCTCCAAACCTGCCCTGCCAGGATTCCACACAGGTCCCAGTGCCTGCCTTGTGCCCTGCTGCCTCCAAACCTGCCCTGCCAGGATTCCACACAGGTCCTAGTGCCTGCCTTGTGCCCTGCTGCCTCCAAACCTGCCCTGCCAGGATTCCGCGCAGGTCCTAGTGCCTGCCTTGTGCCCTGCTGCCTCCAAATCTGCCCTGCCAGGATTCCACGCAGGTCCTAGTGCCTGCCTTGTACCTTGCTGCCTCCAAACCTGCCCTGCCAGGATTCCACGCAGGTCCTAGTGCCTGCCTTGTGCCCTGCTGCCTCCAAACCTGCCCTGCCAGGATTCCACGCAGGTCCTAGTGCCTGCCTTGTACCTTGCTGCCTCCAAACCTGCCCTGCCAGGATTCCACGCAGGTCCTAGTGCCTGCCTTGTGCCCTGCTGCCTCCAAACCTGCCCTGCCAGGATTCCACGCAGGTCCTAGTGCCTGCCTTGTGCCCTGCTGTAAGAGTGTGTCGCGAAATGATGCATGTCTAAAAAGCGTGTCACCAACATGAAAAGTTTGGAAAGCTCTGATCTAGCAGCTTGAGAAAAAGTGGGGGAAAAGGGGTTGTCGGAAAGAAAAAAAGGCTATGGGTATCCTCGCCCCAGCTTCTCTTCACCCCCACACAGCACGCAGCCCCCGATGGACTTTGAGGAAGTTCAGCCCTTGATAGATTAAAAAAAAAACCCTGCCTCTTGTACACAACACTGGACCTCGTCTACCTCAACCAGACCCAAATTTTTTGGGGTCCTCCTGGATCCCCTACTTGGCGACGCAGCCAGACACGGGCGTGCCCCACGCGAAATGTTCCACTGCCCGCAAGGCTGCCGGCCCCACAGCTTACCTTTTTTAATCTTCTCGTGGAAGTTGATGGCGTCCACAGACGCGGTCACGATGTTGGTCTTGCAGTGCCGGGCGGCGACAATGCCCGCTACTTCGTCCATGAGTTTCATCGTCACGCCTGGGGAGGGGGGGGGGGGGAAAGAGCCGTGATTAATGGAGGCAGCCCCCCGCAACAGGTCTCTGGGCCAGCGGGCTCCAGCTGCGAAAGAGAAGGAGGGAGTCATCACTATAGGCACCCAAGGGAACCCATCTCCAGTTGATGGACGCTCAACCTCTGCCTGAACGTTGGCAGGGACTGCTTCTCCAGCATTTATTATTTTGCATTTTGCCCTCTGAGAGAATGGAGGTGGGGGGGCATCTTCTGGGTGTCTTCCAAAAGTGGGACTCCCTCAAGGCTGCCTCCACCCCGTCCCTTTCAGCCTCCCCTTGTAGGATGGTGTTTCCTCTTCCCTGAACATCCTCACGGCCCCTCCTCTGAACCTCTTCTGGTTGGTCTGAACCCTTCTTAATCTCCAGGGCCCAGAACTGAACACGAGGGAGCTGACAAATCCAGAATAGAACTATGACTTTCCAGGGTTTGGAAATCAGACTTCTACTAATGCACCCTAAAATCTTTCCTTCCTCCCTCCCTCCCTCCCTCCCTCCCTCCCTCCCTCCTTCTCTCCTTCCTCCTTCTCCCCTCCCTCCCTCATCTCCTTCCTTCCTCCCTCCCTCCTTCGTTCTCTCCTTCCTCGTTCTCCCCTCCCTCCCTATCTCCTTACTCCTTCTCTCTTCCTCCCTCCCTCTGTCTCTTCCTTCCTTCCTTCCTTCCTTCCTTCCTTCCTTCCTTCCTTCCTTCCTTCCTTCCTTCCTTCCTTCCTTCCTTCTCTCTTCCCTCCCTCCCTCCTTTTCCTTCCTTCCTTCCTTCCTTCCTTCCTTCCTTCCTTCCTTCCTTCCTTCCTTCCCCTCCCTCCCTCCCTCCCTCCCTCCCTCCCTCCCTCCCTCCCTCCCTCCTTTCTTTCTTTCTTTCTTTCTTTCTTTCTTTCTTTCTTTCTTTCTTTCTTCTTTCCTTCTTTCCTTCTTTCCTTCTTTCTTTCTTCTTTCCTTTCTTGACACACTCAGACACACCCAAGGGGCCATGTCATTGGCACAACGGCCATTCTGGTCTGAGAAATGAGTAAGGGGTTAGCGCAGACTAAAGCCAACGCCAACCAGGAAGACCAATTTCAAATCTAGAGATGAGGAGACCGTGACATTTTCAACTCGGTTGGAACCCCAAAGGGGGACTGGACACCCCCACCTCCTTATCTATCTCGGACTAGCCTTCTCCAGCAGCACCCCCCAATCACCAGCCAGAGCAGCCAATATTCCGTTGGCTGGGGACGATGGGTACAGACTCCAACCCATCTGGAGGGCCTCCAGTTCCACGCCGCACAAGCGGCTCGCCAGGGGGCGGCGCGAGATCCTTCAGAAGGGATGCGGGACCCCTGGTTCAGATCTAACAGCAACGCCTGGGCTTCCTGGCAACCGCAGATCCCCTCCAGATCTAATGCTTGCTCATTCACAGTCCTTCTGCCCTCAGCCGCTGCTGGGGGAGGAACAGAGCGTGCTCGCAAGGCAGCGGAGTCAACCCCGGGTAGATTATTCTGAAATTAGGCGGCAATTTTGCCAGTTTGCAATTTTGCTAGGTGCCCCTGACATTCCTCTCCGTGCCAGGATGACATGGAAGGTGCTGTTCCCAGCAGAGCTTAAAGGGAAGCGGGGAAGAATCAAACTGCATGCTCGGCAGAGCTAGAAGGAAAAGATGCTCGCGGAATACAATTAATTATACCTCACTGCTTTCTGCAAATTCGACGGGAGATCTATCCCCCTCCACCAAGTGTCAAGGCTAACAAGAAGCGAACAGTTGCTAAAAATGGCACAGCCGACACACACTCGCAGCAGCCTTTGTTGCTCAGGCCTTGTCTTAATAAAGCAGCAGGATCCAGAGGAAAGAAAATCTGAACCAACGGGACCGGAGGGGCATCCCGGAGGCGAGGGATCCTGTGCCTCTACAGCTGCTGCGCTAGCCCCGTTCCTGCAATCAAGAATTCAGAATCAATTCCGCCTAGACGCTCTAAGCAGCGTTTTCTACGAAAGGAAGCCCGGGAGCTGAATCGCCAATGGACTGGGGCCGCTGTTTTGTGATCGTTTCTGTGAAATTATGTTTATTAATTACAGCCAGTGTTGCCCACGTGACTGGGCAGGATCGAGGAAGCAAGAACACCACAGATTTCAACACGGGATCCTCCCCACGCTAGCGTTGGGGTAAATCCAGGCTTGTGCAAATGGCAAAAGGCGTCTCCCACCCTCGTTTATCGCGAGGCCGTTAATTCGGCGTCTCTTGGAATGATGTGAAACGCTCCTGAACGGCCATTTAGAAGAGTGAGAAAGATGACCTTGGCAGAGATAGGCCAGATCCGTTACCAAAGCAAGAAAAACAAGGAAGTGTGTGGAAGCGGCTCAGATAGACACCTCTCTTATTCACATGAGTATAAGGGGGGGGGAGGTGGCACAGCACAATCAGACTTGCAAGATTCTGTTATTAGAGACACTCTGAATAAAATTAGTCTTATAAGGAGCTGATTCTTGGTCTGGTCTACCTGGTGGGGCTGACCTGCCAAGAGATTCCCCTCCTAAGGTAAAGGTTCCCCCCGCACATTTGTGCAGTCGTGTCCGACTCTAGGGGCCGGTGCTCATCTCCATTTGTTAGCCAAAGGGCCAGTGTTGTCTGAAGACGCTTCCGCGGTCTTGTGGCCGGCATGACGCAAGCGCAACGCTGTTACCTGCCCACCGAAGTGGTACCTATTAATCTACTTGCACTTGCATGCTTTCGAATTGTTAGGTTGGCAAGAGCTGGGGCGAGTGCGGGAGCTCACTCCATCACGCGGGACTAGGGATTTGAACCCCCGAACTTGCCATCTTCCGATCTGGCGACTTACCCGCTGAGCCACCACGCCATTCCCCTCCTATCTCTTGATTATTTAGGTATTCTTTCCCTTCCATTCCTTTCCCAGCCTGCCCCAAATCCTTCACAGCAGCGTCCTGCAGCCATTTGTTTTAGACATCAACTCCTCTTATTGCTGGCAACAGGATTCTCAACGTAAGTGGGGCGGATCCCTTCGTTTTTCTGAAGGGTCGATCCCCATCTGAGATCTGGTGTGTGATCATCTCTCCCCCAGAACAATTTGCTCCCGATTCACACTAAGCGCAGCTCCTCCGGTGCCCACCAGGCCGTAAGCACGAGCTTGTCAGAGACAAATGAAACAGCGTTAACCCTGGTTTCCCAGTGGGGGGTCTGAGGCTCGGCTGTGGGCCAGATGAAGGCAGGCAATTAATTAATCAAGGAGTTAGGACAGCAGGGATGATGCCAAACCCAGGCAGAGTGGGTGAGCTGGGCTGGGCATGGAATTAAGGAGTACTTTGGGGATTCAGACCTCACAACTGCTCGTGAAAGGTAGAAACCAGCAGACGTTGGATAGTCTGTAGCTTGAATCATGTCAACTGGATTTCTAGTTACAGACAATTCCACCTGGATGACTGAGAACCTTCATAGACAGACGTTGGATAGTATCCTGGGCATCAACTGAGCGCTATCTGCAGAACAGCGGCCGAGGGTGGATGAATTGGGGTGAAGAGAGATTTGGAGGAGCAAGTGTGAGCGGAGCCCTTTGAGGTAGGCCAGGTCGAGAAACGGATACGGTAAGAAATTTTGGAACTCTATCGATGTAGGCTACAAAAACTGACAGATTTTTCCTTTCCCTCCCTCTTATATGTCAGCCTTCCCAGGTAGACCAGACAGGAAACACGACCAGATGAGCTAATTCCACTTTATTGTAAGGCTACAT
Organism: Charina bottae; assembly: GCA_023362775.1. Lineage (NCBI taxonomy): Eukaryota > Metazoa > Chordata > Lepidosauria > Squamata > Charinaidae > Charina > Charina bottae. The sequence goes on along the minus strand of JALMGJ010000062.1, from coordinate 1,351,956 downwards.
TGACAGAATTTTGCAAGTCTGAAAGTACAATTCCCCCCCCCATCTCTTTTACAGCCTGAGAAACTAGGGAGGGTCCCTTCTGAGCCTCTTTCTCCCTCCCATTATGCAACTGAGGGCTATGCTGTCTCTTATCTGACCATTCCCTTGGCAGCATATCTTCACCCCAGCCTGTGGCTATCAGCACTGACATTCAAAGAAGCCTCTCTTTGAATTTGCCAATCAAGAAGCTCTTGGCCACAATATGAAGTTGAGGGACTGGAATGGAAGCCCTGGAGTTCTCTAGAATATTGCTAGACCGCAGTTTCCAGCCTGGCTGGTGGAAAGGAATCCTGGGAGATGTAGTTCAACAGCATCTGCCGGGGTGTGGTTTCTCCCCCACATCAGCTTGGCCATTGGAGAAGAGATGAAGCCCACTTGGACAAGCCGCCTGGGCTCTTCTTATGGTCTGAGCCCATGAAAAAGGGCATAATTAGGAACCATTGGAACTTTTGGAATTTGGGGAGCAGGCCAGTGGGCGCTCTCACAAAATGGCTGCTGAGAGAAGGCTTGTCCAAATGTAAACCTTGCCAAATCTGTTCTGGCCTATCAATGTCCCTAATACCTAATCAAGCCTTCGTTCCCAACTACATGTGGTGGTCACGCAAAATTTTTAAAAAATCCAAAGTATTAGAAAGAAATACACCAACCCCCCCCCCCCAAAAAAATCTAAAAATAAAATTTGAACTGAACCCACAGATGTTTCTATTCCAGGAAACCTAAATGAAAAATATCATAATTTACTAAGATACATGTTGACAGCAGCAAGAATAAACCTAGCACAAGATTGGAAAAGAGGTACTTTGCTTACGATATCACACTGGGAAACTAATATTGAAGAATATGCTTCAATGGCAAATTTGTCAGTGCATATCCACAAGAGAAGTTTAACCAAATTCAAGCAGGAATGGCTCCCTTATATACAATATCTCACAGATGTAGGTAAGTGGAATATGGCTCTACGATCACTAATGTTCGATGCAAAGTTTAAAAATATTTAAACTGTGTCTAGTGGTTGGGGATACAAACAGAAGGGATTGTACCACAAGAAAGCAATTTATCTTTTTTCACTATTTTTTTTCCAACCTAAATGTAGTATATTTTGCTTTGCCTTGCTTTTTTCTACTTTCTCTGTCTTTCAATATTTTAACAATATGCATTATTAACCAAAAAGTCCTTTGTCCCCATGCTGCTTTAATTGTGGCCTGTAATCATGTGTGTCGGGGAATACACGTTTGATTTGAAAGGCAAGAGTTTAATTGTAATAGTATGTGGGAATGACCTTGGGAGACGGGGCGAAGAGATGCTGCCAAGGGAACGGTCAGATAAGAGGCAGCTGAGCCCTCAGCTGCACAATGGGAGGAGAAAGAGGCTCAGAAGGGACCCTCCCTAGTTTCTCAGGCTGTAAAGGAGACAGGGGGGGATTTGTACTTTCAGACTTGCAAGATTCTGTTAATGTAGTTTACAATCAAGTAGAATTAGCTACTCTGGTGGTATTTCCTGTCTGGTCTACCTGGTAAGGCTGTCACCTAGGGAATGGTCAGATAAGAGACAGCTGAGCCCACAGCTGCATAATGGGTGGAGAAAGAGGCTCAGAAGGGACCCTCCCTAGTTTCTCAGGCTGTAAAGGAGACAGGAGGGGATTTGTACTTTCAGACTTGCAAGATTCTGTTAATGTAGTTTACAATCAAGTAGAATTAGCTACTCTGGTGGTATTTCCTGTCTGGTCTACCTGGTAAGGCTGTCACCTAGGGAATGGTCAGATAAGAGACAGCTGAGCCCACAGCTGCATAATGGGTGGAGAAAGAGGCTCAGAAGGGACCCTCCCTAGTTTCTCAGGCTGTAAAGGAGACAGGGGGGGATTTGTACTTTCAGACTTGCAAGATTCTGTTAATGTAGTTTACAATCAAGTAGAATTAGCTACTCTGGTGGTGTTTCCTGTCTGGTCTACCTGGTAAGGATGACACCTAGGGAATGGTCAGAGAAGAGACAGCTTAGCCCACAGCTGCATAATGGGTGGAGAAAGAAGCTCAGAAGGGACCCCCCCCTAGTTTCTTGGGCTGTAAAGGAGACGGGGGGGGGGAAGAGATGTACTTTCAGCCTTGCAAGATTCTGTCAATGTACAGTAGCTTTACAATAAAGTCGAATGAGCTCATCTGGTCGAGTTTCTTATCTGGTCTATCTAGTAAGGCTGATATTAATGTCCGACTCTGTGCCGCTCTCAGATACCAAGAACGGGAAGAGGCGTAAGAATCAGCAAAACCAGATGCCCAATTTGCTTTCCTGCCTCGTCTTTTCATGGAGAAACTTAGAGTGACCCCTATCTCCCACCAACCCCAGTGCCCCACAAATCAACAGGGGCAGCAAGATTTTTAGCAGGAGAATTCCGCCTCCAGGCGCAATCCCGCGGTAAGAAAAATAATTTCCATTCAATTTCCCCAACTCGCCCTAAGTTTGAAGATGTCCGCCCTCCAAAGAATGTTTTAATTACAGAGGTCTAGATTATCCGAGCTTTCTTGGTCATGAAAAGTTCCTATAGCAACCACTCCTACGTCTCAGCTCATCCAGTCTCAGGAAGATCTCTTTCCTTTTTCCTCTCTAGCCAATAGAAGGGCTGTCCTCAGTTTACCCCCTGTCTGCCTGCATCTAGAAAGGGTCTACAGAAATGCTCAGGTTTAGACCCACAGCACGGACAAAAGTCACCCCTTGTGCTCCTTTATGCCGGAGGCAAGCAATCTGGGGCATCCAAACGTTTTAAAGCAGGGGTCCCCAACCTGTGGGCCGCGGCCTGTTAGGAAGTGGGCCGTGGGGCTCCCTCCCTCAAACCTCGCCCCCCGGTGTGCGTGATTGGCTCCCGCCTGCAAACCCCGCCCCCGGTACACGTGATTGGCTCCCTCCTGCAAACCCCGACCCCCCAGTGCACGCGATTGGCTCCCGCCTGCAAACCCTGCCCCCGGTGTGCGCGATTGGCTCCCGCCTGCAAACCCCGCCCCCGGTACACACGATTGGCTCCCTCCTGCAAACCCCGCCCCCGGTGCGTGTGATTGGCTGCCTGCAAACCCCACCCCCACGGTGCACGCAATTGGCTCCCGCCTGCAAACCCCGCCCCCCGGTGCGCGCAATTGGCTCCCGCCCGCAAACCCCACCCACCCTGGTCCGTTGAAAAATTTTCTTCCACGACCGGTCCCTGGTGCCAGAAAGGTTGGGGACCGCTGTTTTAAAGGACAATCTATTGGTGTGGTTCATGGCGGTTCGTGGGAAAAGGAACGAGATGGAGCGCTGACCCTGGTGATGGACCTCTTTGTCCAGGGCTTCGAGTAGGTTTCATCTCTGGGATTGGGCAGCAAATTCCAGAATTAAATACGAGTTGGGCAAAGAAGGGTGTTACTCAGCCTGAATCTCCTGCCAGTTTCATCCAGAGAGGGAGAAATTTTGTCTCCCCATCTGCGTCTCTTAGCCATGCTTCCTTTTAAATCTGCTGACATCACGTGCGAGGCCCACGAGCTGGTTGAACCTGACGCTCTGCTTCGCATTGTGCTCACCGCAAGAGACCCAACCCTGCCTGAGCAGAGGCCGTTGTGGGGTGTGAGTGCAGCCCTGTTTTCCTAAATAGAAAAGTCTTGTTTCCTGGATTCTGGCTCTGCTTTTGCTCTTCACTAATCTTAGTGATAGAGACCAGATGTAATGGTATGCGGGAAAGACCTTGGGAGACGGGGCCAAGAGACGCTGCCAAGGGAACGGTCAGATAAAAGACAGCTGAGCCCACAGCTGTGTAATGGACGGGGCAAGAGGCTCAGAAGAGACCCTCCCTAGTTTCTCGGGCAGATTTACTCTCCCCCCCGTCTCCTTTACAGCCCGAGAAACTAGGGAGAGTCCCTTCTGAGCCTCTTGCCCTTCCCATTATGCAGCTGTGGGCTATGCCCTCTCTTATCTGACCATTCCCTTGGCAGCGTCTCTTTGCCTGTCTCCCAAGGTCTTTCCCACATACTTTTACACCAGCCTAGCACATACAATTAATCCTAGATGGGTAATCTCTAATTCAACTCACCTATTAACCAAGGAAATGCCATTTCCACATCCTTTGCTCAGGTTAAGGATTGACTCGAATGTAAACTAAACTGTTCCAGGCCCTCCCCTTGCTCAGGGTGAGATTTAGGGCAAGGATCTCACCCTGTGGCTCTAACAGCTTTTTCAACACTTCTGTCTCCAATCTTGTGACTTCCACTAGCTTGTAAAAATAGAAAGCAAAACACGGCGGGATTGGATGCCATGTCTGTTGTCATCGGCTGGCTTGGCCCCTCCTGGCTGTCAGGGATACCTGGAACGTCGCTGATGCGGAAATGGGGTTGATGAAGAGGGGCCTGGATTGAAATGAGAGGTGCAAGGAAGAGTAACACCAGGTAGGTAACTTCACAAAGTCCTACCATAGAATCATAGGATCATGGAACGGAAAGGAGGGAAGGGACCTTGATGTTCCTCTAGTCCAGTGTTTCTCAACCTTGGCCTGGGGAATTCTGGGAGTTGAAGTCCACACATCTTCAAGTGGCCAAGGTTGAGAAATGCTTCTCTAGTCCAGCCACCTGGATCCATTTCTACAGCATCCTTGGTCCAGAGGAGAATCTACCCTACCATCATAATATCAGATCACAGAGTCGTAGGCTTGGCAGGGCCCGCCAGGGACATCTAGTCCAACCCTCCGAATGATCTCCGAATGACAGTTGGGCCACAATATCCAACACAAACACATGCATCACCAAAAAGAATCCCCACCTCAATAAAAACATCATCATTAGAACCAATAAGGACAGGTTATGACCAAAAAAGGGGCGTGGTGGCTCAGCGGGTAAGACGCCAGGCTTGTTGATCGGAAGATTGCAAGTTCGGAGGTTCGAATCCCTAGCCCCACGTGACGGAGTGAGCTCCCGCACAAAAACCAGCTCTTGCCAGCCTAGCAATTCGAACGCATGCAAATGCAAGTAGATGAATAGGTACCACTTCGGTGGGAAGGTAACAGCGTTCCGCATGCGTCATGCCGGCCACATGACCGTGGAAGCGTCTTCGGACAACGCTGGCTCTTTGGCTAACAAACGGAGATGAGCACCGGCCCCTAGAGTCGGACACAACTGCACAAATGTGCGGGGGGTACCTTTACCTTTACCTATGACCAAAAAAAGAGAGGCTTCCCTTCGCTTCTCAAGGTCTGGGGCACCTGCCCTCCAACCATTAATGGGAAGGAAATGTCTGGATCCCCAAGATCGGGGGACTGAGCCGGTAAGAAAACGGGGCCAGAAAAAAATTGGGTCAGGAGGAACTGGCATAGCTCACCGGGAAAAGGCTGACTCTAGGCATTTCTCAGCGTACCAATGTTGACACCCAATTCTCATTGAAGAAATAATTCGCCCTGAAGGTTACTCCAAGCTCTGATTATGCCTGATGCCAGCGAGCTCAATATGGCATTCACAGGCCAAACAGGCTCCCATATTGTTATAAATTTTGGGATGTTTGTGATCTACACAACGTTGAAAGCTTGGTTGCCCAACGGGTCTGCACTCCAAGACTAAGAAAGCCATCAAGGAGCGTCTGAGAGGAAGGAAAAAGGAGATGGGGAACTTGGAATTGGAAATGTCAGCCTTCCCAGGTAGACCAGACAGGAAACACGACCAGATGAGCTACGGAATTCTACTTTATTGTAAAGCTACATTGACAGAATCTTGCAAGTCTGAAAGTACAAATCTCCCCCCGTCTCCTTTACTGACTGAGAAACTAGGGAGGGTCCCTCCTGAGTGTCTTTCTCCTCCCATTATGCAGCTGAGGGCTATGCTCCCTCTTATCTGTCCGTTCCCTTGGCAGCATCTATTGGCCCAATCTCCCAAGGTCTTTCCCACAGAGCATTACAGGAAACCAGATGTTGGACAGGTGGGGAAGAGGCACTGGGGTCTTAGGTTTGGACGGAAGACAGAATCCCAGAGGAGCGCCGACGTGGCCCATAAGAAGCCAACAGGATAGGTTCTCCTAGGACTTACCTCCATGTACAAATCCATGCATGGTGCAATCAGATGGTCCCACCAAATGGATCAGACTTGACTGGCTGTATCCAACAGTGTAGGGCTCTGTAAAGGGAGAAAGGACCTAGCTGTGGAAGAGCACCTGATGCTAGAACCCAAGGACACAACTCTACAATCTGGACTCTACACACACAAAGGGTTCCCAGAAGTAGGAGGAGAATCGGGCTGGGTCAGCTCAAGGCTCATTTCATCAAAGGGTGGACAGTCATCAGGAGTGGCCTTCAACCTACTTTCATCCCCCTTTGGTGATGGAAGTTCAGACTTTTGCTAAATGCTCCTTCTTTCCTCCCTGCTGGGGGGAAAATCCTCCCTCTTTCCACCCTTCCTCTTTAGGGAGGAAGAAGAAATGGGGTGAAAAAGAGAAGAAAAGGGGCATTAAGGACAGAGGAGGTCTCCACGCCGACTTCTGGATCCGGCCTCTCCCATTGCTTGCTTCAGCCGCATCAATCGTGGGGCCCACAAAGGATGCCTCCCACAACTGGATCCAGGATCCTGTTTCCAGCAGCAGAGATGCTTCTGTGGAAGCCACAGGGTGGGGGAGTAGAGGTAGTCCTCACTTAACGACCACAATTGGGACCAGAATTTCAGTTGCTAAGCGAAGCGGTCATTAAGCAAATCTGACTCAATTTTACGACCTTTTCTGTGGCAGTTGTTAAGCAAATCACCGCAGGTGTTAAGCGAACCACACAGTTATTAAGCGAATCACGCGGTTCCCCATTGAGTTTGCTTGCCAGAAGCTGGCCGGGAAGGTAAAAAATGGCGATTATGTGACCGCACGATGCTGCAATGGTCATAAATGCGAACCGGTTGCCAAGCATCTAAATCGTGATCACGTGACCGGGGGGACGCTGCGATGGTCGTAAGTGTGAATACCGGTCATAAGTCAGCTTTCCCAGCCCCGTCGTAAGTCTGAACCATCACTAAATGAATGGTCATTAAGCGAGGACTACCCGTAGAGGAAATCAAGGATTAAAACTAGCTGTAAAATAAGAGTGAGAAAGCCTTTCTCACCATGATTGCTGAAAGCTGACCACCGTTCCCCCCCGTTTGGAGGGGGGAAATCCACGAGAACTGTAGTGTAAGCCCTGAATTAGATGCCCCGCCATTAAAATACACCCCTCCCGCTGGAAAATCTAGCCCAGCCCACTTATGGGACATGGCCACACCCCCTTTGCAGCCCTGCCCCTTTCAAACCAGGCTGAGTTCCTTGATCTCCTTGCCTCCAAATGTTAACAAGGATATACTGATATTCTGCCGGCAGAAAGGCTTAGGGGAGATTAAAACAGGCGCCAGTCTCTTAATTTGGGGGAATTAAATAGAAAACCGCTTAACCCCAATGCTGGGGAGGGAGGGGAACCCATCGCCTTTTGTTACGAAGAGATTTAAGATATTTTGTTCTTAAGACATATCCTCCCTCCTTCAGCCGGAGCGCAAACCCAGTTAAGCAGTTTCTCCTGGTATTAAGCCAGACACAGAACTGTCGGCTCGTACAAGCCAGCATTCAGAGACCTTTCTTAAACCACGTTAATTCGTCAGAACAGCCTTACCTTTACTCTGCCTGTCTGGGAAGCAACGAAAAGGAAAGAGAGACAGGCAGATAAGCCACAGGCATTCACTGAGGAGATAATCAGGCGCAAGGGGAGAGGAAGACCAGATCAGATAGTCCCGTTTAAACACCGTTTGGGTTCTCACTCCCCTGTAGGCTGGCCCTGGCCACCCTGGGGTCCTTAAGGCTCTGCCTAGGCACAAGGCAACGGAGCAGAGCAATCCAAGGACCGGACTCTTCCAAAGTCACAAACTTCATTTTAAAAAAAGGAACAGACACCCACAAAGTCAGCCACCAATGAGACTTGGCTTCACAACAAGCCACAATGCACAACTATTTCTGCCCGTAATCTGCGCAGTAATAGTAGCGGTGGTGGTGGGTGTCTGCTTCTCTATCCCCCCTGCCCCAAAGAACAGCACAGTCCCTTTTGGGTTGCAAGGAGTGTGATGCCCTCCGACTGACGTTAGCAAAGTCACTTCAATGGGCACAAATGCCTTTATGTTGTTTGGAGGGCAGCGTAGGTGGCAGTCTCTCTCTAAATACAGTGGCGATTTACAGACACTGAACCTAAGGGCCACTGCGCAGGAAAACCCTGCTGGACCGCATCCTGAATTTGATGCCAACGGAAAACTGTGGCCCTGGACCCAACAGGTTCCTTTGAAAAATCTCCTGGCCCCGAGAGCAGCTGGATTCGATGCTGAGTCACCACGCAACCGTGGCATCAGTCCCACTTGCTTCTCGATGCTCTGAAAAATACCTCAAATTAAGCTGGAGGGAGATAAAAATAGCTCACAGACACCTCGGCTCACGGGCTCGCCAGGCAGCATTCTCCATTTTAAAAGATGTAACCGCTGAGTGCTGGCCTCTTGCTTCCTGCTCAAGACATCTGCTGGCCTAGCTAAGAGTCCCAGTCCTCTGAAATTTGGGGTCAGTGTGTCGAAACAGAAAACCCTCTGCAGAGGAATCTTGAGCTGTGGGATCCCACCCACTCCAGTGACATCCTGTCCCCGCCCAAGCCTCTGATGGCACCCATCCCTGAGCTACACAAAGAAAGCTTTCAGGCACCTCCATCCGCTGCCCAGGAAGCCAGTAAATGAGACCTAGGGTGGCATTCATACAGCTTAAAGATGCTGTAATGGCATGTGGGAAAGACCTTGGGAGACGGGCGAAGAGACGCTGTCAAGGGAACGGTCGGATAAGAGGGAGCATAACCCACAGCTGTGTAATGGACAGGGCAAGAGGCTCAGAAGAGACCCTCCCTACGTTATCGGGCTTTAAAGGAGACAGGGGGGAGATTTGTACTTTCAGACTTGCAAGATTCTATTAATGAAGCCTTACAATAAAGTAGAATTAGCTTATCTGGTGGTGTTTCCTGTCTGGTCTACCTGGTAAGGATGACACCTAGGGAATGGTCAGAGAAGAGACAGCTTAGCCCGCAGCTGCATAATGGGTGGAGAAAGAGGCTCAGAAGGGACCCTCCCTAGTTTCTTGGGCTGTAAAGGAGATGGGGGGGAAGTATTGTCCTTTCAGACTTGCAAGATTCTGTCAATGTAGCCTTACAATAAAGTAGAATTAACTCATCTGGTCGTGTTTCCTATCTGGTCTACCTGGTAAGGCTGACACACCCTTTCCGAGAGTCAGCATTAAAAGGGAACAGTCAGATAAGAGAGGGCTTAGCCCGCAGCTGCATAATGGGTGGAGAAAGAGGCTCAGGAGGGACCCTCCCTAGTTTCTCAGGCTGTAAAGGAGACGGGGGGGGGGGAATTGTACTTTCAGACTTGCAAGATTTTCTCAATGTAGCCTTACAATAAAGTAGAATTAGCTCATCTGGTCGTGTTTCCTCTCTAGCTTGCCCTGCGAGGCCAACATCAATCTTGCAAGTCTGAAAGTACAATTCTCCCCACATCACGTTTACAGCCCAAGAAGTTAGGGAGGGTTCCTCCTGAGTCTTTTTCTCTGCCCATTATGCAGCTGTGGGCTCAGCTGCCTCTTATCTGACCGTTCCCTTGGCAGGTCTCTTTTCCCTGTCTCCCAAGGTCTTTCCCACATGCAATTATAGATGCTGGGCAACGACTGGGGAGATGCTAATCAGGTCACCCTCAATCATGGAGCTTATGGGTGATGGTGCTCCAGGGTTCTCTCTCTCTTCCCCCTTCCACCTCACCAATGCGTTGCTGTGGAAATGGAACAAGGGGAGCTCCCCAAAACACTCGATGGAAATGCAAGGAATAAACAGGTGTGCACACAAGTGTCTCCGTGCCAGACAGGTGCCCACTGTACCTGGATTGATCACAGGCAGAATGATATCGCCGTTCCTCTCCTTGGTTTCCTGGCGTTCCAGCTTCTGCTGCTCGTAGCGTCGTCTCCCTTCTTCCTCCTGTTCCTTCCTCGCAAACTAGCAGGAAACACAAGGACAGTTGGTTCCCCCCAAGCCGAGGGAGGCAGGCTGTGGCACCGCCATACAACTACAAAGCGTTCACCTTCATTGAAAGAGGGCACAATAGGGGATTCCCATGAGGAAGAGCCTGGTGTCGACCTCGCAGGGTAAACCAGATAGGAATCACAACCAGATGAGCGAATTCTCCTTTATTGTAAAGCTACATTGACAGAATCTTGCAAGATTGAAAGTACAATTCTCTCCTTTACAGACTGAGAAACTAAGGAGGGTCCCTCCTGAGCCTCTTTCGCCTCCCATTATGCAGCTGTGGGCTCAGCTGTCTCTTATCTGACCGTTCCCTAGGTGACAGCCTTACCAGGTAGGCCAGACAGGAAACACGACCAGATGAGCTAATTCTACTTTATTGTAAACTACATTAACAGAATCTTGCAAGTCTGAAAGTACAATCCCACCCCCTCTGTCTCCTTTACAGCCCGAGAAACTAGGGAGGGTCCCTTCTGAGCCTCTTTCTCCACCCATTATGCAGCTGCGGGCTCAGCTCCCTCTTATCCGACCGTTCCCTAGGCAGCATCTCTTTGTCCTGTCTCCCAAGGTCTTTCCCACATACCATTACAGGCAGGGAAAAATCCTCTATGGTTTGGACTTCTGGTGCAAAGAGTGGTTTTAAGCTTCTCCTTGCCCACGATGGTAGCCCCTTTTTGTGAGAGTGCTTGTAACACACTCCAAAATGTAAATGTTGCCCTGTGGCCCACCAATTTGGCTTCGTTCTGTTTTAAATAGTGAAGGGCAAATGAAAACCCGATGGGGGAGATGGGCGGCAACACAAATTTAAATAAATAAATAAATAAATAAATAAATAAATAAATAAAAACACGAAGAAGGGATAACACTAAAGAATCTAGGAAATATCCTCAAGTTTGACCTTAAATGTCTTCCAGCCAGTGAGACTTTTACGGCCCCAGCAGAAAACTTCTTTCTTAACCAAGCTTTTAATTGATTCGACCCCGTGGTGTCTCTAATTGCCCTGCCTTTAATATTTTAATATGTTGTACAGCTCGGTCGCAATTAATGCGAGTCCGAATAATGCAATCCTCGGTTTCTTGCAAATTGTAAATTGATATCCGGCAGCATTTAAGGGGACCCAAAATTCAGTTACTGCACAGTTGTGGTTGGGTTTTAGACCCTGCTAATCTTCGTGTGTGGAAAATGATTGAAAAGCAACGTTCCATCAGAGGAAAACAGTACAAACTCAAAAGAAAAAAAGAGGGTTATTATTACGTTAGTTAGAGCAAAAATTGGATGTAATTGAATGACATGAACGTGGTTGTTGGGATGCCTGAATCTACGGTACACGATATTATAAAACACGCAGGGGAAATAAAAGAAAAAGGTAAAGTTGCACCAGCTTTTTGTGATTTGCAAAGGAAATCGACAAGGAACTGAAGTGTTACGATGATAGAAACAGCATCTTTTAATTGTATGGATTGAGGATTGCTATCAAAAATGCATTCTCCTTAGGAGGGAATCCATGAAATAAAAGAAACGTTTAATGCAGAGCTTTCCAAACTGTGTGTCGGGACACGTTAGTGTGTTGGCTGCAGTGTCTGGGTGTGTCGCGGCTGCTGCTGCCTCCGAGCCCTGCCAGGATTCCGCGCAGTTCCTAGTGCCTGCTTGTGCCTTGCTGCCAACAAACCTGCTGTGATTCCGCGCAGGTCCTAGTGCCTGCCTTGTGCCCTGCTGCCTCCAAACCTGCTGTGATTCCATGCAGGTCCTAGTGCCTGCCTTGTGCCCTGCTGTAAGAGTGTGTCGCAAAATGATGCATGTCTAAAAAGTGTGTCACCAACATGAAAAGTTTGGAAAGCTCTGGTTTAATGCAAGGGTCGATCGGTTTGATCAATTTAAAAATCAAGTAAGCTTAGGTAAAGGTAAAGGTTCCCCCCGCACAATTGTGCAGTCGTGTCCGACTCTAGGGGCCGGTGCTCATCTCTGTTTGTTAGCCGAAGAGCCAGCGTTGTCCGAAGACGCTTCCACGGTCATGTGGCCGTCATGACGCACGCGGAACGCTGTTACCATCCCACCGAAGTGGTACCTATTCATCTACTTGCATTTTCATGCTTTCGAATTGCTAGGTTGGCAAGGGCTGGGGCTAGTGCGGGAGCTCACTCCGTCACGTGGGGCTAGGGATTTGAATCTCCGAACTTGCAATCTTCTGATCGACAAGCCTGGCGTCTTACCCGCTGAATTGAATTGAATTTAGAATTTTGCTTTCTATAAATACTCTGTGACTTTGTTAACAATAAATTTAAATTATAAGTCTATTCCTTTTATCCTTTACTGTATCCTTTATCCTTTACTGTATCCTTTACTGTAACATTTCATTAATATTTAAAACACTGCAATGTTTCATTAAACATAATGATTTATGTTTAAAAATTTTCATTGCCTATTTCTATCGAGCTGGAACCAATTACCACATTTTCCACAGAAATACCACTTCGAATAGTGCAAATTTGAATAATGGGATTCATTCTCCCCACGAACCAAGACCTAGCTGTAATTCTGAGCTGATGTTGTGGTTTTAATTCTGTTTTGTGCCCCATGCTGGGAACACAGCTATAATCAGGGAAGAACGCTTATAAATGAAGAGCCCACAACAGAATCGGGAAGTCCACGGCAGTGATCAAAAGAACAAAACAAGGCTTTACACAATGAAGCCCCTCTTTTCAACCTATAAATGGGTACCAAGCGTTTTCTTCTTGCAAGTCTTACCTGAATGGGGGGCACTTCCAAAACCTTGTGCACGTTATGAAGAGAAAGAGGGACATACCACAACGTGGCCTTGTTGGTCACTCTCTTAGCACCTACGGAGAAAAGAAGAGTCTGTAAATGAGCAGATCGCCGGAAAATAGTCTGGGGGCAGTCACGGGGTACTCAGTTCTTGGTTGGAACGTTTTGGCTCTGTTTTAAGAAATAAATGCATTAACTCCAGGATGGCTGTTGTGGGTCTTCCGGGCTGTGTGGCCGTGTTCTGGAAGTTGTGGTTCCTAACGTTTTGCCAGCATCTGTGGCCAGCATCTTCAGAGGGCAGGAGCACAGATAGAAGCAAAATCTCTGCCTTCTATCTGTGCTCCTGCCCTCTGAAGATGCTGGCCACAGATGCTGGCGAAACGTTAGGAACCACAACTTCCAGAACACGGCCACACAGCCCGGAAGACCCACAACAGCCATCGAACTCCGGCCGTGAAAGCCTTCGACAATACAACTCCAGGATGCTTAATTTGATCAATCTGAAGATTAGTGATGATCCTTTAGAAGAGAGACGGACAATCTATGGATCTCTAGATGTTGTCCATGACCCAACAACCCCACTGTTGACAGAGCCAACGGTAAGGAACTCTGGAAGGTGCAGTTTAGAAATATCTTGACTCTGATTTAGCAGATGCGCTCTCAACAGCTCAGGGACTGTAAGGAAGGCAGAGCAAGGTAGCCATTGGATCACTTCCAGGGCCACAACCCTTCCGTAAATGGTTGGCAGGTGCTCTCAGAGACAAGGAATGGCTTTCTGAACATGCATTGCCTCTACTTCACCAAAATATGGACTGCTAGGTTCACCAATTCAATTCAATTCAATTCAATTCAATTCAATTCAATTCAATTCAATTCAATTCAGCTCAGCTCAGCTCAGCTCAGCTCAACCCAACCCAACCCAACCCAACCCAACCCAACCCAACCCAACCCAACCCAACCCAACCCAACCGAATCACAACCTAGGAAACTAAGTCAACATTCAAAAGATGACACCATATTCAGAGACAAAGTGAGTCAACCCAACCCTGACTGGCCTGTCAGAATCCATATTACCACCGGTGCCCAGAACAAGGCATGATGACATCCTGTGCATGGCAAAGTCCTTACACCAAGGATGCCAATGGCGTCATTTCTGTCCAGAACAGAGAAAATTCAAGGATGGCTACATAATCATAGGAAAAGTTGGTTATGAAGCCAGCAAATAAAATGCTAGGAATCTAATGCAGAGTTTCTCAACCTTGGCAACTTTAAGCTGTGTGGACTTCAACTCCCAGAATTCCCCAGCCAAGCTGTCTGGGGAATTCTGGAAGTTGAAAGTCCACACGGCTTTTGGAATTCTGGAAGTTGAAGTCCACACAGCTTAAAGTTGCCAAGGTTGAGAGACACTGGTCTAACGGATCAAAAAAAAAAAAGCAGAATTGGGGATAAAAGAAAGGAAGGGCTGGGAGACAGGAGGGAGGAACAGGTACCTGGCTGGAATTAAGACCACTGTGGCAGAGTTGAAATTGCAAAGGAAGGAGGGAAGAGATGAAATGGAGAAGCCCCTTTGCTATCAACGGTGTTTCTAAGCTGGCTTTTCACACCAAGGCCTCTGAATGCAGATTAACAGTTGTGTATCACCAGCATATTGGTTGGTAATATGCAAAAAGCGATGCCGAGGAATTAAATTGGAAGGGCACCCAATAATAGAACAAGATAAGGATAACGGGAAAAAGATCCCAGACCTACTTAATGGAAAGATACAGTTTTTGGATGATGGTAAAGGTAAAGGTAAAGGTTCCCCCCGCACAGTTGTGCAGTCGTGTCCGACTCTAGGGGCCGGTGCTCATCTCCGTTTGTTAGCCGAAGAGGCAGCGCTGTCCGAAGATGCTTCCACGGTCATGTGGCCGGCATGACGCACACGGAACGCTGTTACCTTCCCACCGAAGTGGTACCTATTCATCTACTTGCATTTGCACGCTTTCGAATTGCTAGGTTGGCAAGAGCTGGGGCTGGTGCGGGAGCTCCCTCCGTCATGCGGGGCTAGGGATTCGAACCTCCGAACTTGCGACCTTCCGATCGACAAGCCTGGCGTCTTACCAGCTGAGCCACCACGCCCCTTATATCACCAGCATATTGGTTGGTAATATGCAAAAAGCGATGCCGAGGAATTCAATTGGAAGGGCACCCCATAGTTGGATAAGGGACGGTCTGCACAAGAAGGGGCCTTAAAGAGATCTTCTAGACCAGGGTTCCTCAACCGGGTTCCGCGAGAGGTCCCTAGGGGTTCCCTGGGAGATCACGATTTATTTTAAAAAAAATTATGTCCAATTCGGGCCACTTCTCCTTAAAGAGGCAAGTTTCATTCTTTGTTTTCAGTTTAAAACCCCTGTTCATGCATAGATCCAGGCCTGCCCATGAAACCAATAGAATCATTTGGTAACTTCCGGCCTATCTTTGAGCCTGAATGTGCAGGGGTGCCCCGAGGCCTGGAAAGTATTCTAAGGGTTCCTCCAGGGTCAAAAAGTTACAGATTCACCAACGAAGAGATGGACGGGAGAACAGGACGGTTTCTCCCTTCGGGACGACTTTCCTAGCCCAAGATGGTTGCACCATCCAAACCGCCCAGAGTCCCCTTGTGGGGGGAGATGGGCGGTGATATAAGTTAGAAATAATAAAGAAATAAAACACACCACAAAAGCGAAGGATTTTTTGGGGAGGAGGAAAGACCTGCAGGGGAGAACTTTTTCTGGACCTTGCAATCTCTTTTCTTGGTTTTCCCACCAGGCTTGTTCGTTCGTTTATTTTCTATCCCACCTTTATTATTTTTATAAATAACTCAAAGCGGCGAACATACCTAATACTCCTTCCTCCTCCTCTTTTCCCCACAACAACAACCCTGTGAGGTGGGTTGGGCTGAGAGTGAGTGACTGGCCCAAGGTCACCCAGCCGGCTTTCGTGCCTAAGGCGGGACTAGAACTCTCAGTCTCCTGGTTTGCCATTGGCTCCTTCCTAGGGCTGAGAGACAGGGACTGGCCCAAGGTCACCCAGCCGGCTTTCGTGCCTCAGGCGGGACTAGAACTCTCAGTCTCCTGGTTTGCCATTGGCTCCTTCCTAGGGCTGAGAGACAGGGACTGGCCCAAGGTCACCCAGCCGGCTTTCGTGCCTAAGGCGGGACTAGAACTCTCAGTCTCCTGGTTTGCCATTGGCTCCTTCCTAGGGCTGAGAGAGAGGGACTGGCCCAAGGTCCCCCAGCCGGCTTTCATGCCTAAGGCGGGACTAGAACTCTCAGTCTCCTTGTTTGCCATTGGCTCCTTCCTAGGGCTGAGAGAGAGGGACTGGCCCAAGGTCACCCAGCCGGCTTTCGTGCCTAAGGCGGGACTAGAACTCTCAGTCTCCTGGTTTGCCATTGGCTCCTTCCTAGGGCTGAGAGACAGGGACTGGCCCAAGGCACCCAGCCGGCTTTCGTGCCTAAGGCGGGACTAGAACTCTCAGTCTCCTTGTTTGCCATTGGCTCCTTCCTAGGGCTGAGAGAGAGGGACTGGCCCAAGGTCACCCAGCCGGCTTTCGTGCCTAAGGCGGGACTAGAACTCTCAGTCTCCTGGTTTGCCATTGGCTCCTTCCTAGGGCTGAGAGACAGGGACTGGCCCAAGGCACCCAGCCGGCTTTCGTGCATAAGGCGGGACTGGAACTCTCCGTCTCCTGGTTTGCCATTGGCTCCTTCCTAGGGCTGAGAGACAGGGACTGGCCCAAGGTCACCCAGCCGGCTTTCGTGCCTAAGGCGGGACTAGAACTCTCAGTCTCCTGGTTTGCCATTGGCTCCTTCCTAGGGCTGAGAGACAGGGACTGGCCCAGGGCACCCAGCCGGCTTTCGTGCCTAAGGCGGGACTGGAACTCTCCGTCTCCTGGTTTGCCATTGGCTCCTTCCTAGGGCTGAGAGAGAGGGACTGGCCCAAGGTCACTCAGCCGGCTTTCAGGCCTAAGGCAGAACTCACAGCCTCCTGGTTTGCTATTGGCTCCTTCCTAGGGCTGAGAGACAGGGACTGGCCCAAGGTCACCCAGCCGGCTTTCGTGCCTAAGGCAGGACTAGAACTCTCAGTCTCCTGGTTTGCCATTGGCTCCTTCCTAGGGCTGAGAGACAGGGACTGGCCCAAGGCACCCAGCCGGCTTTCGTGCCTAAGGCGGGACTGGAACTCTCCGTCTCCTGGTTTGCCATTGGCTCCTTCCTAGGGCTGAGAGAGAGGGACTGGCCCAAGGTCACTCAGCCGGCTTTCAGGCCTAAGGCAGGACTAGAACTCACAGCCTCCTGGTTTCTAGCCCAGCATCTTAACCACTAGGCCAAACTGGCATTTCTAGACGACGGCCTTCCAAGGGGGGATGCATCCATGCATCCCCCACAAGACACGTCCCGCCGCCCCAAAGAGTCTCCGAGGCGCAGCCAAGGGGGTTGCTGTGCTTTGCATGGGGATGTTATTCTGCCAAGTCGCCGCTCGAGATGTGCTTCCCCCTTTTCCTCTTCTGTGCTTGTTGCTGTGGCAACCCGCTTCGGCAGGTGGGGGCGCCCGGCGGGTATCGGCAGTAAATCTTACTCCCCCGAGCAGGTTGTCACATCCACTTGGGATCAAAGCCGGGGGGGGGGGAAGTTGGGTTTCTCCTTCAAGGGCAGCAAAAGGCGATCTGGGGGCACCAGGTGCCCAAGGGAAATTCAGTTTTGCCAGGCCAGGTTGAAGTATATCAAGCAGACGGTCCTCTTTGACATCAGCCATGCTTCGTTGTGGAGGCTGTTCTGCATTTCAGCTTCCGCTGGGCCCATGAATTGGAGCGTCTCAGAGGTCTCCAATACAATTCTCTAGGGCAGCCTTTCTCCACCT
Source organism: Charina bottae (assembly GCA_023362775.1). Classification (NCBI taxonomy): domain Eukaryota; kingdom Metazoa; phylum Chordata; class Lepidosauria; order Squamata; family Charinaidae; genus Charina; species Charina bottae. Next base: position 1,334,253 of record JALMGJ010000062.1, on the reverse strand, counting down.
TTCGGCCCTGGAGGAACCCTGGAAATATTTTTCAGGGCTGGGGGAGCCCCTGCACGTTCAGGCTCAAATACAGGCCAGAAGTTTCAAAATGATTATATCCGTTTCATGGGCAGGCCTGGATAGATGCATGAACCGTGTTCTTAAACTGAAAATGAAGAATGAAACGTGCCTCTTGAATGGGAAGTGGCCCGAAATAATTCAGAATAATTTTTAAAATAAATCGTGATCTCCCAGGGAACCCCTAGGGACCTCTCGCGGAACCCGAGGGTGCCACGGAGCCCTGGTTGAGAAACCCTGATTTAGGGGAACAGCAACTTCATCATTTGGTTTTCTCACCAGAGTCCCCCGGGTGGGGGAGATGGGCGGTGATATAAATTTAAATAATAAATAAATAAATTTGTGTGCTTTTTAAAAAAAAATACAGGGCAGGAGAGAGAACAGTGAAAGCAGGCTGCAGCAATTCTCCTGCAGCCAAGGGCCACGGGCTTTCGTTCAGCCAGGGTGGGGCCAAGGGCAACCCCATCATTAGAGGAGGTCGCACGGAACAAGCTCGGTTCGCCTAGGATGCAAACGGAAGCCAAAGTGAAGGGCACACCCGTTTTGTGCGTACTGCACAAACGTCGCCCGTTGCACGACTGGTGGACAGGGGTGCGCAAACCTGGCGCTTCTCTTTCCGACGTTGAAAGAAAGAGCCAATGGCCCTGGGGGGGGGAGGAAACCCCAAGGGTCCCATTCAAAATTTGACCCCGTTCTTGGACATCAAAGCTACGGAGCTGACCTTTCAGCCATGTTGCCCCGTACTCCGAAGGGTAGGTGGAAGGTTTCTCTAGCTAGCAGGATACGGATTACATTTTCAAAGCAGCCTCGAGAACAGGGGAGGGGGGAGCGTGCAGCAGGAGGGGGAGAGTTCGCTCAGAAAAATAAAGCAAAAGCAGCAGTTTGCTTGACCCTCCCGATGACCTCCAGCCCCTCTGGAGGGACCATCCCCCCTCCGAAGGAACTTTTGACGCTGGCTTTCGTTCTCTTTCAAAGGCAGAATAATCGTGGAAATTCCAGCTCATCTGCCTGCATCCAGCCGCGCTCCGAGGGCTAAACATCTGGGAGCCTGTTTGTGTTTGCGATGAAATGCGGTGTGTCTCTTGGCAAGCGGCTGCCGAGAGGCTCGAGGGAAGGCCCGGCGTTTGGAAGACGAGGCAGGAGGAAATGAAGCGGAGGGGAAATGAAGCGCCGTGCAGCCGGTCATCCCGAAGGTGCAGACATCTGGGAAGGACGCTTTGAAGCATCGCTGCTTCAGTTGTACCAGCCCAGCCTGAATCTTGACAGGTCTTTAACAGTTACGCTGCAAGGCATCGTTATTTTAATCAGTTCAACCAGTGACCGTTTTATGGGTGAAAAGCAAGCCTCTGCTTGCTCCCGTTCAGGCATATCGGCGGACAAGAAACAGGGTGAACCTGAACAGATGTTTACCGGGCAGTCGTAAAAAATGCTGAAGGGTATTTCCCTTGTGCAGGAGGCCCCAAGGATGCCTCTCTGTGGTCCCAACACATCCTTTAAAAAAAGGTAAAGGTACCCCCCGCACATTTGTGCTGTCGTGTCTGACTCTAGGGGCCGGTGCTCATCTCCGTTTCTTAGCCGAAGAGCCAGCGTTGTCCGAAGATGCTTCCGCGGTCATGTGGCCGGTATGACGCGCGTGGAATGCTGTTACCTTCCCACCGAAGTGGTACCTATTCATCTACTTGCATTTGCATGCTTTCGAATTGCTAGGTTGGCAAGAGCTGGAGCTAGTGCGGGAGCTCACTCCGCACGCAGGGCTAGGGATTCGAACCTCCGAACTTGAGATCTTCCGATCAACAAGCCTGGCGTCTTACCCGCTGAGCCACCACGCCCCTCTCAACACATCCTTTGCCCATCCTTTAAAGCATAGCTTTCCAAACTGTGTCGTGACACAGTACTGTGTCGCCTGAGGTGTGCAGGTGTGTCACGTGAAAACCCGGAAGCGCTGATGGTGCGCCATCAGCGCCTCCAGGTTTCGTGCGACACACCTGCACACCGCCGCCATGCGTTTGGAAAGCTCTGCTTTAAAGTGCTATTTTTAAAAGAGTAAGTAGAAAGCTGGCATGTAGCAAAGCAAAGGACCGGTCTCTAGCATTTTATCCTGCATGAGAAAAACAGGATGTGAGCAGATGTTTGCCTGGGGAGCTAAACAGGAAGAAAGAGAAGGCTGGATAGAAAAGCTGTGTGCTCAGAGGGATTATGTACAGTCTGTGGGCTGCAGCTGTCAAAATGAGAAGCGAAGGACTGCTGACTAGACAAGGCCATGACGTAAACACGGTGGAGGTGCCTTCTGTATTCCAATCTATGGAAGGAACAACAGAGCCAATAACCACTAAAGCGTTTAAAGATTTAAAGTCTGGCAGTATACACACACAAGCCTGCAAACAGAAAGAGATGGATTCCTGTATTGTGTAGGAGCTGACCTTTTGCACAAATATGACCTAATTCCAAATAAAGCCTTTATCAAACCGTGCTGTGGCGGTGAAGGTTTGATGTTAGCTAGGTACTGAGAGCAGGGGAGAAGGAGGGGTCAAGTATGTGAAGAGGTGTGAAGTCTGCACAAAGACTGGCATGCTGAGCTGTGGAGGTAAGACGAAAATGCGTTGAATAGCGGCTGATTGCAAGGGGAGTATCCTGAGGGCTGCACTCTGCCTACTTCCTGCTGAGCAAACAGAGACTGTAAGAGGAATATAAGGCAGCCTGGTGTCAGAGGGCAAACTCACTGAGAGCTATACAAAGGGAGCTAACAGGAGTTTGCCTGGGGAGTTCAGATGGGGAAATTAATTAACAAAGGTTCCCATTAAATCAAGAGCCAAGTATATTGCTAATGTGAGTCTCCAAGAAAAGAACAGAAAAAGGAAATAAAAGCAGCAGGGCAACATTTACAGTACACAATGGTTACCAGCCTCCTTATCAACGTGAGAATTCATTCCCACAAAATAGCAGTCGATTGCAAACTGAGCAGATGTGATCTGATGTGACTGCAGAAAGAAAAATGCAGTCCCAGGCTAGATTAACAGAAGTATAATTTTCAAATCTGGTGCAGCATGGCAAATTATCGAGGGGTGTAACGGTGTTATTTATTGAGTTTCTAAGACGAGATTTTATCTGGATGAAGAAATGTTCCCAGCAAATCACGCTGAGCAACTGCTCCCTCAGAAAATTACCGATTATTTGTCGTTTTGATTAGTGATTAACAACGATACAACTGTTATATAACTGAATCCGAGGAGCTGCATAGTTGAGGCTAGAATGTTATCTATCCTAGAATCAATAATCAATAATCAATACCTAGGTGCAGTCTCGCATGTTAATTCCAGCTGGAACCTCTCAGAGACAATAAACATGGGCCATGCATGATCTTAAACGTATTTTACTACAGGTAGTCCTCGACTTACGGCTGTTTGTTTAATGATGTTCCAAAGTTACGACAGCCTCGAAATGGGTGCTTTACGGCCTGTAAAGCACTTCCGAGCGTCGCAAAGTGTCACCTGCGGCCACATGATCGCATTTCAGGCGCTTGGCAACCGTCTCGCATTTACAACTGGTTGCAGCATCCCATGGTCACGTGATTGCGTGTTGCAACATTTTTTGCCATTTCCCAGCAAAAAACGCCCACTGGGGAAGCTGGATCCACTTAACAACCGCTGTAAAAATGGTCGTAAAATCGGGTCCGGTCACACGGCGACTCGACTTATGACCGCAACGACTTATGATGGAAATTCCGGTCCCAATTGTGGTCATAAGTCGAGGACTACCTGTACTTGCATAAACCAAAAAGTTCCCCAAAGTTTGTGGTGGCCGTTCTCCCTCAGTGCAAGGCTGGGAAATAATATCTTTGAGCAAGGCTACGGAACTCGCCACGTTCGCCAAGAAGCGCTAGCGTTTACCTGTGAGGATGTTTTCCGCTTCCACCTGTACCTGAACTTCTACAGAATGTCTGGATGTGTAGGTGATCTCGGCACTGACGTGGGCCACTTCGCCAATGCACATCGGGGAAAGGAAATCCGTGCGCTCCACACGAGCGAGGGCAGACACGCAGGGCTCCTAGGGGGGGAGAACAGAAAACCCAGTTAATGGGAAATTATTGTCAACCGCCCAGAGTCCCCCTTGGGGGAGATGGGCGGTGATAAATTTGACAAATAAATAAAAATCAATCAATCAATAAAATCACATACAGGCAGTCCCTGGATTAAGAACGCCTGGGTTACAGACAAGCCCTATTTAAGAACAGAGCCTGTTGTATACAAAAGTCGAGTTACCTACAGAATGGTTTGGGTTAAATACACAATACTACTTTCTAAATCTATGTGTTGTTTTTTTTACATCCGTCCAATTCTCCAAGACTGCCTGGACAAGTCCCTGCAGTTTTCTTGGCAGGTTTTTCAGAAGTGGTTTGCCATTGGCTCCTTCCTAGGGCTGAGAGAGAGTGGCTGGCCCAGCTGGCTTCATGCCTAAGGCAGGACTAGAACTCACAATCTCCCGGTTTCTAGTCTGATGCCTTAACTGCTACATCACTAAGAAGAGATTTGCAACCACTATGTACAAAGGAAACCTCGGTCCTTCCTACTGTAGGATGGGAACAATCCACTGAGAATTGACCCACCCAATATATCCTGCAGGAACCACAATATCTCTCCCCCCCCTTTTTTTTTTTTCCATAGCTCTTATCAATTGGAGCTGACAGGGACATCGAGCTGTTCGTTTCTTTAGAACAGTGTTTTTCAACCCTGGCCACTTTAAGATGGGTGGACTTCAACTCTCAGAATTCCCCAGCCAGCATGGAGTTCTGGGAGTTGAAGTCCACCCATCTTCAAGTGGCCAAGGTTGAAAAACACTGTTTTGGAATAAGGCTTCTTAATTCACCAAGAGACAAACCCATCCCAGAAAAAGATGGTTGTGACAAGCAAGGGCAGGATGACGCCAGAAATTTAGCCGCAAAATTGTTTGGAGGACTGAAGCCCGTCCAGCTGTTTCAAAGGGGGACAGCAGCTGTTGGGTTGGAATTCCCCCCCCCAAGTTCTCTTCAAATTGTCCTCCAGCGCCACCTTCTGGCCATTTATTTATACATTTATGTAATGCAGGTGGATTTTTTAAAATATCACTTTCAAGAGGAAATCCAGCTGCTGTAATTACAGTATTTTTAAAAATCTTTTGGCACAACCGAATGGAATTGGCACTTTGAGGAGTGTGAGTTCGGGGGTAAAAGGCCTCTAGATTTTGGAGCCAAAGGAAGAAGGTCGGGTGGGCGGTAGCTTTAACATACAGGTAGTTCTCGCTTAATGACCACGACTGTGACCGGAATTTCGGTTGCTAAGCAAAGTGGTCATTAAGCGAATCCGACCCAATTGTACCACCTTCTTTTGCAGTGGTCGTTAAACGAATCACCGTGGGCGTTAAGCAAACCACATGGCTGTTAAGCGAATCACACAGTTCCCCATTGATTTTGCTTGCCAGAAGCCGGCCGGGAAGGTCGAAAATGGCGATCACGTGACCGCGGGATGCTGCGACGGTCATAAATGCGAACCGGCTGCCAAGTTCCCGAATTGTGATCACGTGACCACGGGGACGCTGCGACAGTCGTAAGTGTGAGGAGAGGTCACAAATCGCTTTCTTCAGCACCGTCGTAAGTCCGAACTGTCACTAAACGAATGGTCATTAAGTGAGGACTACCTGTAGATTTTTGGGGGAGGGGGGAATTAATTTTACCTTTTTGGCTTCTGCGTTGCCAAACCCGAAACGCCACATCAGATAGCCAAGTGTGCGCGATACAGAATAACAGCTTTGCCTTCAAGCTGAGGCCAGGGAGCTGACCAGCCTGGGTTTTTTAAATTTATTCTTTGCTCTGAATAAGGGCGGGATCAGATGCCCTCGATGGCCTTTCCAATTAGAGTTTTCTCTGTCTGAACCGGGGCCTTTTCGGGGTGTGTGGACTCCAACTCCCAGAATTCCACCAGCAGCCTGGCCATAGAGGAGAATTCTGGGAGTTGAAGTCCACACACCTCGAAGTGGCCTCTACGGTACCTTGTTTTTCGTTTATGGCTGCTCCGTAGAGGGAGGACAAAAGCAGGACCCCGTGCTGTCCCAGAGGCCCGATGTTTGTGGCCTCGGTGCTTCCTGGAGCGATTGTGAATGGAGAGCACGTACCCCAGACTGTGAGTTGCAATGGCGGGTGCTGATGATGGCTCCTGCCTCCTCGATCATTTTTAATATGGTCCCTCCATGGACGTTGCCGGCAATGTTAGCATCATCTGGGCGCATAATCCTAGAGGGGAAAAGAGAAGAGCTGTATCTTTTTCAGCCTCAGCTAGAAGGACGGAAAAGATCCCTTAAGGCAGAGCTTTCCAAACTATGTGTCGGGACACATTAGTGTGTCGGCTGCAGTGTCTGGGTGTGTCACGGCTGCTGCTGCCTCCAAACCTGCTGTGATTCCGCGCAGGTCCTAGTGCCTGCTTTGTGCCTGGCTGCCTCCAAACCTGGCTGCCTCCAAACCTGCGCAGGTCCTAGTGCCTGCTTTGTGCCCTGCTGTATGAGTGTGTCACGAAATGATGCATGTCTAAAAAGTGTGTCACCAACATGAAAAGTTTGGAAAGCTCTGTCTTAAGGAAACCAAGAAGCTGTACATCAGCATTGGAATCAGGTTCCTCGTCATGGATAATTCAGAAACAGAAGTGCTCAACAAGGTAATGGTCTCTCCCACCAAAAGATGACCCGTTACCCTAACTCACAGTTCTGCAGAAATTCCCACAGTACAGGTAGTCCTCGCTTAACGACCATTCATTTAGCGATGGTTCGGACTTACGACGGCACTGGAAAAACCGACTTGCGACCGGTCCTCGCACTTACGGCGGCTGCAGCATCCCGCGGTCACGCAGTCACCATTTTTTACCTTCCCAGCTGGCTTCCGGCAAGCAAAATCAATGGGGAACCGTATGATTCACTTAACGACCACATGGTTTGCTTAACGGACACGTGATTCGCTTAACGACCGCCACAAAAAGGTCGTAAAATCGGGTTGGATTCGCTTAACGGCCGCATGGCTTAGCGACCAAAATTCCGGTCCCAATTGTGATCATCAAGCAAGGACTCCTTGTATGCCCTGTTCATTTGATTGCCTCTGTATTCGAATTTCATAATATTGGTCACCGTCAAGATGGTCCTGGCTGGCTTGACCATCTTTTGAACTACTACGAGAGAGGGACAGGTGAATACATAGGGGGGGGGGAAAGGTTGTTTATGGGATGTCCGAGTCACCATGGGAAGCCGACCCAGGGAACAGGTAGACAGATCAGCCATTTCCAGCACTTCCACTTGCAGTCCAAATATAATCTTTCCTGCTCATTTATGGCTCATGTCAACTTTGTCCTCAAGGGCTGAGACACCATAATTCTATAAAACTTCATCATGGATTACCTTATTGTCCCAATTTAGGAGTAGAAAGGAGTTGTTTCCATTCCCCAACCTGGACTGCTGGTTGGGCTATGGAGAGACCAGCTTCACAATCTCCTTTGGGTCTACCATACCCTGATAGTCTTTGAACTGAAGCATCTCTCCAGAACAACAGGCAAGAAAAGGTAATCGAAACCTTCCTTAGATAAGGAAGACCGCTGGAAAGACTAGGAAGAGGCATTCCGAGAGCAAGACACGGGATGTAACCACAGGTCCTATCCACCTCTAACCTGAACCCACTGCCCCAGATCAGAAATCTCTCCCACCAGGAAAAAAACATCAGAATAGGCACAGCTATGCTGAGAAGCCACAGAATCAAGCAAAGCTATACAAGAACCACCCATGGAGGGAAACCAGGTCTGATTAGGATCAGAAGGATCTAGGATTTAGGGAACAACCCAGGTACAGCAAAACTGACTGGGCCTGGAAATCCAGGATCTGGTGGTTGGGACAGCTCTTTCTGGTCCTCCTATTCTATTTATAAGCCAATCTCTGAACACATGGGAAACCACCGGCACCTCGTTGCGACCGATATTTTTATTTGAATATTTCATTTCACCTGCGGGAAAATATCAGTCACATTGGCTAAATATTATTGCAGACTTTGTCAGGTAATGCCCGGTTCATTCAGCCTTAGGTTCCCCCCGCACATTTGTGCAGTCGTGTCCGACTCTAGGGGCCGGTGCTCATCTCCGTTTGTTAGCTGAAGACGCTTCCGCGGTCATGTGGCCGCATGACACGCACGGAACGCTGTTACCTTCCCACCGAAGTGGTACCTATTCTCCTACTTGCATTTGCATGCTTTCGAATTGCTAGGTTGGCAAGAGCTGGGGCGAGTGCGGGAGCTCACTCCGTCACGTGGGGCTAGGGATTCGAACCTCCGAACTTGCGACCTTCCGATTGACAAGCCTGGCGTCTTACCCGCTGAGCCACCACGCCCCTTAGGGTCATTCAGCCTTATCAAGTTTAATATTCAATGGAAGCCTTTTACATTAAAAATCTACCCAGAAGGGCAAAACTAAGAATTGACATGCTTGGTGAAAGAACAACTAATTGGCGAATCTTAAAGCTACAAGTTAAACATAGCAGGCGGATTAACATTACAGTAATTTTAATATGGTTTTTGAGCCTAACTACAGGAATGAGATTTCTGATGTTTGCAGACATCGTGATGCTTGCTGAGTAAACAGAGACTGTAAGAGGAATATAAGGTAGCCTGGCGCCAGGGAGCAAACACTCTGAGAGCTATACAAAATTCAAACAAGAGGCTGCCTGAGGAGTTCAGAAGGGGACATTAAAGGAGTGCTCCCTGACCAATATTCCCATTAAATCGAGAGTCAAATACATTGCAAATATGAGTTCCTAAGAAAAAGAACGGGAGGTAAAAATAAAAGCACCAGGACGTTTGCACAACCGTTTCCTGCCTTCTCATCAATGTGGGAATTCTACTCGCGCAGTTATTGGTGCGCCTAGATCAGCGCATGTGACACCCCTGCTGCGACAGCTGCACTGGGTGCCTGTGTGCTTCCGGGTCCAATTCAAGGTGTTGGTTATCACCTTTAAAGCCCTACATGGCATGGGGCCAGGTTACCTGAGGGACCGTCTCATCCCCATAACGTCGAACCGTCCCACTCGGTCATTCAGAGAGGGCATGCTGCGGATCCCGTCCGTAAAGGAATGTCACCTGACGGGGTCTAGGAGGCGTGCCTTCTCGGTAACAGCGCCCACCCTTTGGAATATGCTACCCCCGGAGGTGAGGCAGGCCTCATCGCTCCCGGCCTTCAGAAAGAACTTAAAGACCTGGTTCTGCCGCCTTGCGTGGGGGGAGGGGGGGGAACAGTTCCTCTTGGGGATGGCTGGTGCCATAGGGCCCTTTTAAACATCTAAATACCAAACAATCACATCTTGGATTTTTATACTTAATTTTACTATATTAGAGTATTTTATTAGGTTGTTTTAATTGTTGGATTTTAATTGTTGTGTTTTGTAAACCACCCAGAGTTCCCTTGTGGGGAGATGGAGCGGTATATAAATTGAAATATAAATAAAAATAAATAAATAAATTCAGCAGCTGATTGCAAGCTGAGCCAGCAATGTGACGTGGCTGCCAAAAAGTCAAATACCATTTCAAGCTGGATTTACAGAGGTATAATGTCTCAATCTAAGGAGCATGACAAATTATGGAGGGGTCATTTTTTTACTTTTTAAGGTCACGGGGGGGGGGGATGTGTGTGTGCTCAAAAGAGGACGAAGGACTTCCTTGTGCGAGACATCATCAGACAAAAGACTCGCAAAACTGCCCGGTGAGCAATAGGCGATTCCACAGCATCGCCAACTGTTTGCCAAACAGAAAGAATTTTGTCCTTGTTGCTCATCAAGAAATTACAAGAACAAGACATTGTTTTACAACAGCCCGGATGAACAAGGCACTCCTTTCAAAACTGCCAGAAGAGGAAACCGGTTACTACCCCTCAAAGACGCTGTGCAAATTGCAAAGTCACCACCCTTGGAAAACCAGCTCTCGGTGACGCTCCAAGTCACAGGAAAGCAACTTTCGAAGAAGGGGAGTGGGGGGGGGGGGGGGGAATGGGACATTTCAATGAGAAATCAGGATAGCTTTATGGGGACACCCCCCCCCCCGAGCTTTGCTTCAGAACACCTAGCGCAGCGTTTCTCAATCTCAGCAACTTTAAGCAACAGCCCCACGAGCCGAATTGCTTCCTTTCCTTGCCGTTGCATCGGATTCAGCCAAACAGGAGTTGTTACCAGCCAGCGATCCTCTCAGAACTGTGATTTACCAAGCTATCTTTCGGAAACTGCTGGGGTATCGTGCTAGCCCCAATTTGCCCATGGCTGGCTGGGGAATTCTGGGAGTTGAAGTCCACACATCTTCAAGTGGCCAAGGTTTCCCATCGCACGAATAGCAACATTTTAAAGTGAGAAAAGGAAGAAAATCCGACTGAAACGTTGCCTGGTCCGAGCACTGCACTTAGACATCCTTCTGTTTCCTCCTGGACCGTAAATACATTTTAATCGATTGACTTCCTCGTTTCGTAGCAGAAGGGCCCCCTCTTCAACCCCCCCAAATCAGAAATCTCGTCCGATCCATGCATTTAGTGAAGAAGCCTTTCCCCACTGTTAAATGTGAACCTGATGGCTCTCCACCCACCCCCCTTTCCCCCCATGTCTACAATCCGACATTGTACCCGAACAGAACCGAAAGAAGCAACTTATCAGTCAACAGATCAAGTCCTCTATGAAGAAAGGTGGAATGACTGTCATACTCGATAAGGCGAACGGGCATCCTTGGAAACAGACAGAAAAACAAGTCCTTGATCCTGCCGGTGAGCAAATTTGTATTTCCACTTGTGTCTTTGCACCGGGTGACACATCGCTCGCTCGCCCACAGCTTCCTCTCTCGCAGCCCAGCCAATCGGGGATGTCGGTGGTAAAGGGACAGCCACCGAAAAGGGACAGAGAGAGGAAGAAGAGGGACCAGAAGGCAGTACAAGGGACCTCGGTGGATTCCCATACCGTGGGGCTGAGTAGCTTATGGCTCACCAGGAGGCATTCTTCAGGCATCATCTTAGCCTGTTGCAAGGATCGGTCAGCCTTACGAGGTAGACCAGACAGGAAACACGACCAGATGAGCTAATTCTACTTTACTGTAAGGCTACATTGACAAAATCTTGCAAGTCTGAAAGTACAATTCTCCCAGCGTCCCCTTTACCGCCTGAGAAACTAGGGAGGGTCCCTTCTGAGCCTCTTTCTCCACCCATTATGCAGCTGTGGGCTATGCCCTCTCTTATCTGACTGTTCCCTTTTAACGCTCTCGAGAAGGGTGTGTCAGCCTTACCAGGTAGGCCAGACGGATACAACCAGGTGAGCTAATTTTACTTTATTGTGAAGCTACATTGACAGAATCTTGCAAGGCTGAAAGTACAAATCTCCTGCCATCTCCTTTACAGCCTGAGAAACTAGGGAGGGTCCCTCCTGAGCCTCTTGCCCCGCCCACTATCCAGCTGTGGGCTATGCCCTCTCTTATCCGACCGTTCCATTTTAACACTGATTCTCGGAGGGAGGGTGTCAGCCTTGCCAGGTAGACCAGACAGGAAACACGACCAGATGAGCCAATTCTACTTTATTGTAAAGCTACATTGACAGAATCTAGCAAGTCTGAAAGTACAATTCTCCTTTACATTCCAAGAAACTAGGGAGGGCCCCTCCTGAGCCTCTTTCTCCACCCATTATGCAGCTGAGGGCTAAGCCCTCTCTTATCTGACCGTTCCCTTTTAACGCTGATTCTCAGAAAGGGTGTGTCAGCCTTCCCAGGTAGACCAGACAGGAAACACGACCAGATGAGTTAATTCTACTTTATTGTAAGGCTACATTGACAGAATCTTGCAAGGCTGAAAGGACAATTCTCTCCCGTCTCTTTACAGCCCAAGAAACTAGGGAGGGCCCCTCCTGAGCCTCTTTCTCCACCCATTATGCAGCTGAGGGCTAAGCCCTCTCTTATCTGACCGTTCCCTTTTAACGCTGATTCTCAGAAAGGGTGTGTCAGCCTTCCCAGGTAGACCAGACAGGAAACACGACCAGATGAGTTAATTCTACTTTATTGTAAGGCTACATTGACAGAATCTTGCAAGGCTGAAAGGATAATTCTCCCCCGTCTCTTTACAGTCCAAGAAACTAGGGAGGGCCCCTCCTGAGCCTCTTTCTCCACCCATTATGCAGCTGTGGGCTATGCCCTCTCTTATCTGACCGTTCCCTAGGCTGTGTCTCTTCGCCCAGTCTCCCAAGGTCTTTCCCACATACCATTACAGGATCAGGCCACCCAATAAATTATAATATGGTTATTCCTTTGGGCATCACGGGTTATAAGAACACAGCAACGGTGCCCTGTTAGCCCCAGGCTGGATCGGGTCCATCTGGGAGAAGGAAAGAGAAGAAGAGCGTGACCAGGAGCAAGGTGGATGGACTCAGTTACAGTGGTGATGGGTGGGCCGTTGGAAGACCCGAAAGACCAGGTTGGGGGCAGATCATCCTCGAGAAAATTCATCTCTGTGGTTGCTAAGAGTTCACACTGACTTGCTAGGCCATAATCATGGTTACAGAAGCACAATAAATACAGTTATTACTACAGGAAGTCCTCGCTTAATGACCATTCATTTAGTGACGGTTCGGACTTAACGACGGCGCTGAAAAAACTGACTTGTGGCTGGTCCTCACACTTACGACCGTCGCAGCGTCCCCACGGTCACATGATCACCGTTTTCAACCTTCCCAGCTGGCTTCCGGCAAGGAAAATCAATGGGGAACTGCGTGGTTTGCTAGACAACCACACGGTTCACTTAACGACCTCAGTGATTCACTTAACGGCCGCTGCGAAACAGGTCGTAAATCAGGTCCGGATTCATTTAACGACCACATCACTTAGCGACCGAAATTCCAGTCCCAACTGTGGTCGTTATGCGAGGACTATCTGTGCTACAATTGCTGGCTTACAGCGTCCCCCTTCATTCTTCTGGGGCGCGAGGGGTTCCCAAGGCCCCTGCCTTCTTTCAAAGATCAGGAAGGGGCCCCTCTCCCCTCTGAGAAAGGTGGCTTCCAGATGACCATTAGCACACAACTGTCCCAGGCAAAGCGGAAGCCGACTGGTGCTAGATTACCAGCTGGTTATTGTTTGGCTCGGTTTGATGGTATTTGTCTGGCTTGCCTGTAGGGTTGAATGTTTGTAACTTTTTATTGTTTAGGATTTTATTTATTTATTATTTATTAATTCAATTTAGATGACCGCCCATCTCCCCCCGTTGGAGATCGGAGATCCCCAGATTTGGATTTGGAAGCCGCCCAGAGTCTATGGGAGTAGGTGGCTACCATAAATTGCTAATAATTTTATTAAACCTTACAACTAAAAGGTAAGTACAAATACAAACTAAAAAGAAATTGAAGAATATAAAGAAAAAATAGAAAGGGCAGAAAAGAAAAGAAAAGAAAAGAAAAGAAAAGAAAAGAAAAGAAAAGAAAAGAAAAGAAAAGAAAAGAAAAGAAAAGAAAAGAAAAGAATGAAAAAAATAAGAATATAGTAAGGAAAAAGAGAAGAAATATATAAAGAAGTGACTTCCCCCTTCATCACAAGTATAAACATTTTTAGTAACTTTATCATCTTCTCTTAAAATACAACAAATGATCTCTTCTTCCCGTATCTCATCTCTTATCTATAAACAAATCCTTAAATCCCCGACATGTCAGTCCTGATCAGCAAAAGTCTATTAAGGGTTACTGGAGATAACAACATATCTATTTTAACCTCGATCATGCCCATTAAATTCCCGGATGAAAACTCAGCCAAGAAACACCTAAAGCTGAATTTCTCAACCTTGGCAACTTTAAGATGGGTGGACTTCAAGCAAGTTTTCCTATACCATTCTCTCAATATAAGAGAAATTCTATAGTTTACGTTGCTTCTCTTGGGAGGTAAGAAGTAATAACAACAATAATGATGATGATGATTTAATTTAATTTAATTTGGCATACTGCTGAATATCAAAGTCTCCTGCTACATGGGCTGGAAAAATATTTCAGTTTCCTGTGCTTCAGAATTCACTTCTCAGGATTAATATATCCAGAATGGACTCTGAAGCCCCAAGCAAGGGATTGGAAAAAAAGAAAGAAAGACCAAAATACAACACTTTTTGGACATCTGGATTTTTTTTCAAGTCACAAGGATCCTCATTTTACTGGTGGGGAACTCAGCAGCGCCGCAGTACAGGAAATCATGCCTGGATTGACATTTGGTGGGTTCACACCATGTATTAAATCCAACCAACCAACCTAGATTCACACAGCTACAAAGAGCTAACCGACTTTAAAACTAACCAAGCTTAGAATGTGTGAATGTAGCTGCTGAGGGTCTTCGATTAAGCTAGTTAAGCATGCTAGGAGACCTGTTATTATATTCTCATGTCTGTTGCATTCACACATACTTATTCATGCTACAGATTTCATGTGCAAAGCAGCACGGAGGTCACAAGAGGACACACCTCAAGGCTTATTAACCTAAACAGCTGGATCTGCACAACCTGGTCAGCAAAAAGACGTCACCTCCGGGATTCAGGGTGGTGAATGGAAGTCAAATGTAAAGGATCAGAAGCCGCAAAGGAAGGTTTACAGATGCAGTCTTGTTTTAAAGTCTGCCTGCGAGCCTCCTGTGAGTCAGCATAAAGGATGGGGCGGAAACTGTAGAAAAAGAACAGCTAGCTCTTAATGCCTTTTGGGTAAGTCTCGCCCCAGGGAGCCAGCAGATTAGAATTCCTACAGGGGACAGCAAGCTGGTGGATGTTGTAATTATTCCCACGCGCCTATTGCTAAGGACACATCCAGGGAAGAGAACACAGGAGCCACGCCTAGCAGATTGATGCTCTCCCACCGATGAATATCCCCTCCCCTCCGAAGCAGTTTGCATCCGTCTGTGAAGGGTGACCTTGCAGCCACAGAGCAGACAGCGGGAGCACACTAACGTCCAGCATTTGCTCAGGTTCAGAAGAGGCGGAAATGGGAGCCTAGAAGGGCGAGGCCGTGCCTCGGAGCCAAGAATTTGGCTCCGCCAGCCGAGCTCTGCAGGGCAGCGCCCATCGCAAACACCGGGCCCCTGGCATCAGAAAATATTGAGCAAGCGGCGTCTCCTGTGCAAATCCTGCCAGGTCTTGAAAACGAAGCACCGTCACGTCATGCACCTCACTTCTCAATCTGGAGATTCCCCAAGGGTCGAACTATATGATTCAGGGCAAAATGGAATGCAGATAAGACAGATTTACGTGACATTGAAAGAAAGAAAGAAACAGCCTTGTCTATAAGTGGCCGGGTAGTTGCTATGGGTGACTAGGAAATGCAAAATGCCAGCAAGAAATTGATCAGAGAATCCAAGCAGGCCGCTAGGACAGAAAATCTGTTTTTTCCCCTCTCTGCCCTGCCCCAAAATGCAGCGCTGGGCGCCTCTGAGCATCTAGCAGGCCGGGAGAAGCTTTTAGAAGTCTATCCAACCATGTGGATCAAATCCCAGTCCTATAAAAAGAAATGAGAATAAAATGGCATTTGCTTATAACTTAGCAACGGCACCAGCAGATCAAGGAAGAAAATCATAGACCAGACAGAGAGATACGTTAAATAAAAGGGCCCCGTGCCCGGATGCGATTCGTCCTGCCTTCCGCTACGCCATTGGCAGATTAAGGGATCAAAAGCCACAGGCTGGATTTCTCCCAGGAGCAGAAGGGCGACTGGATGCCCGATTTTAAAGCAGATCAGTTGTGATCTCCAGGATTAACCTGATTTTGGAACTTTGAAGCCACGGAGGGAGAAAGGGAAGGACGCCCTGCAAGAATCCAGCCTGGGCGTGATGCGGAGAGGGAGGAAAAGGGAATATCCAGCCCGGATCCAAGGATCCACGGAAGGGGAGAGGCCGTCAGGATCCTGCCACCTGCGCGAAAGGGATCCTTGGCGTGGAGGATCTTCTTGACCTGAGCTTGGCAGGAAAGGGGGGGGTCCTGCCCCCCACCATGCCTTTCGCCGTCTCCTCCGGTTTGTCTTGCGGGTCTGTCCAGGGAAGGCAGCTGGGGCCCTGAGCCGTCTGGAGAAGGGTGTGGAACTCTAGACATGCCCAGAGGCACTCTCTGCCACCGGCAAACTCCACGCCCTGGAGAAAGAACCCTTGCCCAAGAGCTGTGGCCCTGTTGGGGGGTCCCCCTCCTCACCCCAGCACGGTGGGGCCCCTCCGACACCAGAGTTGGGCCCCGGCCTCCAATGGGCAGGGCACGGCAGGCCCGCTTTCCCCCCGCCTAGGCATTCATTTATTTGAGACTAAAAGGCATTGAATAACCGCCTGGTTTTGCCAACGGGCATGGGCACCCAGCAGCTGGTAATGCCAGGGCAGCGGCTGGGCTGTTATTGGTGGAGGTGACTTTTTTTGGATTTTATGATGTTTCTAATATGACTTGCCTTTTTTCCCCCCCTATGGCTCTATTGTTCTGCTGTTTTATACTGCTTTAATTCCTGGGAAGCCACCCAGAGCCGTCGATAGAAATGGGAATAATAAATACATAATAATACATAATACATACATCATAATAATAATAGATTTATTTATCTATATTTCAAATTTCATCCCTGCCCATCTCCCTCAAAAGAATAATAATAATAATACATACATAATACTACGTAATACTCTGCCCATGCCCAGAGACACCCTCTCCCACCCACGCCCCCTGCCCAAGCTCGCAGGCCCCCGCCACCCGGACGCTCTGCGCATGCCCAGAGGCGCCCAAGCTCCCTGCAGGGGCCTTCAGGCCGGGTTGGGGGGGCGGCGCTCTGCACATGCCCAGAGGCAGGATGCCGACAGGGGGGCGGTACCTGCTGATCTGGATGGCGGCGGGCGCAGGGACGGTTTCGCCGGCCTCGGGAGCCCGGGCGGGCTGCATGAGGAAGAGGAGGAGGAGGAAGGCGCCGGCGGCGAGGATCCAACAGGAGCGAGAGACCGACCGGCCGGCCGGCGACCTGACAGGAGGGCGGGCTGACGCGAGGGGGCGGGGCTTTCCGGCTAGGCCCCGCCCACCCCGCTCGCCCACTCCCCATTGGTCGGCCACCGGCCTCGGCGGCCGGCCTTCCCCGGGCACGTGACACCAACAGATACGAGGGAACGTCACTCTCGGCGGGGGGGTAGTGTGTTTGTGTGTGTCGGAACTTCCGACACCGAGTGGAGCGTTCGGAACAGAGCGACCCCAGTAGCGACCATCGAGAGGCGAGGGAGGGCTAGAGCGCCCCAGCCTGGGGTTGCCCATCCCTGGGATTTTTTGCAGAGACCTCCACCCCTGAAATGCATAACGCTGATTGTGCATTGCAAGGACCAAGACCGCCCCCGTTATTATCACCCCCCTGCCTCGCATATGCATGCTTCCTTGTGCAATTGGGACATGAGGGGGGTTGCCCTGGCTGTGGGTGATGGGAGCTGGAGTCCCAAGCCTCTGCAGAGAGACAGGTGGGCGGGAACGGGTGCCAGTGGGGGGGCATCCTTAATAGCCTTCTACGAGTCGGGCCAAGGTAGCCCAGTGCACCCCACTCAGTGCAACCCCAGGGTCCCCTGATGAAAAACTTTATAAGGGAATGTCCTTAATGTGGCAGAACTCCTTCTCCATCATCCAGCATAATATTCACTGTTATGGGAGGAGAGAGAGGGGGACACGAAAAAAAATATATATATGGGGGGGCCTAGTGCAGGCAGTTGCCAGGAGTCCAAGGCACACACACATACACGTAGTATATTCCAAAGATTGGGCATTTTGGAGAATAAACCTACGAAGTTGGAAAGAACCACCAATTTTGCTACAACAAGGAAGGCAGAAAGAAAGTCAGAAGCGTCTGTGATTCCTCAGTTATTAATTCAGAGCCTCTCAAATCACAAGCAATCAGGAACGTGGAAGAGTTCTTTATTAATATAAGTGATCAGTCCAATGTAAAGTTCAGTCTGAAGAAAAAGCATACGCAATTGCTAAGATACCCCTCCTAAATGATAAATTCCTTCTAACTGCTGCTAACAGTTTCTTTTTTTTTCTAATAAAACCTTTCAACCTATATAGTTAAAATACAATCTGCTAATGAGCATTGATAACACCAGGCCAGGCTGACCTTGGAGCCATTCAGGCCGTCTCAACAATCTACTTCTAACATTCCAAACTGCCACTAAAAAAGGTAAAAGGTTCCCCCCGCACATTTGTGTGCGCACATCTGTGCAGAGACCCACAGCATAATTTGCAAATGAAGATCTCATTAAAATGAAATAGTAAAGTAAAGGTAAAGGTAAAGGTTTCCCCTGCACAGTCGTGTCCGACTCTAGGGGCCGGTGCTCATCTCCGTTTGTTAGCCGAAGAGCCAGCGTTGTCCGAAGACGCTTCCACGGTCATGTGGCCGCATGACACGCGCGGAACGCTGTTACCTTCCCACCGAAGTGGTACCTATTCATCTACTTGCATTTGCATGCTTTCAAATTGCTAGGTTGGCAAGAGCTGGGGCTGGTGCGGGAGCTCCCTCCGTCACGCGGGGCTAGGGATTTGAACCTCCGAACTTGCGATCTTCCGATCGACACGCCTGGCGTCTTACCCACTGAGCCACCATGCCTAAACTGCCACTACAAGCATGCTAATACAATTATTTATTTCTTTATTAAATTTCTATGACCGCCCATCTCCCCCTCAAGGAGGGACTCTGGGCGGTTCACAACCACAACATCATTAAAATACAATAAAAACAACAATAAAAATATAAATACAATAAAATCCAAGTGGCAGGTGGTTCTTACAGTGAAGCTAAACATATTTAAAATATTTGAGGCGGCTCTAGGAAATCAGCCATCCCCAGGCTTGACCACTTTCCCTCTTGCCCCAGCCAAGATCACAGAGCCAAGTTTTTAATTTTTTTCCTGAAGTCCAGGAGTGAAGGGGCCTGTCTTATCTCTTAATTACTACATTACCCATGCTGATACAAATACTACAATCTACTACAACCCCCATCCCATCAATATACTGGAAGGATGCTAATCCTGACACTGTCTTTTATGACTAAGTCATTTCCTTAGTCACACTGAGGTAACTCCTATAATAATTCAAAACATCATTTTAACAAAAATCTAGTGCGGAAATCAAAACCTTACACTGAGTCCAAGAAAATTGAGGGTCACTCCCCCCCCCAAAGAATGGAGGGGGGGAATTTAAGGTGATTTATTTTATTTATTTATTTCATGTCCAGATCAAACTTTACTCTGCCAAAATGTAGCCACCGCCACAGCTTTGTCATTAGCTTGCTGTAGGTCCTTGACAGTACAAGGCTCCGACAGTAATCAACACACCATCAGATGCTCCGGGTCTTGGATTTCTCCGTGTAAGGTACCTGGCTCACACTTTTTACCCAAGTTTCTGAGATAGCTAAAAAGAGACTTGAGTCGAGGCTTGGAAGTTAAAGTAGCAGCGTTTATTTGGCCAAGCAAAGCTGGGTGGAATCCCTACGGACACTGTGGCAATGAGTGTTTTGGCAGAGATCCACACCCCCACATCAGGCATACCAAGTTTTTATACATTTCATATCAGGAACAAGGTAATAAGAAAACAAAGGACCATACATTGCTCATCTGCCTATCTCTTCTTTTCCGGTGTGCTGTTACATTTACTGCTAAATGGTGTTACATTCCTTACTACATGGTTATCTCTGTTTACTAAATGGTGTTACATACATTGCTCATTACATGGTTATCTCTGATTTACTAAATGGTGTTACATACATTTCTCATTACATAGTTATCTCTGATTTCCTGTGTAGGTGCTGTTACATCCCTTGCTAAATGACAGTTCCTAGTGTAAGCGTGTTACAGAAGCAAAAATGGCTATGCTAGGTTATGCTAGTCCGCATTCACATAATGTAACCCCCACTTAAATAAATTTGTCTTGCACCTTGGTACCCCCACCCTCATCCTATTAATTGTCCTCCAAACTGTATGAGGGAGAGTGTTTCCAGTGGCCATTTCTTCCTTCGGTAAAATACTCAAATCGGTGAGCTCATTCCTCCATTTAAGATGATGATGATGATGACGACGACCACTCGATAGGTGGACAAAAATGCCAAATGTCTAAACATCTGGCTGACTGTGCAATCAACCATAATTTATGAAATTGTATGCCGCCCGACTCTCAACCACTCTGGGTGGCACCCTGAAGTTCAGTTGCAGGACTTTGATTTGGTAAACCCAAGGGGCCTATTCATTTCCATCACAGAAGTCCTTTCTATAATTTCCTTTCTCTCCATGTAGTTTATAAAGAAGATGGGAACGTTTTGAAATGGGGTCACCACCACCATTCCTGACCCACTCGCTGTGGGTCAGATCCACTGGGGAACTGTGAATAGAGCCTCCCCATCTTAATTACCTTATTTTTGGCTGGGCATGGAGAAGAGTGCCCACGTGGCATGAGAGCGGGGCATCCTTCCCATTGCTAGTTCATCTAAGCATTCCTCTGTAAGAATTTTTAGCTGTTAGAAACAAGAGCCATTAGAAATTCTTCACAACAAGCCTTTCTCTCACATCAGAGACCAGATAAGTGTTTGAGAAAAGGAATCTGCTGTTCCATTGAAATAACACAGGTAGTCCTCGCTTAACGACCACAATTGGGACTGGAATTTCGGTTGCTAAGTATATTAGGATAATTAGATTAAAATATTAGGATAATTAGATTAAAGCAGATTGGCAAATGAAATCAATGTATTCATGTGTCATTATATATATAAAGGCTAAATGATCTCTTTGTACTGTGCGGCCGCCGTATACAGGGTTATATCTGAGTTGCTTTGTGTACTAATAAACTTATTTCTGACTCAGCCAATTAGAGGCTTCAAGTTTTTTCCTGGCTTGGGAAACGGACGGGGAGATTTTCACTTTCCAACACCTCCTTCCAGTTTGCCATCATCCCTCTTAGGTGCTTACTATATAAACTTGCACTTATTTAAAATTTTTGTCTGCTTCGATTGCTTTATTAAAGAGACTCGGGTTATTTTCAAGGCATGGCGTGACTCAGGAGTCCGTTTCACACGGATTGGCATCAGGGCTTCTGCACTGGGGCTATTTTTACACCCTGAGTTCCATCCATTATTTAAAACAAATTATTTCCAAAGACTGGATGCACTGCATTTTTAAATTTTCCTTTTTTGTCCCCCTCCCTGCCTCCGCCTGCAGGCGCGCTCAATCGAAAAAGACTGGGTAAGAGCGGCCGATCGATGTTCTCGGCGCTCGGCAGGCGCGAAGAGCGGAAGCTGGCGCCGAGCTAGCGCCGAGCCTCTGTGGTCGCTTCCGCCCGGCGCACGTGCGTCGCGGGGCCTGGCTGCCTGGAAGGAAGCGCGCTGGCCGGAAGTAGGGTGGGCGGGTCCTCGCGGCGCATGCGCTCGGGCGAACTTGCCTTTCTACCCCTCTCGTTGCTGCCGCCATGGCGCCTGCGGTGAGTCTCCGGCCGGCCGGGCCGGGAAAGCGGCGGGGCCTGGAGGGTGGGACCCCCTAGGAGGCCGTGGGGGGGCTGAGGGGACGTCACAGGGGCGAAGGGGGCTCGGGGTCCCTTCCGCGGCTCCCTCCCGCTCCAAAGAGGCCTCAGGGCCCCCTCCTGCGTCACGCCCCTCCCACGCCCCGCCCCCAACCCTCCCCCCTCCTCGGTTTGACCCCTTTGAGGTGGGGGGGTGGCCCATTGGACACGTGGGGGGAGACAGACGACCCTGCCCGCGTTCTCACGACACGCTTCCCTCGTGACCCGGGTGTCGTGGGAACCCAGCCAGGCGGGGGGAATTGATGAACCCGTGTCCCCAGGGCCCGGCCTGGCACGGGGCACCCTCCCCTCTGCTTCCCCACGGCGGCTCTCGCCGGTTTTCATTGAGCAGAGGGCCAGACAGGAAGGAGAAGGCCTTGCTTTGGTTTTAAACCCGGTTTCCATTGCTGTGAGCGCTTCTTTCATTGAACTGTAACGGGATGGGTGTCTTTAAAGCCGTGTTTCTCAACCGTGGCCCCTTTAAGAGGGGTGGACTTCAACTCCCAGAATTCCCCAGACAGGTTGAGAAACATGGCTTTAAAGAAAGGCAAATACTGGGGTTCACATTTCTCAACCGCTTGTGCGTTGCCTTCGTTCATTTTTCAACTCCTGGCCTTTTTATGCCCCTCTCCAAAAGGCTCTGAGTGGCAACAACCTTCGGATGTACCAATAAAGATGTTATTACAGGGTGGAAATGCAACTGTCAAGTTTGCATCTGCGCGTTATTTGTTGATGCAGGATAGGCCGAAAGAATAGAGAAAAGTAGGATCTGTTTGCAATGTTTTGTAGCTGGTGTTCGGGGTCCTGTTTTTTTAGGATAGCAAACTATATATATGTATGTATGTATGTATGTATGTAATTTATTTATTCAATTTATATAGCCACCCATCTCAAACCAGTGACTCTGGGTGGCTAACAATAATAAAAACAATAAAACAATAAAAACAATACCAAAAAATTAAATATAAATATAAATACAGCCTTGTGCAGGTCTTAAAAGTCATTGGAGTTAGCACAACCATGAAACACCCAAACATGAAACCATGATAATGTGTAAAAAATGAGCTGGCCTCTGCACTGGTAGTATTTCTGAGTGTATTTATTGTAATTTAATTTGTGTGTGTGTGTGTGTGTGTGTGTACACACACACACACACAACTACAAGATTATATATATAATCTTGTATATAAACTACAAGATTATATATATAATCTACATTAACAATTACTCAGTTTATTTCCCCCAACCGTCTGAGTTTCTCCAGTTGTGCTGGGAGAAAATGATGGTGGGAAAACACTAGCTCTGTCTTATGGCCCTAACTGTGAGATTCAAGTGTGTTCTGTTTTCCGTAATCCTGTTGTTTGTTTTATATTTTGGCCGTTGAAAAGTAGAACAGAGTATTTTGTATTTCCCTGTCCCCAAAGAGCTGAATGCTACGTTTTGGATGGTTCTTTTTTAAAATTTTAACTCTCACGATAGTAACGTTTGTACCACCTGCCTGGGGGAACACTGAAGGCAGGTTTGAATAGAAATTATACGGATAATGTGTGAAAAATGAGCACTGGTAGTATTTCTGAGTGTATTTATTGTAATTTAATGAATAAACCACCTCTCGGGATAAAGGACCTCGTTATTTAAGATTTGGCATAGAAAGCTCGATTCCTTCTTTTATTGATCCCCAATACCTGGATCAAGAGACGTTGCTGACATTTCTTGCCCTTTTTCCCCCCCATGATAAATCTGTCCCCTCTCTTGTAGAAGAAGCTTGCGACGAAGGGCGGTAAAAAAAAGAAGCAAGTTCTGAAGTTCACTCTGGATTGTACTCATCCGGTAGAAGATGGCATTATGGACGCTGCCAACTTTGTAAGTGACGAGTACCTGGGTGTGAAGTTTTGCCACGTGAACAGCCTTAATATTCCGTTCATAACCGGGACACGATTAAGCATCGTGTGCCAGTTGTGAATGGAATATTAAGCATCGTTCTGGTGCTTTCTGGAAAATAGACATAATAATGGGTACAGTCTTGTTGGGAGCTGTCTTGAGTGATTTGGTGTAGGCAGTTTTGATACTTTCTGGTATCACCTGAAGTGCCGCATGCCAAAGTTTGCCGCTTGCCTATCTGTGCCATTATTTTGCTTCATTGTGCATAGCCAGGACCTAGCTAATTGGATGTGTGCTTGTCCTGGCTGTCTCACAATACTCTAGAGCAGGGGTACCCAACCTTTTTGGCACGAGGGACCCGTTTCGTGGAAGACAATTTTTCCACGGGCCGGGGGGTGGGGTTTGCAGGCGGGAGCCAATCGCGCATGCCGGGGGCGGGGTTTGCAGGCGGGAGCCAATTGTGTGGACCGGGGGCGGGGCTTGCAGGCGAGAGCCAATCACGTGGACGGGGGCAGGCATGGCGGCCCGGTTCCTAACAGGCCATGGACCGGTACCGGTCCATGGCCCCGGGGGTTGGGGACCCCTGCTCTAGAGCAGTGTTTCTCAACCGTGGCAACTTTAAGTTGTGTGAACTTCAACTCCCTTGCTGGCTGTGGAATTCTGGGAGTTGAAGTCCACACATCTTAAAGTTGCTAAGGTTGAGAAACACTGCCCTAGAATATCACCAGCTCTTGTGGAGCGCTCTCCTCCCCCTTTTATCTGATTGTTCCTTAGGCAGGATCCCCCCTTCCAAGGTCATTCTCACATTCCATTACACATTGTGTTTGTCTGTTTGTACCCTCAAGTTAGCCCAAACGGTGCGTTATACGGCAACAATTTTTGAATCAAGGTACCTAAAATCCGCTAACATAAAGAATGCATGAAAAGTCCGGGACCCATTACTCTGTGGAATTGAAATTTCCACAATATTCAGGCCAGTTTTGTTCCCAAAGTTGTGGCCGTTGCAGCATCCCCGCGGTCACGTGATCGTGATTCCCGACGCTCCCTGCCAGCTTCCCACAAGCAAAGTCAATGGGGAAGCCGGCAGGAAGTCATTCCCACTGCCTTTTTGCCTGCCCGTGGTCCTTCTGTTTCTCTGTTTAGGTAAGTAAATATTGACTTCTTATTGAAGTTCATTTGCCACTACGATTATTTTTCTATGTATGATATATACTCTTCTTAGATGATCATGGGACCGTCCAGCATTGGGGTAAAAAAAATACATGGTCCGCCTAAAATTTAATGTTCATTCTAGTCACATCAGACTGCGCTACCTTTCTCTCAAAGGATGACCCAGCGGTTCACAGGACTGTCTATTTTTATTAATACTGGATGTTGAAGCTCTTTTACTACCCCTGATGCTATGTTGTCGGCATATCTGGGGAGTTACCCAACTACACGTCCCATGTTTTTCTCTGCTTCTCAAGAGGAGATGTCCGCAATCTTCATGGACTACACCACTTCAGGATGCAGATGGGAAAGAAAGGGAGCAAGCAGGCAGTGACCAGACGTGGACTTTTTTATTCTTGGCGGAAAATATGCTTGGCCCTAAAATGGTTTTGTATTCAGCACTGGCAGGACCTTTTCCTGTAGATCTGATGAAAGGGTGGTAGAACTGAAAGGGCCCGCTGGGGCCATCAAGTCCACTCCCTGCCCAGGGCAGGAATCCAGCTTAAAGCATCTCAAAGAGGTCGCTGCCCAGCCTCTGCTTCAACAGGTACAGCAAAGGGGACGTGGGTTCCATTTTCTGTGTCACCGGTTCCACTGTTGGAACTCCTCTTAATCTTGGGAAGCTTAAGA
This sequence comes from Charina bottae, assembly GCA_023362775.1. Classification (NCBI taxonomy): domain Eukaryota; kingdom Metazoa; phylum Chordata; class Lepidosauria; order Squamata; family Charinaidae; genus Charina; species Charina bottae. The sequence continues at coordinate 1,308,925 of JALMGJ010000062.1, read as the reverse complement.
TTAATTCTAAGATGGGGTTCCTGATCTTTTTCTTCATTTTCTCTCTGCCCCTTTCGACACCATTTTTCCGTTCCCTGGTTTTGGACGATGCTTAGAGCGGTTTTTACATTTCACAGGCTTGAAAGGGGTCTTGGGGGTCGTCTAGCCCAGAGGCTTTCAAACTTGTTAAGGCCACAGAACATGCTAATGGGGAAAAAAAGTTTCCCAGTTTGAAAAACCCAATTTTAGCCCAGTTTTAGGCAGGAATCCTCAGGTCACCCCAAACAAACGGCCGTCCAACCTTTATTTAACATTCCCAATGATGGAGCCCCCATGACATCAGGAGGGCGGCTGTTCTACTGCTTCATAGCTCTCACAGTCAGGAAATCCTTCCTTATTTTGAGTTTGGATTTCTCGCAGAGTCCAAGGACAGGAATACCTCAATTTAATGCCCCTCCGTCCAGCGGACTTCCAGTACAACGGACCGATATTTCTCTTGGCTGTCAGATCAAAGGTTTACCGGCTGAGACAAGTTTGGCTGCAAATGAGGGAATTTGCATGAATTATTGTCTCATTACACAAACGACAGAAATTGATACAAATGTCGTAGATTCAGATTTAACGGATGCCCCTTCTCCAAGCCCAAACTCTCTGTGGAATTGGACGGTTGCCTCTGATCTGAATCAAGGCATTTTGATATTAGCCTTTTTATTCTGTCATGATTTGATTTGCTGGTTGCAAGTTGTAAAAGATCCAAAGTCGAATCCTGCCAACGCTAAGCATGGCAAGAAAACCTCAGTATTTATGGGTTCATTTGGTCAATATCCCTGCTTTCCTCCAGGCAGTTTGCACATATTCCCTCCTCCTTCAAAACACCCCTGTGGGACAGGTTGTATCTTCTGTGGCTGAATTATATCTGGGTTTCCAAGTCTTAGTGCCCTACTTCTTGGCGATCACTCGTAGCCGAGTAAGATTGTCTTCCAAGGGTAAAATCTTAACAGTGGATCCGTAAGTGGCTGTAAAGGCCAATTCTGGATCCGCACAACCTCCCACAATGGGGGCATAGGTTTCCGGGTGGAAGACGGTCACGATGAGGGTTTGCTTGACGTGCCTTCCTCTTAGCTCGTTTCTCCCTTTCGCCCTGTACTCGTGCTTCTTCAAAGTCCGTAGCGCCTTTAATAAAGGCTGACCTCCAGTTGAAACGCTCATGAGAATAGTGTCCTACGTTAGCTAACAGTGGCTCTATTATTAAACTGAGTTTAAAATCCTAGGCAAAAACGATTCAATTCCTTTGTGAACCTCAAGTCTCATTTGGATTCAGATTCCAACTTTCTGAGCAACCAGGGGGCACCAAAAAAAAAAAAAAAAAAGCACCAAGTTACATCAAAGTATTTCAGTAGTCTGAAAGTCTAATTCTTGCCAGTGACCCAGATTGATCATGTTAATCTGCACTGCAGCCAATGAGCAAGTAATGTGTTATCATAATGCATCTTTTTATTGAACGGTGATATGCTTATGTGCCCAAAATCTCTACCCCTGAAGAATGTGTTGGCTTTTTTGCATGATGTAATTCTGGCTCTGGTGTTGTAATGGAATGTGGGAAAGACCTTGGGAGACAGGGCCAAGAGACTGCCAAGGGAGCGGTCAGATAAGAGGCAGCATAGCCCGCAGCTAGATAATGGGAGGGGCAAGAGGCTCAGAAGGGACCCTCCCTAGTTTCTCGGCTGTAAAGGAAATGGGGGGGCGGCGGAGAATTGCACTTTCAGACTTGCAAGATTTTGTCAATGTAGCTTTACAATAAAGTAGGATTAGCTCATCTGATTGTGATTCATATCTGGTTTACCCGAGAGACCAACCGGTATTCTCAGCTTTTGCCTCAGGCGTCTCAGCGTTGATTTGCAGTTACCACCCCATAGCCTGCCCTGAGAATAATGCTGAAAAAATACCTGCCAGAATTTTCTCCCATCAGGAAGTGGTGTCAGTTTGGCCTAATACACAAACAAGCAAACTCGTTTGCCTGAAAGGAGAGAATCTTTATTCTTGCAACTTCAAAGGAGACCTGTTTATTTTAAATGTGCCTTCACCTTTAATTTAGACCAGAAGTGGCTCTTGGCTGTCAGACACTTAAAATGCAAAAATGCTCTTCCCAGGATGTCCCAGTGAATGAGAGCAGATGACGAGAGGAGTGTCTTTAAAAGTAGGAAAGTTCACTTCAGTGTGATTGTGGTTAGTTCCGGTCCATTCTTTCCACAAAGTACAACACAAAAGAGGAATTGGCATATTTTCAGTGGGGCCTGCAAATAATCAGCTTTTATTTATCGACATATGTTGTTCTTTTCTCTTGACTGCCTACATTGAGGGTTCAATAAATTAAGAGGTTTAAGGTTAAATTAAGAGGGCCAGTTTGGTGCCATGGTTAAGGCACCAGGCTAAAAACCGGGAGGCTGTGAGTTCTAGTCCCACCTTAGGCACGAAGCCAGCTGGGGGACCCTGGGCCAGTCACTCCTTCTCAGCCCTTTGTTTGTTGTTTATTCGTTCAGTCGTTTCCGACTCTTCGTGACTTCATGGACCAGTCCACGCCAGAGCTTTCTGTCGGCCGTCACCATCCCCAGCTCCCCAATGGTTGAGTCCGTCACCTCCAGAATATCCTCCATCCATCTTGCCCTTGGTCGGCCCCTCTTCCTTTTGCCTTCCACTTTTCCTAGCATCAGCTTCTTCTCCAGGGTATCCTGTCTTCTCATTATGTGGCCAAAGTACTTCAGTTTTGCCTTTAATATCATTCCCTCAAGTGAGCAGTCTGGCTTTATTTCCTGGAGTATGGACTGGTTTGATCTTCTTGCAGTCCAAGGCACTCTCAGAATTTTCCTCCAACACCACAGTTCAAAAGCATCTATCTTCCTTCGCTCAGCCTTCCTTATGGTCCAGCTCTCACAGCCATAGGTTACTACAGGGAAAACCATTGCTTTAACTATGCGGACCTTTGTTGTCAGTGTGATGTCTCTGCTCTTAACTATTTTATCAAGATTTGCCATTGCTCTCCTCCCAAGAAGTAGACGTCTTCTGATTTCCTGGCTGCAGTCAGCGTCTGCAGTAATCTTTGCGCCTAGAAATACAAAGTCTGTCACTGCCTCCACTTTTTCTCCCTCTATTTGCCAGTCATCAATCAAGCTCGTTGCCATAATCTTGGTTTTTTTGAGGTTTAACTGCAACCCAGCTTTTGCACTTTCTTCTTTCACCTTCGTCATAAGGCTCCTCAACTCCTCCTCGCTTTCAGCCATCAAAGTGGTATCATCTGCATATCTGAGATTGTTAATGTTTCTTCCAGCGATTTTAACTCCAGCCTTGGATTCCTCAAGCCCAGCATGTCGCATGATGTGTTCTGTGTACAGGTTGAATAGGTAGGGTGAGAGTATACAACCCTGCCGTACTCCTTTCCCAATCTTAAACCAGTCCGTTGTTCCGTGCTCTGTTCTTACTGTTGCTACTTGGTCGTTATACAGATTCCTCAGGAGGCAGACAAGATGACTTGGTATCCCCATACCACCGAGAACTTGCCACAATTTGTTATGATCCACACAGTCAAAGGCTTTAGAATAGTCAATAAAACAGAAATAGATGTTTTTCTGAAATTCCCTGGCTTTCTCCATTATCCAGCGGATATTGGCAATTTGGTCTCTAGTTCCTCTGCCTTTTCTAAACCCAGCTTGTACATCTGGCAATTCTCGCTCCATGAATTGCTGGAGTCTACCTTGCAAGATCTTGAGCATTACCTTACTGGCATGTGAAATAAGTGCCACTGTTCGATAGTTTGAACATTCTTTAGTGCTTCCCTTTTTTGGTATGGGGATATAAGTTGATTTTTTCCAATCTGATGGCCATTCTTGTGTTTTCCAAATTTGCTGGCATATGGCATGCATCACCTTGACAGCATCATCTTGCAAGATTTTAAACAGTTCAGCTGGGATACCGTCGTCTCCTGCTGCCTTGTTATTAGCAATGCTTCTTAAGGCCCATTCAACCTCACTCTTCAGGATGTCTGGCTCTAACTCACTGACCACACCGTCAAAGCTATCTCCAATATTATTATCCTTCCTATACAGATCTTCCGTATATTCTTGCCACCTTTTCTTGATCTCTTCTGCTTCTGTTAGGTCCTTACCATCTTTGTTTTTGATCATACCCATTTTTGCCTGGAATTTACCTCCGATGTTTCTAATTTTCTGGAAGAGGTCTCTTGTCCTTCCTATTCTATTGTCTTCTTCCACTTCCGCACATTGCTTGTTTAAAAATAATTCCTTATCTCTTCTGGCTAACCTCTGGAATTTTGCATTTAATTGGGCATATCTCCCCCTATCACTGTTGCCTTTTGCTTTCCTTCTTTCTTGGGCTACTTCCAGTGTCTCAGCAGACAGCCATCTTGCCTTCTTGGTTTTCTTTTTCTTTGGGACGTTTTTTGTTGCCGCCTCCTGAACAATGTTGCGAACTTCTGTCCATAGTTCTTCTGGGACCCTATCTACTAAATCTAGTCCCTTAAATCTATTCTTCACCTCCACTGCATATTCCTTAGGAATATTAGTGAGCTCATATCTAACTGATCTGTGGGTCTTCCCTATTCTCTTTAGTCTGATTCTAAATTGTGCAATAAGAAGTTCGTAATCTGAACTACAGTCAGCTCCAGGTCTTGTTTTTACCGACTGTATAGATGTCCGCCACCTTTGGCTGCAAAGGATGTAGTCAATCTGATTTCGGTGTCGACCATCTGGTGAAGTCCATGTATAAAGTCGTCTTTTAGGTTGTTGGAAGAGAGTGTTTGTTATGCACAGTGAGTTGTCTTGGCAAAATTCTATCAGCCTATGTCCTGCTTCATTTTGTTCTCCCAGACCATGCTTGCCTGTAATTCCAGGTGTCGTCTGACTACCCACCTCAGCATTCCAGTCTCCTGTAATGAAAATAACTGATCTACTTCTGCTTCTTCAGCATCTGTGGTTGGGGCGTATATTTGGATCACTGTGATGTTAAATGGCTTACCCTGAATTCGAATTGAGATCATTCTATCGTTTTTTGGATTGTATCCAAGCACTGCTTTAGCCACTTTATTATTAATTATGAAGGCTACTCCATTTCTTCTGTGGTCCTCTTGTCCACAGTAGTAGATCTGGTGGTCATCTGATGTGAAGTGGCCCATCCCAGTCCATTTCAGTTCACTGACACCTAAAATGTCTATATTTAATCTTGACATCTCACCAATAACCACATCCAATTTGCCCTGGCTCATAGATCTTACATTCCAGGTTCCTATGGTGTGTTGATCTTTAGAACATCGGATTCGTCGTTCACCACCAGCACCGTCGGCCGCTAGCCGTCCTTTCGGCTTTGAGCTAGCTGCGTCATCACATCTGGGGCTAGTTGAACGTATCCTCTGTTCCTCCCCAGTAGCATTTTGACCATCTTCCGACCTGGGAGTCCCATCTTCCGATGGTATACCGACATATCTTTGGTTGTACTGATCCATTTAGTTTTCATGGCAAGAATACTGGGGTGGGTTGCCATTACCTTCCCCAGGGATCGTATTTAGTCTGACCTCTCTGCCACGACCTTCCCGTCTTGGGTGTCCCTTCACGGTTTAGCTCATGGTTTCACTGAGGTGCTCAAGCTCCAGCACCACGACAAGGTAACGATCTCCTTTGCTGGAGCGGTGACCATCGAGCGGAGCAAGAGCAAGATCACGGTGACCTCCGAGGTCCCGTTTTCTCAGCCCTAGGAAGCAGGCAATGGCAACCCCCTTCTGAAATCTTGCCAAGAAAACGGCAGGGACTAGCCCAGGCGTCAACAATGACTTGAAGGCACCCGAAAAAGAAAAATCTGTTCAATTGAAAGAAACTGGTTGTTAGAGAGAGATGAGGTGCAGTAGTTAAAGCAACAATGCCAGTGTTTTCAGCTCCCGTCATTGCCAGGGGTTTCTACTCAAATGCTGTTTGGGGAAGCCAAGTTCAAATGTCTCATGAAGGTCAGACCAACTTCAGACCCCTGAACAGGACTCGGAGCCAGTCGGGGACTCTCGGGTTGGCCTTCGTCGCAAGGTTGCGGGGGCTGGGCGGGCAGAGCCTCTCTCCACCTCGAGGAGACGGGCAGCGGGAAAAGGCGAGCGACGCCCGTGGGCTGCCTCTGCTAACCCTCCGGCCTCAACCTCTTCCAGGAACAATTCTTGCAAGAGCGCATCAAAGTGAACGGCAAAGCCGGCAACCTCGGCGGAGGAGCGGTGACCATCGAGCGGAGCAAGAGCAAGATCACGGTGACCTCCGAGGTCCCGTTTTCCAAGAGGTAAGCAGGCAGCGCCGTGGCAGGGGGACGTCGGGCCCCCTCTGGCCTTCTCGGTTGGCGGCTGGACCGCGGGCAGGAGGCGGGTGGAGAAAGGAAGCCGCGCTTCCTTCCGCGGGGCGCAGCTTTGGCGAGTCGGAGGTCAGCCAGAAAAGGAGAAGGCCCCCCCCGAGGAGGGCTGGGTGGGGGGAAAAGGAGCGATGGGGTTTTCAGGGGAAAAGGAGCGGTTTGTGCCCTGCCTTGCGCGAAGCGTCTTGTTTGAAACCACACCAAGTTTAGGGTCCCGTTGGGAACTTCCAATCAAAGTCTGTCTTGGCAGCCCTGAAATCACAAGTGCTGTTTGGCCATTTGAGGCCGAGCCACTCCCTGGACGAAGTGGAAAGAGGAGGGCAGCCTTAAAGCACGCGAGCTTACGTGTCCAGGAGTAGGCTACCTCAAAACGGCAGGTCTGCTGTCTCTTGTGGCCAGACCTGGTCAAGCTTACAAGCAGTCCTGGTTCTACGGAATCCGTTGAATCTGATCTGGTTGTACCAATGAATATGAAACTGCAGGAAGGAGGCTTCAGTGCCCACTTAACTTCAGAATAAATGAAGCGGGGGGGGTATTTTTTATAATCGTGTGGTTGGATCTTCGTGGCTTGGGATAATGGACTTCCTGACCCTGAATGCCGCATCTCTGCCACCTGAACCTCGGTAATGCCAATTTTGGTATACAGGTAGTCCTCGCTTAACGACCATAATTGGGACTGGAATTTCAGTTGCTAAGTGAAGCGGTTATTGAGCGAATCAGACCCAATTTTACTACCTTTTTTGCAGCAGTAGTTAAGTGAATCACTGTGGCTGTTAAGCGAACCACGTGGTCATTAAGCGAATCACGTGGTTCCCCATTGATTTTGCTTGCCAGGAGCTGGCCAGGAAGGTCGAAAATGGCGACCACGTGGCCATGGGATGCTGCAACAGTCATAAATGCGAACCGGTTGCCAAGCGCCCCAATTGTGATCACGTGACCGTGGGGATGCTGCGATAGCAGTAAGTGTGAGGACCAGCCGCAAGTCATTTTTTCCAGCAACGTCATAAATCCAAACAGTCACTAAACGAATGGTTGTTAAGCGAGGACTGCCTGTAGTGGGGAAGGTGTCGGACTGGCACCAGGGAAGCCAAGGTCTACCCTGTGCCAGGACAGTCCCCTGGGGGACTTAGGGCCAGTTGCGCTCTCAGCCCAACCTACCTCGCAGGGTGGTTGTTGGGAAAAATAGCAAAAGGGAACGCTGTGCATGTTCCTGAACAAAAGGTGGGATATTAAATCTAATCATGTCATGAAAAAGGAGCAGACCCGAACCACCACGCTCCAGTGTGGCATTCTGGCTTTGCTGTTCAGCTTGACGCTTCTTTTCCAGGTATCTCAAGTACCTCACTAAGAAATACCTAAAGAAAAATAACTTGCGTGACTGGTTACGCGTGGTTGCCAACAGCAAGGAGAGCTACGAGTTGCGATATTTCCAGATTAACCAGGACGAGGAGGAGGAGGAGGAGGAAGATTAAATGCAAAGAGATCTGGAGCTATTTTGTACATTCACTTTTCCTGGAATAAAATTGTGGTAAAAATTGTTCTAAGCCTTTTCTCCCAGTGTCTTTTAATGCCTTGGCCTCCGGGGGGGGGGGGGGAGATGCATGTACGAATACGTGCCCCCTCCACCCATGTGTTCCCCCTAAAGTAGCTTACTCTTACAACTTAACCTACATCTTATCTTTCCTTGCAACTTTAGTTTTTTCAATGCACACGCCATTTTGGTTTGCTAAGATTGCCTATTCGGTTTACCTGGGACGAAAAATGAAACGATAGTCCTTCGATAGCATCAAGTCACCGCAGAGTACTTGCTCCCTTAAATTTGCCCCCTTTCTGAAGCATGGTTTTTACTGAAGGACTGAAAAAACCCTTCACTGCTTATGGTGCACAACAGAATTACACATTTGCAGCCCAAGTGGATTTACTGTTCTCCGGATTTGTTTTTTAGAGTTCAAACTATAATCACCTATAATCACTTGAATTTGCTTTATTTGAACCTTCAAATCTTCCTCGTGAGCGGTAGGAATGAGTAAGCGAAGGAGAATCTTCACGGCAGAACTGAAAAATGGGGATATGTCTATGAAGGTTCTCAGTCATCCAGGTGGAATTGTCTGTAGCTTGAATCATGTCAACTGGATTTCTATTTTCTCAGTGGATACGTTTCGCTCCCTATCCAAGGAGCTTCTACAGTCTGACTGAAGAAGCTCCTTGGATAGGGAGCGAAACGTATCCACTGAGAAAATAGAAATCCAGTTGACATGAAGAAGCTCCTTGGATAGGGAGCGAAACGTATCCACTGAGAAAATAGAAATCCAGTTGACATGATTCAAGCTACTGAAAAATGGGGAGTTAATTACATTTTTCCACATTTCTTAAAAGTCAGCCCAAGAATTTGGATGCATTTTCACATGCATGTCTCCTAAGACGCAAGTTTTTTGCACATGTCGCTGTGTACAGTTCTGCCTTTTTGACCAGGTGGTTTCTCCTAATTTCTGTCTGTATTTTTGAGTAGCTAAGGTATGCCACGATGTTTAGAAATGTATGAATTTTGGCACCCAATGGAACGTTGCTTTACATCATGGTTGGGAAGTACGCGCTGGCTGATTCACCACAAAGTTTGCTCAAGATGCCTTCCATGTCCAGAATTCAGGCTCATCTTCCTATTAGGTAAATGCAGGAACGTTCTCACAGACGTAACTTCTGATAATTTTGGGATGCTTCGCTGATGAAATACTATATTTGAGATTGGAGCCCCACATGGAGGGCATAGTGTTTGAGAGTCCTTGGAGTTTGGGGTCATATAAATAGGTCTTGGGTGGATGCCAGGGAAGAAAGATTTGAACAAGTGAAGTGGATTCACACAACGTGCTAGACCGGTGTTTCTCAACCTTGGCAACTTTAAGATGGGTGGACTTCAACTCCCAGAATTCCCCAGCCAGCATCGGGAATTCTGGGAGTTGAAGTCCACCCATCTTAACCTCTCCCAGTTCCCTAGGGCTGCGGTGGGGACAGCGAAGGGGGGTCCCCCGAATCAGCCTGGGGGCCAAGGGGAGCGAGCCCTCCCCAGCCCCGGCGGGGATTCTGCCGGGGCCCGGAAAGCGGGTTTGGAGCGCGGCCGGACCTCCCCGGCCGGGTCGCGCAAGCGGGCTCTGCGCGGCGGCGAGGGGCGCCGCCAGCCGTTGCCGGGGCAACCAGACTGGACGTCAGCGCGCGCCCGGGCACGTGCCAGGCGGCCGCTCCGGGCTGGTGCCAGGCGGCGGCGGGGGCGCAGCGCCGCGCTGGGCCGGGCATTGGCGGCGGTCCGGCCGGACCCTCCCACGCGCGCCCGCGAGCCCTCCCCGGCCGGGCTGGGCTGGGCACCTCCGGCTCGCCCCGCGGCCATCTTCGCTGCCTCGCCTGCCGCATCGCTCCGTGCGCCCTGGGCGCGCCCGGCCGGCCGGCGAGGATGCGGGCGGCGGAGGATGGAGACGCCTCAGGTAGGCGGCGGCGGCGCGCGGGCCGGGAGAGGCTCCCCGTCCGCGGCGGGAGGGAGCACCCGGCTGGGCTGAGCGCGGAGTAGACTGCGCCCGCCCCGGGAGGCTCCCCCGCGAGCCGGGCGCCTCCGCTGCTGAGGGGCCGCGCTTGGCCCCCCGCGCCTTCTTGGCTCCCGGCGTCGGAGGTAAACTGCCTCCGGGCGTGGAGGCTCCACCGTGGGAGGGGGCTCGTGGCTCCCCGAAAAGTCTCTGAGGGCTTCCAGAGGGGGAGCCCCCTCCCAAGCCCGGAGCTCGCCATCTTTGGAGAGCTCCCCGCGGGGTAGGAGCGGGCATCGCTCCTGGGGTTGCCATCTTCTTGTTGGCTAAGGTAGGCTGCCTCTGACCGGGGAGGTTCTCTTGTGCAGCTCGTGCCACCCTCTTGGCAGGACCCTGAGAAGCTCATCCCGGTGGGGGCCTTGGCTGATTTTTGCCCGCCGCCGTTAAGAGTTTGGCTGCTTCCAAACTCTATTATTGTAAACCGCCCAGAGTCTGCTGCTGTAGAGATGGGCGGTGATAAATTTGACTAATAAATAAATAAAAATAAACCCGTTGGCAGCCGAGCTGAGCCCTGTCCTGAAGCAGGAAAGCTGGCACCGGTTTGGCACTTCCCCAGAAACGTCTCTCTCTCTTTAGTTCCCGCCTTCTGCAAAATGTCCTTTTATTTATTGTTATGTTCATAAAAAAAAAAAGTGCGTGAGCTTTAAGGAATTAATTGCTGGTCCCGGAATCACAAAGAAGGCGAAGAATTACAAAGCTGTGGGGGGACCTCAGAGGGCATCGAGTCCAACCCCGGAAGGGAGTTGCCGAGCCAGGAGTGCCAAGCGGTTTAGAGCAGGGAGCTTTTTGACAAATCCTGGAGTTTTTTTTCCTTCTGGGTTACAACGGGTGGAAACCCAAGGTGGGAAAGTGAAATGAATGAGAGCCCTAAATAGATTTTCGCATCAGGTCCCTCCCTCCGGAAAAATCTACGATGGCTTTGTAACTCCCGTCCCTTCCGGGTTCTCTGCTCTGTCTTGTCCAGAAGAAGACGACGGCGTCCTGGACGCTCTGGAGGGCCTTTTCCACGAGGAGCTGGCCGCTCTTCCGAAGAAGAAGAAAGAGAAGCCGAAGAAACTGAAAGACCGCAAAGTGCCCAAAATCAAGCGGAGAAAGAAAGAGGTAGGTGGCTCCTTTTCGACAGGATCAAGGGATGGTCCCCCTCTGCTCTGCCCTGGAGAAAGAGAGGTGGCAGGTGTGTGGGTAGCCACAGGGTGGCAGGGCAAATGATGTCACCTGCATTGCGGCATCAGGAACGGTGTGAATCGTGTCCTTTGCAAGATGGCGTTGTGTGCATCGCACCATTGTGGCTCCTTAGAGCAGTGTTTCTCAACCTTGGCCACTTTTAAGATGTGTGGACTTCAACTCCCAGAATTCCAAAAACCAGCATAGAGAATCCTGGGAGTTGAAGTCCATGGATGCTGGCTGGGGAATTCTGGGAGTTGAAGTCCACGCATCTTAAAGTGGCCAAGGTTGAGAAACGCTGCCTTAGAGGGACCTTTGCAGCATGGCCTGTCTGTGTTCTAACACAACCTCCTCCTCCTTGAGGTTCTCCTCACAATTTGGACTACAGTTCCCATGCTCTAAGATAGCAGGGAGGTGCTGGAAATGATCAGCAAATAGAGCTGGGTGGGGATGATGGGCCTGTCTGATGCTCCCCGTTTCGCCTCACAGGAAGAACCTTTGACCCAGGGAACGATGGGTCTCCGTCTCCTCTTGCTGGAGAAGCGTTGAAGCCTGTCCCTTAACGCCATCCAGCCCGGGTGGGCCGCAAGATTAGCTCTCGGGGTGGGGAAGCCCCCTTCTGCCCCTAGGGCCATCTTTCTGTACGTCCAAAGGGCACTTGCCTTGGGCGAAAAGGTGGGTGCAAATTGGGGGGCCCTTGCAGACCGAGGAAAGCCGAGCTGAACTACAGAGGAATGAATAGGGAGCAGTCATTACAATTAACATTTTGTAAATTGGTATGCCGCCCAACTCCCAGTGACTCTGGGCGGTTTACGATTGTTAGATTGTGAAAGAAGCTGTGTTTTTTGGAGGAGAACAAGTGTGTTCAAAAGCACCTATGATAATGATATTGGGAGGCATTGCAAGCCAGGGTGGGCAATCTCTGGAAATCCTGGCCCTGTTGGAAGGCCCTTGAATGCTGTTTAATGTGCGATTAAGGGATAAAAGAGCTAACAACGGTTTCAAGTTTCAGAGATGTTCTTGCTGCGAGAGGGACAGAGTTATTAAGCCTAGGTGAGAGTAGAGATTTCAGCACCCAGTTCAGCTGCGGAACTCCTTGCCACAAGATCTTAGAGGGAATCCTGGGGAAGGGGCCATCTAGGCCCACCCTTTGCTCAGTGGGGGGATCCAGATTGAGGCAACCCCAGTTGATTCTCCAGCCTCCGTGTGAATGAAGCCCCCCCCCCAACCTCACCGGTTCCTCTATCAACTTGTTCTTACTATTAAGAAGTTTTTTTTTCCTACTCTGCCTTGGTCAAGCCAAGGTTGGGCAGCTGTTTGTCTGGGAAGGTTTGAGGGTCCCTGCCCTGGCAGGGGGTTGGTCTAGAAGACCTCTATGACCCCTTCCGACCGTAATATTTGGAATCTGCCGCCTCGAAAAATAAAGCTGTTATTACGCATCCTGCATTCTGAAATAAGAGCTTTATAAGCTTTAGGAGCCTCGGTTCTAGAATTCAAAGCGGAATTTGTACCCCTTTTTCTTCTATAAAAATCCACCCCCCACAGCATTCCCACTCCCCCAAAAAACTGGGTCCCATCTTTTTTCCCAGTGATATCCTTGCAATTCCCCATCTGGAGCTCCTTCGACATCCCTGGGCTCCCAAAAGCCCATCTTTCATTCCAGATATTGAAAGGAGCCCTTGACGCTTTCGGATCTCTTACGTAGTGGATGATTTAGTAGGATGAAGAATCGATCGCGGGGCAATAAAATGGATGTTTTTGTGGAATTGTTAAAAGGGGGAACCACCCCTAGGTTCTGAGGCTGGTTTTGCAGCGTGGGATGGTTCTCTCCAGTTTGCAGTGTCTCAAAGCAAGTTTATCTCCCTGGATTCTTGAAATCGCAGTGCCAAATTCATCCTCCAGTAAAAACAGAAGGGTGACCTTGACATCTCCTTCCTTGTCTGTGCAGTTTTATTTCCTTCCTTCCTTCCTTCCTTCCTTCCTTCCTTCCTTCCTTCCTTCCTTCCTTCCTTCCTTTCCCTCCCTCTATTCCTCCTTTCCTTCTCTCCCACTCTCCTTCCTCCCTCCCTCCCTCCTTCCTTCCTTCCTTCCTTCCTTCCTTCCTTCCTTTCCCTCCCTCTATTCCTCCTTTCCTTCTCTCCCACTCTCCTCCTTCCTTCCTTCCTTCCTTCCTTCCTTCCTTCCTTCCTTCCTTCCTTCCTTCCTTCCCCTCCCTCTATTCCTCCTTTCCTTCTCTCCCACTCTCCTTCCTTTCTTCCTTCCTCCCTCCCTCCCTCTCTCTGTTTCTCTATTCTTCCTTTCCTTCTCTCCCACTCTCCTCCTTCCTTCCTTCCTTCCTTCCTTCCTTCCTTCCTTCCTTCCTTCCTTCCTTCCTTCCTTCCTTCCCCTCCCTCTATTCCTCCTTTCCTTCTCTCCCACTCTCCTTCCTTTCTTCCTTCCTTCCTCCCTCCCTCCCTCCCTCTCTCTGTTTCTCTATTCTTCCTTTCCTTCTCTCCCACTCTCCTCCCTCCCTCCCTCCTTTCCTTCCTTCCTTCCTTCCTTCCTTCCTTCCTTCCTTCCTTCCTTCCTTCCTTCCTTCCTTCCTTCCTTCCCCTCCCACCCTCCTTTCCTTCTCTCCCACTCTCCTTCCCTTCCTTCCTCCCTCCCTCTCCTTCTCCTTCTCCTTCTCCTTCTCCTTCTCCTTCTCCTTCTCCTTCTCCTTCTCCTTCTCCTTCTCCTTCTCCTTCTCCTTCTCCTTCCTTTTTATTTATATAGACACCTTTTGAGGTTTGAGCAGCAAGCGGCCATACAATCCCATTTCCCCCCCTTTAAAGAAATATCCCTAGTTATTTGAAGGGTCTCTTTATAAAGCAGGTCAACGAACAGCAAACCTTGCTTGTGAGTTTTAAAAACCAAGTTAATGGTCTGGTTAGTGCTCCTGGAAGCCTGGAAGGGCTTGGGGGGGGGGGGAAGGTGGAGAAAGAGGAAAATCCGTATTGATCTCCAGGCACTGTATGATTTTTGGTTTTTTTTTAAGGCTGTTTCCATCTCTCCTGGTCTGAAACCAGATTGAAAGGCATCCACAAGATGGGCGGACTTCAACTCCCAGAATTCCCCAGGGGTCCACCCATCTTAAAGTGGCCAAGTTTGAGAAACACTGATCTAAAACATAGGTAGCCCCAAGGTCCCTGCCCCCAAATTCGTCCCAGATGTTCTGGCTGTTGTTTTTTTTTAGTAGCTGGATCCTTTTGCAAGCTGCCTTCCTAGGAGATCTGAGCAGAATGAGAGATGCATTTAAATAAAACACGCAGACGGCTCTCTGCAAGAATTACCACGGCTACCCATTTTTTGCCCCCCGATCATCCCTGTTGAGATTCGCAGAGAAATGCTGAAAATCCAGGAAAGACACTGATTCAGAAGGTTTTAAAGACTAATATACAATTGAAACCAGAGACTTTTAACCCAGTGACAGCCAACGTCTAACTCTTAACAGGATGGGTGTCGTTTTTTGTTTTTGGAGAATTGCAATATAGTCCTCACACTTATGACCGTCGCAACATCCCCACGGTCACGTGATCGCGATTTGGGCACTTGGCAACCAGTTTGCATTTACAACTGTTGCAGTGTCCCGTGGTCACATGATCATTTTCGACCTTCCCAGCCAGCTTCTGGCAAGCAAAATCAATAGGGAACCACGCAATTTGCTTAACGAACACGTGGTTTGCTTAACCACCTCCACAAGAATGGTCATAAAATCAGGTCAGATTCGCTTAATGACTGCATCACTTAGCGACCGAAATTCCGGTCCCAATTGTGGTCGTTAAGCGAGGACTAGCTGTACAGTAAAGATAGCATTCAAAGGGATGGAGTAAGGATTTTTAAAAGTTCCATCCCGACCTAATAAAGCTGTATTACGAATTTAATACCGTTTTTCCCCCCAGAGTGCAAGAGAATGGACATTTCCCTCCCCTCTGCCTCATTTCTCTAGTGTGCCTGTTTGTTCCGGTTGAAATTTAGGGCAACGAAGAAGGCGGCCTCTGCGAAAATAAGGCGGAGCTGGGGGAGAAATCCGACAGCGAGGGCAGCGACTACACCCCGAACAACAGCAAGAAGAAGAAACTAAAAGACAGGAAGGAGAAGAACGCCAAGCAGAAAAAGAGGCAGCAAGAAGAGGAAGAGAACGAAGACGGGGGCTTGAAGGTACCGACGTTCAAAAGTATTTGGAGCGGAGCATTGGCATCGTGGCCTGGAGGAGCCGCTCTCGGTGTGGTTTATTGCCCTCGCTCTGCTCCACTGCTGAGTTTGGGGTTAGATGGTGGGGCCAGGGAAGTGGTGGGCTCCCCTCTGTATGCAAGCCAGCTGCCTGTGATACTCTCCCGTAGGCCAGGGGTCCCCAACCCCCGGGCCACGGACCGGTCCTGGTCCGTGGCCTGTTAGGAACCGGGCCGCACAGCAGGAGGTGAGCGGTGGGCGAGCGAGCGAAGCTTCATCCGTGTTCACAGCCGCTCCTCATCGCTCGCATTACGGCCTGAGCTCTGCCTCCTGTCAGATCAGCGGCCGCATTAGATTCTCCTAGGAGCGCGAACCCTACTGTAAACTGCGCCTGCGAGGGATCTAGGTTGCAC
This sequence comes from Charina bottae, assembly GCA_023362775.1. Lineage (NCBI taxonomy): Eukaryota > Metazoa > Chordata > Lepidosauria > Squamata > Charinaidae > Charina > Charina bottae. The sequence goes on along the minus strand of JALMGJ010000062.1, from coordinate 1,293,225 downwards.
GCTCCTTATGAGAAGTCAGAATCCGACACTTATTTTAGTCCGCGCGTGGCCCGCCCATGATTTTATTTACCACTTCCGATGGTTTCATCCCGAAACCATCCCCCCGCGGTCCGTGGAAAAATTGTCTTCCATGACACCGGTCCCTGGTGCCAAAAAGGTTGGGGACCGCTGCTGTAGGCTTTTCCACTGAGCAAGGGGAGGGGCTGGACTAGATGGCCTCAAGGATTCTGTGCATGGAAAGAAACTTACGAAGTAAAACGGGGGGCTTAGAACCGGCGTAAGGGAGCCAACATTTGTGGTCTCAGCGAAGAGGTGGGCGGGAGAGGAGGGGGGAATACGTCCGGCTAAGCCAAGAACTTTCTGCATCCCTTGGAGGAACCCAAGACTTCGGCCCAGCTGATGGACGAATGGGGCCTGGATGATGTGGACTACGCTTTTTCGGAGGATGACTATCACATGCTGACAAATTACAAGGCGTTTAGCCAGTTTCTAAGGTGGGTAAATTCCTGGTTAGTTCCTGTAATGGGATGTGGGAATGACCTTGGGAGATGGAGCGAAGAGAGGCAGCCAAGGCAGCAGTCAGATAAGAGCCAGCCGAGCCCACAGCTGCATAATGGGTGGAGAAAGAGGCTCAGAAGGGACCCTCCCTAGTTTCTCAGGCTGTAAAGGTGATGGGGGGGGGGAAGTATTGTCCTTTCAGCCCTGCAAGATTCTGTCAACGTAGCTTTACAATAAAGCAGAATTATTTTTTATTTATAATTTTATTTTATTTATAAAATTTATATCACCGCCCATCTCCCTCCGCCGGAGGGACTCTGGGCGGTTTACAACAAAATAGTAAAAACAGAAATATAATTAGAATGAGCTCATCTGGTCGTGTTTCCTGCTTGCTCTACCTTGTAAGGCTGACAGCTCCAGGCAGGATGGGGTGGTTCTGTCTTACAGAAGGGGGAGATTGGTCAAAGAGATGTATGGGTCTGAAAAAAGGTAGGCACAGCCAGATCTGGTAGGACTGGTTAGCAGCTGTAGAACCTTCATGTGCAAGAGCAGCATTCCTCTAACTGTTGGATTCTGAGCCTCGGTGTGATGGAGAGGGAGGGGCATGGCTGCCAGCCTTTGGATAAACCTAGGCTTTGCATCTTGCTCGATTCCCCCTGGCAGCTATTACGTGACTGGGCCAGCCCCAACTCTCGGCAGACATTTTGCGAGAGCGCCCACCACAGGTTCCCCAGATTCCCCAGCCGCCAAAAGGGATTTGAGATCTCCGGTCTTAACGCAAGAAATGTACATCCAGAACCCAAACACTTATTTATGTCTGGCATTTCTGCCCTACTCGTCTCCAAAACGGGACACATTTAATCGTATCTCTGCATTTGTATTAATATTCAGTCGCAATGCTCCAATGCAGAGGCAGAAGTTAACATGTACAATGAGACCGGCTTTGTCAACAACCCTGAGTGATGTTGGTGCCTCTTCCAGATAGAGAAAAGTGGTATTTTCATCCCCGTTCTTGGGATAATCGTGGCGATATTATTACGGGCCTGATTTTGCTAATAACCCGCTTGCTCCGTCGGCTTCTTCCGCAGGCCGCTGGTGGCCAGGCGGAACCCCAAGATCCCCATGTCCAAAATGATGACTGTCCTCGGGGCCAAGTGGCGCGAGTTCAGCGCCAACAACCCCTTCAGAGGGAGCTCGGCCGTCGCAGCCGCTGCCGCAGTAGCCGCAGTGGTGGAAACTGTGGCCGTCATGCCCAACCCGCTCCTGCCCGGCTCACACGAGGTGCCGTCCATGCCTCCCCTGCTCACCCTCCGGAAAGCGAAGACGAAAGACGGCAAAGGTAAGACAGTCCTGGAGAATTATGGGGGGTCAGGAGAAAAGGGATTCTCTTTTTGCAGGGTTGGGAAGATCTTCACTTGGGATTTGTAGGAAATTCTGATATGGTAGTATCAGAACTCCACACAGATTCTTATTAGTATATAGCAGAGTAGAAGTGCTCCCATAAACTTGCACAAGGCTTAATCAGTTCAAACACAAAATAAACACACTTCACACGTTAAATGTAAAGTTACATAAAAAAGAGTTTACAAGTTTATTGTAACTCACAGTTCCTTAGTAGAAACGGTCCATGTGTGCAAGCAAGTGGTTTTGACCAAACCCACGTGCTTTTAATGTGGCCTTGCTGTCTGGAAGTATGAGAAACACGTGGCAGCAGCCATGGCTGCCACCCTCTTTGGTCGGAGATTCAAGCAGAGAGAGAGAGAGAAAGAGAAAGGGAACAGGAAACCGGGATTCAGCCCCTCCCACACACAGCAAGTGAGATCAGGTTACAGCAGAGGCTGTCTCCTCCTTCGAGCTTGTGTGTGTGAGACGTGCTTGATTGAAACCCGATCTCTAACAGGATTCAGAGCGGGTTCCAGAAGTGGAGGGGCCGGCAAAACCGAGGGGTGGCCAACAGCTCTTAGTGATTTTGCTTTAAGGAGAGAAAAGGGGCTAGAGATAGAATAGGGCTGCTTCAGATTCGATCTCCAAATCTGTTTTGGAGTGTGCAGGAAGGCGATCTCAGCTCTTTAAAGCAGCTATGTTATTCCTTGGCGTTGTTCTGCACTCCAGGAAAAGAGGGTCATCTCTTTTCAGTCCCAATTCCATCCTGTGATTAGATCTTCCTGTCCAAGGTGATCCCTTAATGGTTAGTTTTTCTAGGAATTACCCAGAAATTCACTGCAGTTCAAGCAACTCCTTCCATGCAGTGTATTTAACAAGTTGCTAGTCCACAAGAAAGGCCTGAGTGCTGAGGTGGAAGTAAAGTGGGCGCGAGTAGTAGGATAACGAGGACTGGGTTTGGTTCAGTTCTGAAAAGTGGTTTGGAGTGTGCAGGAGTCGGATTCTAGCATTGGTCTTCTACCCTTTAAAGCAGCCGTGTCTTGCAGGTCCCGGTGTGCGGAAGAAGATCAAGATGATCAAAGATGGCAAAAGAAGGGGGAAAGGGAAGAGAACGGGGGCCTTGAAATTCCGCTTCGGCGGGATCGCCCGGAAGAGGAAAAAAGACTCCTCGGTGAGTAAATTCCTTTCTGCAAAAGTCACAGATGCAGAAGGTGACTTAAAAGCAATAAATATTAAAAACAATTTTGAAAAAAGGTTACGAGTTCCAGGCTGTCTCCGCTTCTCCTAGCATCTCATTAATGGCTTGGTTGTGGTGCTCAATTTCATTTTGCTGAACTTATTCCTCCTGGGGAGGAAAGGCGAAGGTATCAAAACTACAAGACTGTTCGCCGAAAATCAGATTTGCCTTCCCTCCGAGTGCTGAGATTTCAGTACTCATGTTCCATGCCAGTCCGAGTGCATCCTGATATCCATGAGGACTAGAAACTTGCTTTCAGTTTTAATGGAAAAGTGATTTCCTTCCTCCCTCCCTCCCCTCCCCCTCCCTCTCCCCCCCTCCCCCTCCCCCTCTCCCTCTCCCTCTCTGTAACTCCCATAATTCCTGGCCACCGTGGAGAATTCTGGGAGGTCCCACAATCCCCCAGTGGTCTTGCGGGCTTGGAATTCTGGGCGTTGCAGTCCAGCTTCGTGCCAGGCGAGCGGCAGCGTCCAGACGGATTGCCCGGTTTCTCTTGACAGAGCGAGGAGGACGAATGGGAAGGATCCGAGCTGGATGGCGCCAGCATCAAGGGCTCTTCCATGTGCTCCGAATCCTCCACCGGTCCTGGCAAGAGGAGCCGAAGAAAGAAGAAGATAAAGAGAAGTGAGTCCGGTGATCTTGGGAGACCTCTTGTAAGGGGGTGATTGAAAGGAGAGAGCAAAATAAACCCCTCTGCTGCCACTTGATTGGCCATGCCCACTCAGCTACCATTTTGTGAGTGTGCCGGTAACAAGTCCCCAAAGTCCAAATTGGCCGCTTGCCCCTGCAGAGGTGTCAGCCTTACCAGGTAGACCAGACAGGAAACACGACCAGATAAGCTAATTCTACTTTACAGGTACTCCTCGTCTTACGACCATTTGTTTAACGACCATTTCAAGTTACGACAGTGCTGGAAAAAGTGACTTGCGACCAATCCTCACACTTATGACTGTCACAGCATCCCCACGGTCACGTGATCAAAATTTGGGTGCTTGGCAACCAGCATGTATTTACAACAGTTGCAGCATCCTGGGGTCACATGATTGCCATTTGCGACCTTCCCAGCTAGCTCCTGACAAGCAAAATCAATGGGGAACCACACGATTCACTTAACAACCACAGTGATTCACTTAACGATCGTGGGAAAAAAGATCATAAAATCGGGCGCAAGTCACTTTAACAACCGCATTGCTTAGTGATTGAAGTTCGAGTCGCAGTTGTGGTCATAAGTCAAGGACTACCTGTATTGTAAAGCTACATTGACAGAATCTTTCAAGTCTGAAAGTACAATTCTCCCCCGTCTCCTTTACAGCCTGAGAAACTAGGGAGGGTCCCTTCTGAGCCTCTTTCTCCACCCATTATGCAGCTGCGGGCTAAGCTGTCTCTTATCTGTCCATTCCCTTGGCAGCATCTTGTCACCCCATCTCTCAAGGTCTTTCTTATATACCATTACAGGTACATTGCCATGTCCTTCTTACAAAAGAGATGCTCTGTTATTGTCAGCCTTCCCAGGTAGACCAGACAGGAAACACGACCAGATGAGCTAATTCTACTTTATTGTAAGGCAACATTAACAGAACCGTGCAAGTTTGAAAGGACAATCCTTCCCCCCCCCATCTTCTTTACAGCCCAAGAAACTAGGGAGGGTCTGTTCTGAGCCTCTTTCTCCACCCATTATGCAGCTGTGGGCTATGCTCCCTCTTATCTGACTGTTCCCTTGGCAGCATCTCTTCGCCCCGTCTCCCAAGGTCTTTCCCACATGCCATTACACCCTTCCTGGTTTCTGCCTTCCAGTTGAAGATGGCGACGGGTACGAAACTGACCACCAGGACTACTGTGAGGTGTGCCAGCAGGGAGGGGAGATCATCCTCTGCGACACCTGTCCGCGGGCTTACCACCTGGTCTGTCTGGATCCGGAGCTGGAGAAGGCACCAGAAGGCGTATGGAGCTGCCCGCACTGCGTAAGGATCCTCCGTGGCCGAGTTGGGCAGGAACCACAAACAAGCCATGTCTCCCAGCAACGCTCCCCATCGTGCTGTTCCAAACTGTTCTCCTTTAGGGCTTATTCACTTTATTTCATATTCATTTCTTATATTTATATAGCCCCCCCCCCCCCAATCTCACTACCATGACTCTGGGCAGCTCACAAAGTTTGAAATCCAGAAAACAGTACAAAATCAACCCCCAAATAACCACAAACATTAAAAACAATCAAAGCCATGAAAATGTAATCGGGGGGAGAGCACCATTCATTTTCCTAAAAGTTACTTTTTGTCGGGGGGGGGAGGAATCCCTCTATCGCCTGCATTTTCCTTTCAAGAATGATCACCTAATTGCATGGCAGACACGTGCCAGGGAAGATTATGGCAAGTTTTGGAGAGGTTGGGAGTTTTCTGCTTTGCCTCCCCACTTCAAAAAATGGGCTGAAAATTAAGGAGGAACTTATTACTCATTCCTGGGCTTGGAAGTGGGGTGGGGGGGTTGCAGAAGACCCCTGCAGTTCCTGTCTCTTCAGTTCTGGGAAGTTGATGTCAGCCCTTCGAGGTAGCCCAGACAAGAGGCACAAACCATGAGTACTAACGTTACCTTTATTGTAAGGCTACATTAATAGAATCTTTGCCCAAGAAACTAGGGAGGGTCCCTCCTGAGACGCTTCCCACGCCCCTTTTCCTTCTGGGGGCTCAGCTGCCTCTTATCTGACCGTTGTCTAGTCTGCGGCTCTTCCTCCTGTCTCCCAAGGTCATTCCCACAGACCATTACACTCCCCAAGATTGTTCCTTTTTCAGACAGTTTCCTCCTAGCGTACCAGGGTGCAAAGTGGAATTTGGCTCAAGATCTGGGCTCTGTTCAACTCCTGTCAGCCTTGCGAGGTAGTCCAGCCAAGAAGCACACCTAGGAGTACTAGCTCTACCTTTATTGTAAGGTTACATTAACAGAATCTCACAAGTCTAAAAGTACCTCTCTCCCCCCTCACCTTTACAGCCCAAGAAACTAGGGAGGGTCCCTTCTGAGATGCTTCCCACTCCCCTTTTCCTTCTGGGGGCTCAGCTGCCTCTTATCTGACCGTTGTCGAGTCTGCGGCTCTTCCTCCTGTCTCCCAAGGCCATTCCCACAGACGATTATAGTTGGGGATCAACCTTTGTAAAAGGAATGACTTGGCCGGCCGGGCGGAGGGGCCGGGTGGCAGGGCAAAGGGGCACTGTGGGTTTCAACTCTGCCTTTCCCTTGGTCAGGAGAAGGAGGGCATTCAGTGGGACCCAAAAGACGAGGTGGAGGAAGAGGAGGAGATGGGCGAAGAGGAGGACGACCACATGGAGTTCTGTCGCGTGTGCAAGGACGGCGGAGAGCTGCTGTGCTGCGACACGTGTCCGTGTTCCTATCACATGCACTGCCTTAATCCTCCTCTGCCAGAAATCCCCAACGGTGAATGGCTGTGTCCTCGCTGTACAGTAAGTGTCTACCTGTCTTCCTCGCGTCCTCCGGCCCCTTTGCCTTCTGCGTTGGGCTCCTAGCACTGGCCTCGGAACTCCATCCGTGTGTTCTGGACGTGTAGGTGGTGTCCCGAGAGGGCGATGCTGGCATCGTGGGGCCTCCCAACGAGTCAGCCGTGTGAGGTCAGCCAGGCGTGCCAGGGATTCCCAGAATGCTGTTAAAACAACAGAGTCCGGAAAGCCTGTCTGAGTTTCTCTCTACTCCTTCTTATACCAAACAAAATCAGTGCAGGGTTACTTTGAGTTTCTTTCTCACCCTTTCCTCTTTCTCGGGGCTGAAAACTTTCTGAAACTTTTCCCTTAACGCTCATTCCTTCCCAATTCCCAAGGTGAGCTTCCTTCACACAGTGTTACCGGATACATGGCACTTGCCATTAAATTTCCCTTCCCCACTGGAGGACATCCATTCCCTTCTCCTTTCTTCACCCTTTTCCTTTCCCACCCTTGCAATCTGATGCAATCTTTACCCGAGTCACCCTTAAAAAAAAGATAGCTGTTCTTAACACCCAAATTGAAACAAAACGGAGAAGAGAATCAGAGGCGGTCACTTGTCAGCTTGAAGCCTCCCTGTATGTTTACCTAAGCAAATTCAGAAATTTTCATTGGTTACTTGAATGCCCTCCTTCTCCTGACCAAGGGAAAGGCAGAGTTGAAACCCACAGTGCCCCTTTGCCCTGCCACCCGGCCCCTCCGCCCGGCCGGCCAAGTCATTCCTTTTGCCAAGGTTGATCCCCAAGAAAAGAGAAGGATGTCTGTGCACAGGTGGGCCGCTCTGAGGAAGGAATGCCAAAGATGGAGTACTGTGCCAAAAAAGACAACAAAAAGATATACTTTTGGGCTAGGAGACCCCGAATTGGGTCTTAGTGATGCAAATTGTTCTGCTTTCCTCAGTGTCCTCCATTAAAAGGGAGAGTTCAGCGCATCCTTCACTGGATCTGGCAGGAGCCCCCAGCCCCAACAGGGCCCACGGTGGATCCTGACTTGGTGGCCCCACCACCCAAGCCCCCGCCAGGCATCCCGGAGCGAGAATTCTTTGTGAAATGGGCCGGACTCTCCTATTGGCACTGCTCGTGGGTGAAGGAATTGCAGGCAAGTGAGCGGTCGGGGAAGGGCCGCTGGCCCTGTTTGCTGGAGATTTGGGAATTGGAGACCCAGCGGGCTGACTTGCCACTCTCGACAACATCCTCTTCCAGCTGGAGCTGTATCACACTGTGATGTACCGCAACTACCAAAGGAAGAACGACATGGACAACCCGCCCGCTTTTGACTACGACTCCGGCGATGAGGAGGGCAAGATCGAGATGAGGCGGAGCAAAGACCCCCAGTACGCCAAGATGGAGGAGAAGTATTACCGCTACGGCATAAAGCCCGAGTGGATGATGATTCACCGTATCCTCAACCACAGGTGAGTCTGGGAATCCGTGTTCTCATCTAAAGAGGGTCGTCGCTGTGGATGTGGCCACTAGTTGGAACAATGTAGGGAAGAATAATTGGGGAAATTGTAGACAGGTTAGCGTGCTGATGCCTAGTCAACCGAGTGTGGTGTACCAGCTAGCATTCTTCACAAATCTCAGGTTCGAATCTACCCTTAGCTCCAGAAGTTCACTGGGTAACTTTGGGGCAGTCCCCAAACTCCCTTTTTCAGCCCAGCCTCTTTAATATGGTTGATGCAGGTTTTAAACTGGAGCACAATATCTCCCTGGTCTGGGGGGGAAGGAATAGTAGCCAATATGGGAGTTTGCAGGCCTCCCCACGTCTGCCATTGGAGACAGTCATCAAAAGAGGAGGTGGCATCTGGGTAGCTACTGATTTTCTAATCCTGCAGGACCTTGGGCATGAGAAGTCACATGTCATAAACACAGATCAGGCCTCTGTAGTCCAGAATAATCAGGTACCTCTGGAAACCCACCTGGATATCTTACGTGGATTACTGAGCAATGGATGTTCAAAGGCCTGTGGTGTAAGATGGGACCTCAACTGGCCACGTTTCCCTGCCTTCTGTGGGGTTCAAAATCATTCTCCATTGCCTTTCAGAATAGTGGAGGCACCATCCAACATGAACTGCATGTCAAGGGGTACAAGTTTATGTCTCGGCCAGCTTTAATATGTCTTCTTCTGCTCCTCAGCTTTGACAAGAAGACAGATGTTCATTACCTGATCAAATGGAAGGACTTGTCTTATGACCAGAGCACCTGGGAGATGGACGCCATCGATATACCCTATTATGAGAACTTCAAGCAGCTCTATTGGAGCCACAGGTGTGGTCTTGAGCTGGATGGGGCACCCCACCAAGGCTGTATGGGGAGGCCAACGCGTGGAATGTTTGACGTCCCACCTGGCAACTATCTCCTTTGCATGAGTCTCCACCATTGTGTTTATTTTAAAGAATACCTTGGAAGGACAAATCTCCCCCCCCATCTCCTTTTCAGCCTGAGAAACTAGGGAGGGTCCCTTCTGAGCCTCTTTCTCCACCCATTCTTCTTCTTGGCGATCACTTGTAGCCGAGTAAGATTGTCTGCCAAGGGTAAATTCTTAACAGTGGATCCGTAAGTGGCTGTAAAGGCCAATTCTGGATCTGCGCAACCTCCCACAATGAGGGCATAGGTTTCCGGGTGGAAGACGGTCATGATGAGGGTTTGCTTGACGTGCCTTCCTCTTAGCTCGTTTCTCCCTTTTGCCCTGTACTCGTGCTTCTTCAAAGTCGGTAGCGCCTTTAATAAAGGCTGACCTCCAATTGAAATGCTCATGAGTTAGGGCTTCCCAGTTCTCAATGCTGATATTACATTTTTTAAAATTAGCTTTGAGAGTATCTTTGAATCTCTTTTGCTGTCCACCAATATTCTGTTTTCCATTCTTAAGTTGGGAGTAAAGTAGCTGCTTTGGAAGACGATGGTCAGGCATTCGAACAACATGGCCGGTCCAGTGAAGTTGATGTTGGATGATCATTGTTTCAATGCTGGTGGTTTTCACTTCTTCTAATACGTTAACGTTATGCCACCCATTATGCAGCTGAGGGCTATTCCCTCTCTTATCTGACTGTTCCCTAGGCAGCATCTCTTCACCCCGTCTCCCGAGGTCTTTCCCACATACCATTGCAGGGAGAAAGTGCATGGCAGAACGCAGAGCATTTTTGTAAATTGGCATTTTGCATGATCGCCGTTTTGTGCTTCGCCCCAGCGGCCATTTTGCAAGGCACCGGCGGCGGGTGTTTAAAATTGCAAACACACCTCCTACTCCAAACATTTGGAAGTCTGATCGGGGGCATTGTTTGCTCCCTACATCCTTTGCATTTGGGTCTTTTCAGGGCAGTGATGCTGGGAGAAGAGAGTGGGTTGTACTCTAGAAGGCCAACAAAGAATGAGGAGGAAAAATCTCACAAGAAAAAACTGGAAGGACATCCTGAAACACCGCATGTTGATGTACGTTTTGGGTCTAGGCATGGTGTGACTCCGTGGCCCTCCATGCCAAAAAGTCCACGTTTGCTGGAATTCTGCAAAACGTGCAGGATTTCCCCTAATTCCTGATGGAAACCATTATCTTGCTCTTTTGCATTGTTTGTTTTATGTGCATGAGAGAACTCAATAAAGTTTTATCCACTTCAGTCCAGCTTCTGGGAATCCATTAGGAATTGGGCAGGCAAGGGAAAGTCTGCTTTGGTGGGTCACAAATTCTAGTACCTGACTGTTGTGGGCCTGACGATATTGAGGTACCTTTTGTCTGGGTCCATCAACTTTTGAAAGTCCTGGGGAGGGAATATCAAAATCCTGGGATTTTAGAACTGAGTTCTAGTCCCGCCTTAGGCACGAAAGCTGGCTGGGTGACCTTGGGCCAGTCCCTGTCTCTCAGCCCTAGGAAGGAGCCAATGGCAAAGCAGGAGACTGAGAGTTCTAGTCCCGCCTCAGGCAGGAGAGCCGGCTGGGTGACCTTGGGCCAGTCCCTGTCTCTCAGCCCTAGGAAGGAGCCAATGGCAAACCAGGAGACTGAGAGTTCTAGTCCCGCCTGAGGCACGAAAGCCAGCTGGGTGACCTTGGGCCAGTCCCTGTCTCTCAGCCCTAGGAAGGAGCCAATGGGAAACCAGGAGACTGAGAGTTCTAGTCCCGCCTTAGGCACGAAAGCTGGCTGGGTGACCTTGGGCCCGTCCCTCTCTCTCAGCCCAACTCACCTCACAGGGTTGTTGTTGTGGGGAAAATAGGAGGAGGAAGGAGTATTAGGTATGTTCGCCACCTTGAGTTATTTATAAAAATAACAAAGGCGGGATAGAAAATAAATAAAATAAATAATAAATAAATTTTGAGCAGTTAATGTGTTAATTTTCTTGGGGGAAATACATTAATTTTTATTTCATTTTATTATATTGTTGGCACCCGCTTACCTTCCCATGCTTTATCATGCGTGATTTTAAAAAATATTCGGTGATCTGTTAGTCTGGATAATTCGATTTGAAAATGAAGAGAAACTAAAGTTGAAGTTCTTCAGCTGGAGTTTGAACCGATCAGAGCTTGTAGATTCTGGTTTTAGAAAAAGGAATTGATTTAGAAAAAGGGAAAATGCTCTTAATTGGTTGGTGGAGGAGTAGCAGGATAATAATAATAATGATAATAATGATAATCATCATGGTAATTCCTCTTGTTTCTTCTCCATCTTTGTAGCCGACGGTAAAATTTGACAGGCAACCATGGTACATCGATGGAACGGGTGGAACGCTGCACCCTTACCAATTAGAAGGGCTCAACTGGCTGCGGTTTTCTTGGGCACAGGGCACAGACACTATCTTGGCTGACGAGATGGGCTTGGGGAAGACTGTCCAGACCATTGTGTACCTTTATTCCCTTTACAAAGAGGTAAGTCTCTCTGGGTCTCCCCTGGACTTATGTCAGCCTTCCCAGGTGGACCAGACAGGAAACGTGACGAGATGAGCTAATTCTGCTTTACTGTAAGACTACATTGACAGAATCTTGCAAGGCTGAAAGTACAATTCTCCCACCGCCTCCTTTAAAGCCTGAGAAACTAGGGAGGGTCCCTTCTGAGCCTCTTTCTCCTCCCATTATACTGCTGTGGGCTAAGCTGTCTCTTATCTGACCGTTCCCTAGGTGACAGCCTTACCAGGTAGACCAGACAGGAAACACGACCAGATGAGCTAATTCTACTTTATTGTAAAGCTACATTGACAGAATCTTGCAAGTCTGAAAGGACAATTCTCTTGCCAGCCTGAGAAACTAGGGAGGGTCCCTTCTGAGCCTCTTTCTCCACCCATTATGCAGCTGTGGGCTAGGCTGTCTCTTATCTGACCATTCCCTAGGCAGCATCTCTTTGTCCCGTCTCCCAAGGTCTTTCCCACCTACCATTAGGGTTTGCAGGTCTCGTTTTTCCAAATCAGGGCCATTCCAAAGGTCCGTTCCTGGTGAGCGCCCCGCTTTCCACCATCATCAACTGGGAACGCGAGTTTGAGATGTGGGCGCCCGACTTCTACGTGGTCACCTACACCGGGGATAAGGAAAGCCGGTCTGTGATTCGCGAGAATGAGTTCTCCTTCGAGGACAATGCTATTCGGACTGGGAAAAAGGTTTTCCGGATGAAGGTAAACCTGAGCGGAGAATCGGATGACTGCTGTTGCTGCCTGTTTTTATTCCCAAAGCTGAACTTTAAACTTATTGGAATGTATTTATGTATTAAACGTATTTAATGCTGGGCAGTTATAAAATACTAAGAAACCAGAATACTGAAATGACAGGGAAAGAGACGGTTCCCCCCCCATCCACATAAATTATTTTTAGAACTGATTCATAAAAATATTTTTAAAAAGTGCATAAAATCGAACTTTAGGCCTCCTCCTAGGCCAGAGCTTTCCAAACTGTGTGTCGCAACACGTTAGTGTGTCGGCTGCAGTGTCTGGGTGTGTCGCGGCTGCTGCTGCTGCCTCCGAGCCCTACCAGGATTCTGCGCAGGTCCTAGTGCCTGCCTTGTGCCTTGCTGCCTCCAAACCTGCCCTGCCAGGATTCCGCGCAGGTCCTAGTGCCTGCCTTGTGCCCTGATGCCTCCAAACCTGCTGTGATTCCACGCAGGTCCCAGTGCCTGCCTTGTGCCTTGCTGCCTCCAAACCTGCTGTGATTCCGCGCAGGTCCTAGTGCCTGCCTTGTGTCTTGCTGCCTCCAAACCTGCTGTGATTCCGCGCAGGTCCTAGTGCCTGCCTTGTGTCTTGCTGCCTCCAAACCTGCTGTGATTCCGCGCAGGTCCTAGTGCCTGCCTTGTGCCTTGCTGCCTCCAAACCTGCTGTGATTCCGCGCAGGTCCTAGTGCCTGCCTTGTGTCTTGCTGCCTCCAAACCTGCTGTGATTCCGCGCAGGTCCTAGTGCCTGCCTTGTGCCTGGCTGCCTCCAAACCTGCTGTGATTCCACACAGGTCCTAGTGCCTGCCTTGTGCCTGGCTGCCTCCAAACCTGCTGTGATTCCGCGCAAGTCCTAGTGCCTGCCTTGTGCCTGGCTGCCTCCAAACCTGCTGTGATTCCGCGCAAGTCCTAGTGCCTGCCTTGTGCCTGGCTGCCTCCAAACCTGCTGTGATTCCGCGCAGGTCCTGGTGCCTGCCTTGTGTCTTGCTGCCTCCAAACCTGCTGTGATTCTGCGCAGGTCCTAGTGCCTGCCTTGTGCCTTGCTGCCTCTAAACCTGCCCTGCCAGGATTCCGTGCAGGTCCTAGTGCCTGCCTTGTGCCTGGCTGCCTCCAAACCTGCTGTGATTCCACGCAGATCCTAGTGCCTGCCTTGTGCCTTGCTGCCTCCAAACCTGCTGTGATTCCGCACAGGTCCTAGTGCCTGCCTTGTGCCTTGCTGCCTCTAAACCTGCCCTGCCAGGATTCCGTGCAGGTCCCAGTGCCTGCCTTGTGCCTTGCTGCCTCCAAACCTGCTGTGATTCCACGCAGATCCTAGTGCCTGCCTTGTGCCTTGCTGCCTCCAAACCTGCTGTGATTCCGCACAGGTCCTAGTGCCTGCCTTGTGCCCGGCTGCCTCCAAACCTGCTGTGATTCCGTGCAGGTCCTAGTGCCTGCCTTGTGCCCTGCTGCCTCCAAACCTGCTGTGATTCCGCGCAGGTCCTAGTGCCTGTCTTGTGCCCTGCTGGAAGAGGGGAGCTCTGTCCATGCCTTGCCCTGCTGTAAAGGGGAACTCTTTTTTCATGAGCTATGTTGTGTCCCCATACATTTCGCTATTACAATTTATGTATGTGTCCATATCTCTTATAAGTTAGTTAGTTTAACCTCTGGTTTGCTAGTAAAACTGAATTACTGTGTCGTGAAATGATGCATGTCTAAAAAGTGTGTCACTAACATGAAAAGTTTGGAAAGCTCTGTCCTAGGCTGTCCTGCCAATAAGATTCTCACCGTTTCCTACAGAAGGAAGCTCAGATCAAATTCCATGTCTTGCTGACGTCCTACGAACTCATCACAATTGACCAGGCTGTTTTGGGATCCCTCGAGTGGGCCTGTCTGGTGGTTGATGAAGCCCACCGGCTGAAAAATAACCAGTCCAAGGTAGGCACTTTCACGGAATCCTAAAACAGAAGGATTGAAAGGGGCCTTGGAGGTCATCTAGTCCAACCTTCTGCCCACTGCAGAAATCCCCAGTGCGTGCTGGCTGGGGAATTCTGGGAGTTGAAGTCCACCCCTCTTAAAGGGGCCAAGGTTGAGAAACCCTGCTTTCAAGAAAGGCAAACGGTGGTCTTTACATTTCTTGACCACTTGTACGTTGCGTTTGTGGAAGTCCAAACATCTTCAAGGGGCCAAGTTTGAAAAACACTGGTTTAGGACAATCCGAACAGGATTGGCAAGTAGTCTCCCCCCCCCCTCTCTTTGGAGAATTCTCTGCCTTTCCCACCCAATTTCTCCCCCCCCCCCTCAAAGTTTTTCAGGGTCCTCAACAGCTACAAAATTGACTACAAGCTGCTGCTGACGGGGACTCCATTGCAGAACAACCTAGAGGAGCTCTTTCACCTGCTTAACTTCCTCACGCCGGAGAGGTTCAAGTGAGCCCCCTTTGGGATATGTTTGCACCCGCCCCCCCCTCCCCAAGGAGAAAAATCAGAGTGGGGGAATAAAGGGGAAAACAATCCCCTTAGATGGGTCGGCCAGTTTGCTCCCCGTGCTTGTTCACAAAGGATTGACGTTCAAGACCATCAACCGTAAATAGAGTTGTTTATGAATTGGGAAGATGTGGAACAGATCTGGTCAAAACAGGACTGTTTCCAACATGAGTAGGGGCAGGGGGATTCAGAAAAGTCAAGATGGCTGCTGACACCCCACCCCCTTTTTAGACACGTATGAAAAGGTAGATGCATTGGTTTTAATTTTTATAATGTTGTTGTAAACCGCGCAGTCTACTGCTGTAGAGATGGGCGGTGATAAATCTGAATAATAAATAATAAATAAATAAATAAATAAATAAATAAATAATAGAGCTTCAATCACATGGTGTGGCCACCATCTTGACTTTTTTGACCCCCCTCTGTAGACACCCATGGTTTCCTAAAGGCTGGGGAAACACTGATTGCATTTGCTTCATACTCTACATGAGATTGGGCATTTGATCTTGCGCTGAGGACGTTCAACCATTGGCTTGACGGCGTGTGTGCCAGGCCATTGTGTTCAGCCGAACTGTAGTTTGTTTGGGCACAGCAAGTCATCTGCTCCCAGTCCTGTGGCTTTTTCAAAGCTGGGTTTACCACTTGTGTGGATCCAGTTGTTGTGAGATTATTACAGCAAACGTCAATGCTGATTGGAAAACCCATTGGGAGTTGGGTGGCTTCTGGATGGATGGATGGATGGATGGATGGATGGATGGATGATGGAAGATGGATGGATGGATGGATGGATGGATGATGGATGGATGGATGGATGGATGGATGATGGAAGATGGATGGATGGATGGATGGATGATGGATGGATGGATGGATGATGGATGGATGATGGATGGATGGATGGATGGATGGATGGATGGATGGATGGATGATGGAAGATGGATGGATGGATGGATGATGGATGGATGGATGGATGATGGAAGATGGATGGATGGATGGATGGATTGATGGATTGATGGATGGATGGATGGATGAAGGATGGATGGATGGATGAATACTCTGCTTGAAAAAGGAGGACGTGACCTCTCCCCCATTCTTGCTCCAACAGCAACCTGGAAGGATTCCTTGAAGAGTTTGCTGACATCTCCAAGGAAGACCAGATTAAAAAACTCCACGACCTTCTAGGGCCTCACATGTTACGTCGACTGAAAGCTGACGTGTTCAAAAATATGCCAGCCAAGACGGAGCTGATTGTCCGGGTGGAGCTGAGCCAGATGCAGAAGTGAGTCTTCCTTTGTAGGCAGATGAAGCCAAGAAAGTTGGCCTGTTAAAGTCCCCAGAGTCCCACGTTCCAAGAACTGGAAGCTGGGACGCTCCCATCCTCCACTTGTATGCTTTTCGGAGCTGAGGGGCCACCAAGCTCCTCTTTTATCTTCTTCTTTTTTTCATTCCTTTCCTGCTTTAGGGGTGAGTTGGTTGGGAGCTGTTTTTCGGAGATGTTCCCTCAACCAAAGAACACTAAGAGGTCTTGAGGGCCACAAATGTAGAGGATGTGTCATTCTTGGGCTGTAAACGATTGTCTACCCCTAGTGTAGAGAATCCTGGAAGAGTGCTAGAACAGTCGTCTTCAAGGACGAACATATGGTCCCGGAAATTGATCCCCTTCCTTGATCCACTGGCCATTCCAGAGGCCATCCTTTACCGGAATTTTGCTCCCACGCCACTTTTGGTTTCACTTTCACTTTTGGTTTCACTTCTGGCTTCACTCCTTTTGGTTCACTTTCGCTTCACTTTTGCTTTCAGTTCTAGTCCTCAGGAGGCGGTTGACAAGGCCCTACAGATCTGCCAGGCACGTCCCCCCTCCTGAAAAAAAAATCCTGCAAGCATATTTCACTTTCCCCGGATGGATGCAAGCGGTGCGGCCATTTTTCTCTTTCATTTTTCCCACGATGCTGATTTCGTACCGCTTTCCCTCGTGTGGGAGGAAGCTGAGGCCTCCCTTCCAGGAACATCAGCAAAGCTCACCCCTTAAGGAGGCGACCTGTACAGTGTAAACATCTCCCTTGGTTAGGTGGGAAACTACAGTTGGGCTGCAGCAGAAAAGCAAAATTCCGTTTGCGTGTTCAGGCTGCCCATTATTATTCTGGAGTTCCATTTTTCCAGAGCGCCCCTTTGGGGGGTCTTTTCTCCCTTGTGTCCCTGCAGGAAGTACTATAAATTAATCCTGACCAAGAATTTTGAGGCGCTGAATTCCAAAGGGGGTGGTAACCAGGTTTCCCTGCTGAACATCATGATGGATTTGAAGAAATGTTGCAACCATCCTTATCTGTTCCCTGTGGCAGCCATGGTAGGTCTGTTTTCCTAGCCTGTGTTTATTTCTCGTTTGAATCTGGTGGAAACTTACTTTGGGAGGAGAATAGCGTCCGTCACTGGCTTGCGTTTCCCTGGGCGCTGGGAAAATCTGAGTTAGGAGCGGCGATGGGTTGGGTGGGGGTAACTTCCCCGGGACACCATTTCAAACTTTGGCAGCTGCAGAGTTAGCCGAAAGACCCTGCTAAGCGTGATTCCTGAAGTTCGTTTTCTCGGCGCGATTCGTGCATCTGGGCGAATGCTTGGAATTTACATGGTGCAAAGCAATCCCTTCTGAAGTGCCTGTTTTTCAACTTTAATCCCAGGATGCTTAAAGATTTCTTTTGATACTCTACTGGTGTGTGTGTGTGTGTGTGTGTATGTATGTGCTTCTGAGCCAGCTGTTTTTTGAAGAGAACAAAGGACACGGCTGGAAACCTCACAAAATCTGGGCGGTTTATGTGGCTTATATTTTATTGACAGTTGAAACCTGGTAAAAAAACGTATATTTTTATGTTGTGGTACCCACCCCTGGGAACCTGTGGTTTCCCTAGGGCAGGGCTTTCCAAAGTTTTCCCGCGGCGACACACCAACCGCCATTGGTATGTCGCCACGGGAAAACCCAGAAGTGCCGCCATTGCGGCAGCGCACAAAAACCCAGAAGCGCTGCTGCCGCTTTCGGTGTTTTGCACGCCGCCGTTGGTGTGTCGCCGCGGGAAAACCCGGAAGTGCTGATGATGATCAGCGCTTCCGGGTTGTGTGGCGACACACTTTTGTGTCGCGACACACAGTTTGGAAAGCTCTGCCCTAGGGACTACCAATGGTCTGATAAGTAGTCCTTGACTTACGACCATTTGTTTAGCAGCTGTTCGAAGTTACGATGATGCTGAAAAAATGTGACTTGTGACTGGTCCTCACATTTACGATTGTCACAATGTCTGTGCAGTCACATGATCAAAATTCAGATGCCTGGCGCCCAGCTCACACAACGGTTGCAGCGTCCCAGGCTCACGTGATCGCCATTTGTGACCTTCCCAGCTGGCTTCCAACAAGCAAAATCAATGGGGGAAGCCGCATTTGCCTAACGACCACGTGATTCACTTAATGACTGCGGCAAAAAGGTCATAAAATCAGGCACGACTCACTTAACAACCGCCTCGCTTAGTGACGGAAGTTCCAGTCCCAATTGTGGTCATAAGTCGAGGACTATTTGCATTAACGTTAGGAGTATTTCTGGGTATCATTTTTTTCCCTTTGCAATTTCTTTTAAAATGTTCCCTTTAAGAAACAAAACGGAGCAGCAGTGTTTAGAAGTGAAATCCGGAGAGCAGTTCGGTGGCGTTACCACATGCTCCAGGGTTTTCAGCGGACATTGCTCCCCTGCATCCTCGCTCACCTGCCCGTTTTATCTTCCCCAGGAAGCCCCCGTCTTGCCCAACGGGTCCTACGACGGCGGCTCGTTGGTGAAATCTTCAGGGAAACTGATGCTGCTGCAAAAGATGCTGAAGAAGCTGCGTGACGGGGGCCACCGGGTGCTCATCTTCTCCCAGGTGCGCAGGCCTGGATCCGTAAGAGGGGGGACCCCAAAACACGACACACTGCAAACTGGCGAGAGGATGGGTTTGAAAACTGAAAAAAGGAAGCCTTGTGGGGAAACCGCAGAAGAAAGATTTTTTGAGGGCATGTAAAACTTAAGATCGACCGTGGGGGAGCTGGGGGTGGCGACGGCCGACAGGAAGCTCTGGCGTGGGCTGGTCCATGAAGTCACGAAGAGTCGGAAGCGACTGAACGAATCAACAACAAAAACGGAAGAATAATGGAAGAGCACGTCCCTTATGGACTTTTTGCGTAAAAATGAAAAAAAAATGTGATTTATGGTTTTGATGATTAGACAGGATAGACTATAGAAAGAAGAGGATTATGATGTAACTTTAGAGAGAGCGGTTAAAATATAACTTATAAGTTATATTATAATACTTATAACTTATATATACTTACAGTATAACTGCTGTGAAGAATATCGGAAGCTACTTCTTTATACCTTTATATCTTTCTTTATATCTTTTTCTTTTTTTACTTCTGTTTTCTTTTCTTATTGCACTTTTACCTTTGTTTGTTATTTCTCTCGTTCTTTTTCGTTTCCTCTGTTCTAATTTAGTTTATATTAGTTTTATTATTGCTCTTAAAACTTTTAATAATACATACATACATACATACGAAGGTAAAGGTTCCCCCCGCACATTTGTGCAGTCGTGTCCGACTCTAGGGGCCGGTGCTCATCTCCGTTTGTTAGCCGAAGAGCTAGCATTGTCCGAAGACGCTTCCGCGGTCGTGTGGCCGGCATGACACGTGCGGAACGCTGTTACCTTCCCACCAAAGTGGTATCTATTCATCTACTTGCATTTGCATGCTTTCGAATTGCTAGGTTGGCAAGAGCTGGGGCGAGTGCGGGAGCTCGCTCCGTCACGCGGGTCTCAGGTCTCGAACCTCCGAACTTGCGACCTTCCGATCGACAAGCCTGGCGTCTTACCCGCTGAGCCACCGCGCCGCTTTATACATATACATATACATATACATATACATATACATATACATATACATATACATATACATATACATATACATATACATATACATATACATATACATATACATATACATGTATACACACACACACACACACACACACACACACACACGCAATGGAGGAGCACGAAGAGGTGAGCCAAACTCGCTCCCAGCATTCCCCAAGATGGCAGGAACATACCAAGTGGTGTTTTTTCCAGGGAAGAAGATACAGATAAGCCCGCTTTGTGGTGTTTACTCCCTCGTAAGTGGTGTAACAGAGTTGCAACAGGAACACTTCCCCAGCTGGGTCCTTCAGCCTTCAAGGAGCCTCGATTTGTTTTTTTCTCATCCCTGACGTTGCCCTAATTCTTAGCCTTTTCCCCCCACTCTGCTAGATGACAAAAATGCTTGACTTGCTGGAAGATTTCTTGGAATACGAGGGGTACAAGTACGAACGGATCGACGGCGGAATCACCGGAGGGCTGAGGCAGGAATCCATCGACAGATTTAATGGTACCCTTGTTTGGGGCCCGCGCGAGGGAATCTCTGCAATGTCCGGTCCCCTCCTTTCGTGGATTTACAAAACCGAGAAAGATTTTGCCCAAACTAACCTGGTGCCGTGACATCATTGTGCAAATGAGACGGATTGCATCACCTCTGGGCGATGATGTCATGATGTGGGTGACGTCACGGTGGCTGCTGGGCAGCTGCTTGATTTTTGGCTGGGGATGCTGGAGAGGGTGGTCCCAACGTAGCTGGACAGTGCCTGCTCAGAGGATGGGGGTGGCTTAAATGGAAATAAATTTGTAAATCTGTGAGATGCTACAAGACCCTTTTCATTATAGGTTTAATTGATTCACACCAGACTTATTTTGATTTTGCGTTGCTGCCCTCACATAGGACGCTAAGATGCAAAGATTGGTTAGGATTAATCTTGGATTCGTTGTGGTTTAGCGTGCCGGGCAAACCCTGTTCAATCCATTGCGTCCCCCCTGAAAATGGGTAAATTAAGAAACCGAGTTAGATATTTAATAGCACACAGCAAGGGTAAGTAAGATAGTAAGAAAATGCAAAACGCAGCCTTGGTTTATTAAACCTTTAATTTCTGGTTTGACTCATATGGATCCATTCAGTCTCTCTCTTTAGTCTTTTAAAGGGATCTGGCATCAAAACCCTCCCCAAATGTTAACATTCCGCTTTTCTGCAGTGCTGGGCTGTGTGTTAAAAAAACTTCTCCCCTTGGTGGGAGAATTGTCGTTTCAGACTTGCAAGATTGAGGTCAGCCTTGCTGGGGCAAAACACGACCAGATGAGATAATTCTACTTTATTGTAAAGCTACATTGACAGAATCTTCCAAGGCTGAAAGTACAAATCCCCCCTCGTCTTCTTTGCAGCCTGAGAAACTGGGGAGGGTCCCTCCTGAGCCTCTTTCTCCACCCATTATGCAGCTGAGGGCTAAGCCCCCTCTTATCTGACTGTTCCCTTTTAACGCTGACTCGCGGAGGGGGTGTGTCAGCCTTCCCAGGTAGACCAGACAGGAAACATGACCAGATGAGTTAATTCTACTTGATTGTAAACTACATTAACAGAATCTTGCAAGTCTGAAAATACAAATCCCCCCCCCCGTCTCCTTTACAGCCCAAGAAACTAGGGAGGGCCCCTCCTGAGCCTCTTTCTCCACCCATTATGCAGCTGTGGGCTATGCCCTCTCTTATCTGACCATTCCCTAGGCCCAGTCTCCCAAGGTCTTTCCCACATGCCATTACAGCTGGGGGTGTTTCTCTTTTCCCTTCTTGCCTACGGCTTTAAAACCTCCTGTCTCCCACTAATCAATCTCGGTTTCTTCCCCCAAGTCAGGGATATCTCCGCCACTTCCACACTAGTATGACTAACCCTGATCCTCTTCCTGTCTCCCTGCCTCTCGCTCTCAGCCCCTGGAGCCCAGCAGTTCTGTTTCCTGCTTTCTACCCGGGCCGGCGGCTTGGGCATCAACCTGGCAACTGCCGACACGGTCATTATTTACGACTCAGATTGGAACCCCCATAATGACATCCAGGTTAATTCTCGTGCTTTCTTCCTCTTTCCCCCCGTCTCCAGGTTTCTGTTCTTCCCCACGCCGGGTTAGCATGTTTGTCGGGATCTGTCGAAAGCCCCCTCCTTGGAAAAAAATAGTAACTGCTGATTTTCCCTGGGAATGCATGATTTCCCCCCCAAGTCTGCTCCCCCTTTTCCTCCTGAACAAACCCTTTGCCTGCAATCGTTCTTTCTCCTCCCGCTTTTTTCTTTAAAATAAAAACGTGCAAAATCCAGCGGCTTTTTAACTTCCCTGCTTTGAATGTGGCTCCGTTGATGGGGCCAATGAAGCAACAACTTGCTGCTCTTTAAAATCACTTTTAATTTTATATACAGTATGTGTGTGGTGTGTGTGGGGGTGTATAACTCGTTTTTCCATATAAAAATGAAAGGCCCAAATTCATTTGCCTGTTTCTGGTGAAGAGAGAAAACAAACCAAAGATGATCTTTTATAACAGAGTTTAACCCTAAGCTTGTTTTAACTGTACAGATAGTCCTCGTTTAGCAACTGCCTCGTTTAGCAACTGTTTGCAGTTATGACAGTGGTGAAAAAGTAACTTTGCCACTAATCCTCGCATTTGTGACCTTCGCTGGTCTGTAAAGCAAAGGAAAGCTGAAGTAAGATTGTAAGCGCAGTCGTGGTTTCATTTAATGACCGCTTCACTTAACGACTGAGTTGCCAGTCCCAATTCTGGTTGCTAAACGACTACCTGTACATTATGGAGCAGTGCATAGTCACCTGTCTCACACTTTATGTACAGTAAACTGTTAACCCTCAAATTAACTCAAATTAAACTAAGCTAAACTGAGTTTGTGGCCCCAAAATAAACAGAGAAATGCTCGGTGTGTGTGTATGTGTGTGTAATTTGCCAGCATGCATTGTGATTGGATCCTGCTGAGAAGGTAAACGGGACTACGAAGACAGAAATCTAGCTGAGCATAAGAAAAACGCCACATTCTGTAAAATGCCCAAGCTGTAGTAAGAGGGGAGAGAAGGATCTTTATGAGAATTTTCAGAGGATGAGTAAATCACTCTATTGGGTCTCTCCCAGTTTCTAGCCCAATTTAGTTGGATTTACAAAGCTGTGCGGGGTAAGACGTGGTTAAGTGTTTGGATGGGAGACCACGAAGATACCTCAGGTCTGTAGGCTGGACTGGGAAGTTAAAAAATACATCTCAGGTGAACCCCATGGCTAGGCTGACCATACGTCCCGTTTTGAATGAGACAGTCCCGTTTTTTTAGCATTTTTCAACCGTCCCGTTTTCATAAAAATCTCAATTTTGTCCTGTTTTTCAAACCCAGCGGGAATGGCATGGAAGGAGGATCCGAGCCGGAGCACGGACCAGGGGGCAGGGTTTGCAGGCAGGAGCCAATTGCGCGGGCCGGGGGCGGGGTTTGCAGGCGGGAGCCAATTGCATGGACCAGGGGTGGGGTTTGCAGGCAGGAGCCAATCGCACGGACCAGGGGGCGGGGACCCCTGTCTTTTTCATGAATACGGAATATTACATAAGGCCCCGTCCTGTTTTGCCATCCTGAAATATGGTCAGCCATACCCATGACACACTTTTGTATAACTGCCAGGAGAACTGTATGGATGGGTTCATGAGGTTGCTTTCACTTGGAGTTCAACTCAAGGGAGACTTTACTTGAGGTTATATTTAAAAATATTTCTGCTGTTTTTACCCAGGTTTTCATTTTTGCAAACACGCCCAGAATTTTTAAAACAAGTGGCCAAGAGAATGTACAGAGAACTGCCCCACGGAAAATTAAATACGACATCAGAGGGGTTTCCTGAAGGGAAGGGGAAGGGTGGCCATTTTGCGAGGGTCAGACGCTGCTCTGGCCCACCGCTCTGATGTTTCCGTTCGCAGGCGTTCAGCCGAGCGCACCGAATTGGGCAGAACAAGAAAGTGATGATCTACCGCTTCGTGACCCGGGCCTCCGTGGAAGAGCGCATCACCCAGGTGGCCAAGCGGAAGATGATGCTGACGCACCTGGTCGTGCGGCCCGGCCTCGGCTCCAAGTCTGGCTCCATGACCAAGCAAGAACTGGATGACATCCTGAAGTTCGGCACGGAGGAGCTCTTTAAGGACGACGCTGAAGGTGAGATAATGAGGTTCTGTGGTGGGCAGGAGAGCGGAGCTGGCATTACCAGGAACCCATCTTCGATCAGTATAGTAGGGGACTGGTGGCACTCTGGATCTTGTTGAGTTGTTGCTCTACAACAACTGCAGGTCCGCCATGTCTCCCCCCTTCAGATTGACGCAGATGAGACAAGTTAGGGGCTGGTTTGCGGTCTTGGACCACACCTTCATCAAGGTGTGAAACTGTCCCCACACCTTCGGGCTCTCTTCCAGGCATGACCTCTCAGACCCAGCGGATTGGCCTGCCCGAAGCGGTGGCCCCGTTCCCAGATGGTTCACCCTTCAAAGGGGGCACCGGGACCACCAGCCTGAAGAAGAAGCATGGAGGCCCTCCACCAGGTATGTGATGGGCCAAGAGTACAACCCATTATCGGTGGCTTTCAAGGGGGAGAAGACTTTTGACCGGATGGGCACCCCACCCAAAGGACCAAGTTGGGTGGATTTGTGCAGCACGTGTCATTTTAGCTTTTTGGTAGCTTAGAGAAGGGGTCCCCAACCCCTGGGCCGCGGACCGGTACTGGTCCGTGACCTGTTAGGAACCGGGCCGCCATGCCAGTCTCCGAACCCCGCCCCCCAGGCTGCGTGATTGGCTCCTGCCTGCAAACTCCACCCCCAGGCTGCGCGATTGGCTCCTGCCTGCAAACCCCACCCCCAGTCCACATGCTTGGCTCCCACCTGCAAACCCTGCCCCCTGGTCCACATGATTGGCTCCCGCCTGCAAACCCTGCCCCCCCAGTCCATGCAATTGGCTCCTGCCTGCAAACCCCCCCCCCGGTCCGCTTGATTGGCTCCCGCCTGCAAACCCCACCCCCCCGGTCTGTGGAAAAATAGTCTTCCACAAAACCGGTCCCTCGTGCCAAAAACGTTGGGTACCCCTGGCTTAGAGTATCTGTCAGAAAAACAGTGTCACACCACCTCCTTGTTATTGTTTCGCTTTAGAAGATAGCAACAATCCATTGATGCAAATGAGGGTTCATTTATCTTTCCAATGTTGTCTAATAATCTCCATGCCCAGAAGGTACCGGATCCTTGATGCTATGTCAGTCCAAAGACTGGGGAGGTTGCCATAGAAAACACACTTCCCTAACAAGCAACAATAAATCTAAAATTGTGTTGGCTGTCCCGTGAGTTTTAGACCAAACGATAGCCGTGGTAGGACAAGCTCAAACCATGGGTGGCAAGTTTGTCTGAGAAGAGGGGGTGGACTCTTAACGCACTGGCTTTCCTTCTTCCTCTCCTAGGAGATAGCAAAGACGTGGAGGACAGCAGCGTCATCCATTATGACGACGCAGCCATTTCTAAGCTCTTGGACCGCAACCAAGACGCCACCGACGACACGGAGCTGCAGAACATGAACGAGTATCTCAGCTCTTTTAAAGTCGCCCAGTATGTTGTGAGAGAAGAGGATGGTGTGGTAATGTGCCCAAGATCATGGATTTCTTTCGGTTCCTTCGGAATCCCTCCCTTTGCTTGAAGACTAATAATAATTCATAATTTATTAAACTTGACTGCCTGTGCAGGGTTGGGATTAGAAAGTCAAGATGGCAGCTGTGGCTGGGTGTCTGTGTTAAAAAGGACAGGGCTTAAAGCACACAGTTGTGACCTCCATCTTGACTTTTATGACCACAGCCTCCTAGTGGAAGCCCTTGAGATGTAGTTTTTTTAATATATATTGTTTTTATCAAGAATTTTGATTATAATAGTAAAATCTAGCACAAACTAAACTTAAGGAAAGAAAAGAGACTAGAAAGAAGGAGTAAAAAGGGCAAGAAAAAAGAGAGAAGAATATAATAAAGAGAAAAGAAGTATATAAAGAAGAACCAATTTAGTGACTCTTCACTAAGAGGAGATACAGGCAGTCCTCATTTAGCAACTGCCTCATTTAGCGACGTTTCGCAGTTACAACGGTGATGAAAAAGTAACTTTGCGACCAATCCTCGCATTTGCAACCTTCGCAGGTCTGTAAAGCAAAGGAAAGCTGAAGTCAGACCATAAGCACAGTTGCGGATTCACTTAGCGACCGCTTCACGTATTGCCGGTCCCAATTGTGGTTGCTAAGCGAGGACTACCCATACAGCTTCTCTGCAGAGAGTTGATTCTTGGTTTTACTCTTTAAAAAACCTCTTTTTTGAAAAGAGCAAAGCATCTCTCGAGCTCTGTTTTCAATTTCTGCGAAATGCAGGGAGACTTTTCCACCCTCCATGGTGATTTATCCAGCAGTAGAGGACAAGCTGTCGTCCGACTCCTGGGCTATCATTTCTCTCCCCCAGAAGCTCTGGGCGGAGAGACGGCCCGGGTTCAACCGCTGCTTCTCTCCTGGGTTTTCAGGAAGAGGTGGAACGTGAAATCATCAAGCAGGAAGAGAACGTGGATCCTGATTATTGGGAGAAGCTGCTGCGGCACCATTACGAGCAACAGCAGGAAGATCTCGCTCGCCACCTCGGTAAGGGGAAGAGAATCCGGAAGCAGGTCAACTACAACGATGCCTCGCAGGAGGATCAAGGTACGTGCAGCCAACCGGGCCTTCCCCCAAGCACAGGGAGGCGTCAGTCCTCCGGGAATTGGGGAACTATTGAGTTGGAAGGGGCCTTTGGAGGTCATCTAGTCCACCCCGCTGAGAGCATCTCTGCCGGATGACCCTCCACCCTCTGTTTGGAGACCTCCAGGGAAGAAAGAGCTGACCGCTTCATGTGGCAGGCTGTTCCGCTGGCTGACAACTCGAACAGTCAAGCAGTTGTTCCCGACGTTGAACCTAAACATCCTTCCTTGGAGTTTTAAAGTCTCCTAGACCAGTGTTTCTTAAACGATTTGCTCTCAGCACCCCTTCCCCCTTTTAAAAATCATGGCAGACCCCAAAAAAGCTTTGGCTTGTATGGTTTATATTTATTGATGTTTACTGTATTGAACCATCCGTAGAATGTTTATTTATTGAATCCTGTGAAAATAACAATACTGAACCCATTCGACCAGTGTTTCTCAACCTCAGTAAATTTAAGAGGCGTGGACTTCAACTCCCAGAATTCCCCAGCCTTCATAGGGACTGGGGAATTCCCATGGCTGGCTGGGGAATTCTGGGAGTTGAAGTCCACACCTCTTAAAGTTGCCCAGGTGGAGAAACACTGGTCTAGAGAGGTTTTAGAGAGGCTGCAAAAATGTTTGCTGCAAAGTTGCTTGGAAGGTCAGCGTGGCTGTTCTAATTGTGGGAACCAGGGCAGACTTTTAAAACTCCGAGGGGAAGAGAAAAAACATTTCTTAAGAGTTGGCAATGGAATGCCACCTGTAATTCTTTGCCCCTCCCTCCCTGCGATTCACCACCTGAACAAAATTAAAAATAATGCAAAAGGATGGACCATTGAGTTTTCCCCAGTGCACAATTTGAATTGTCCAAGCAATTGTTTTTTTTAAAAAAAATCCATGCTTGGATTCCACGATGCTAATATAACTCTAATATGGTTCCCTGACAGCCAACAGGGTTTGTTACTGCAGCAAAACGGGTTGAAAAAGCATGCTCCGATTTTAGATGACCTGGGATGAGAAGTTTTGAATGCCCCCTGCAAGCAGAAACCTAGCTCCAACAGCTGAATCATTGCTTGCTGGGCTGTTGAGTGGAGAAGTTGTTGTTTTTTTCTCCCCAATGCTCAGAAATACAAGCTTTGATCCCTTCTTCTCCTCTTCTTCTTGCAGAATGGCAAGAAGAGGCGTCTGATAATCAGTCGGAATACTCCATTGGCTCCGAAGACGAAGATGAGGATTTCGAGGAAAGGCCGGAAGGTCCGAGAGAGTTTGTTCCTTTGTTTTCCGACCTGGGTTGCTACGTTGCTATGTTCCTTTGCTCAGAGCGTCTGT
Source organism: Charina bottae (assembly GCA_023362775.1). Classification (NCBI taxonomy): domain Eukaryota; kingdom Metazoa; phylum Chordata; class Lepidosauria; order Squamata; family Charinaidae; genus Charina; species Charina bottae. The sequence goes on along the minus strand of JALMGJ010000062.1, from coordinate 1,265,575 downwards.
CCTTGGAGATGTTGGTCCCTGTATGAGATTTGCTGAAGGCAGGGGTCAGCAACTGGCGGACCTCGGCATGATTTCAGCCCTGTCTGCAGGAATTAGTTCAAAGCACTGGTAGTCCACTGGGCAGGGAAGAAAAGGAGAAGGTCACATTTATGTTAAGAATTTTCATATGGTAAAAGACAAACTAAAAGAAAAGAAAGAGAAAAGAAAAAGGAAACTACATTTAAGAAATATATAAATGACTTCCGACCTTCTTTTCAACAGATAATTACATTTTTGTTGTCCCCTTTACAAATCCCTTCACCCCCCTCATTTAATCCGCATCTTTCTTAATCTTCAAATCCATAGATCATCAATGCATTTTTTTCCTCTTTCAGCAAAAAGAGATTAGGGTTACATTTGATGAATAAATAAACTCTTCAGTCCATTCTGTGCCATTGTGCACCCCAATCTTATAATTTCTGGAGGGAATGTCTTCCTTGCTGGAAAAGACCTCTGGCCTAGATGGAACCAGATATTTCCTTTCTGATTGCTTAAGGCAAGATTATAGTCCTCATGATAAGAAATTTAGCGTTTGTTTCTCAAGTGCCAGCTTTAAACAGCTTTGTGTCGCGCTAGAGTAACTGGAAGGCTGATTTTTTTCGATTCTACCCAGTGTTTCTCCACCTTGGCCACTTTAAGAGATGTGGACTTCAAGTCCCAGAATTCCCCAGCCAGCAGCATGCAACCGGCTTGCATTCACGACCAGTTGCAGCATCCTGAGGTCATGTGACTGCAATTTGCTACCTTTTTTGCCGGTAAACAGCAAAAAACATCCATTGGGGAAGCTGGATTTGCTTAATGACCCGTGATTCACTTAACAGCCATCGTAAAAGTGGTCCTAAAATTGGGTCCGGTCACGTGGTGACTCGACTTACGGCCACAACAGCTTATGATGGAAATCCCAGTCCCAATTATGGTCGTAAGTGGAGGACTACCTGTAAGTTTTTCCTCTGGGCCTTGGTGTAATGGTGACCCTCGATTTTTGGCAGCCGAGAAACTTTCTAAATCGCAACGTTAAAGGAGTTCCACCTGTTCCCCGTGTTTTGCAGGTGGGCGAAGGCCATCCCGAAGGCAATTGAGGGGCGATCGCGACAAACCTCTGCCGCCGTTACTGGCGAGAGTCAGTGGTAATATTGAGGTAGGTCGCGGCCGCTTGCTCTGCTAAGCCAGGGAGAGGGAGTTCGTTTTGCCATCGTGCGTTCTGTCCTTCGCGCTACCGCCTCGTCCTTCCTTTCTGTCCTTCAACAGGTCTTGGGCTTCAACGCCCGCCAGCGCAAAGCATTCCTGAACGCCATCTTGCGCTGGGGGATGCCTCCGCAGGATGCTTTCAATTCCCACTGGCTTGTGCGGGACCTCCGGGGGAAAAGCGAGAAGGAGTTCAGGTACTGCTGCAGCCCCGTGGATCGTTCTCCCCCCGCCCTCTCCCGTTGGTTTCTTTATTGCCCTCCCTATTTTTTTCCAGTCCTGGTTTTTAATCTCGTTTACTGCGAAACTATTCCATATCATTTTTAGAGTGCTTGTTATTCCTTTGATTTATTTTACTTAATTATATTATGTTAGATGGGATTGCGCACTATCCAGAAAATTGTTGTTACAGGTAGTCCTCGTTTAGCGACCACAACTCGGTGGTTAAACGAAGCGGTCACTAAGTGAAACCGCGACTGTGCTTATGATCTGACTTCAGCTTTCCTTTGCTTTATGGACCTGCGAAGATCGCAAATGCGAGGATTGGTCACAAAGTTACTTTTTCATCACCGTCGTAACTGCGAATGGTCGCTAAACAAGGCGGTCGCTAAACGAGGACGAGCTGTATTGAATCACGTCAAAGAACCTGAAATTGGGAGATACAATGTTTGTGCATGGGGATATCAAATCCCCTCTTATTTTTTCTAACGGGGGCAACCCATATTGACTGCCTAAGTAACCTAAAATGATTTTACTCCAACCGGTATGTTCAAAATATTCCTTTCACATTTACATTTAATGCTTTAAGATACTTACATAATAGAATATTAAGAATTTAAGCATATTATATAAATATCATTGTATCGAAATAACATACTGTACTAAAATCGAAATGATGGAGCAATAGATGATCTATATGACTAGATTTTAATAATCTGTTAAAGGATAGAGCTAATTTTAAATTAACATTTTATGCATACATCCTTAGTTTCTACAGATGTTACTCACTTATTCATTAGCCTATAGATCTTTTTCTGATTTTACTAGCGCTACAATATTTTTGGCTGTACTTTATTATATCTTCTGGTTGTCATACTTACCAATACATATATTTAAGAAAAAAACCCTTTCCCCTTACTTCACCATAGAAAGTAGCCCTCTCAGGTAGATTGCCTCTGCCTGTGGAGGCTCTACGGATTTGACGAATTCAGCCCTCTTTCTGGCAGCCGCCATCGCATCTCTCCCCGTATTGCTCCTTCTGTAGGGCGTATGTGTCTCTGTTTATGCGCCACTTGTGTGAACCTGGCGCGGACGGGGCAGAGACGTTTGCCGATGGCGTGCCCCGCGAGGGCCTTTCCCGCCAGCACGTGCTGACCCGCATCGGGGTGATGTCGCTGGTCCGAAAAAAGGTGGGTGAGCCGCCCCCCTTCGCGGGGTCCCTGAGATGGGGGTGAAAACGGAGACCTTGCACAATCCAAAGCTGGTGTGTCAACGTCTGATGCAAGCAGTAAATGCAGAGGAATTGTGTCTTTTCAGAAGCCGCACATTTTTGTTTACACATCGAGATGTTTTATATGTGTTCCACTGTCTGATTTTGATCCATGGATTGCAGTGCAAAACTGTCTAGATGTAGAAATGCCACAAGAGTTGTGTTCTGCATAATAGGATCAGCTCGACTTACAGATGAAAACTGAACAAAATTCACAGGTCTTGGTGGTGCTATTTTGCCTGCCAAATATTCATTAATCAACCATCTTTGCCTGCCAAATATTCAGTATTCATCAATCTTTGCCAGTAGGATAGTAAAAAATCTTTGCTGGATATAGTGGTATATTCAGTATTCAACCCTTTGTATTCAATTGGCAGTGTATTCAATTTTCCACAAGCCATGTTTCCAACTTTTTCAGTAACCAACAATCTATAATTGCAATATATTCAATAATCAGCCATCTTTGCCTTCAGTTTATTCAATATTTAAAATGCTTGATTATTACTGTTAAGAACTTATGGCTGAGGATGTGGTTAATTTGAATGTCATTTCGGGTTCCCCCCCCCCCAATTTTTCCAAGCCTTTCCTTCCTTCCTTCCTTCCTTCCTTCCTTCCTTCCTTCCTTCCTTCCTTCCTTCCTTCCTTCCTTCCTTCCTTCCTTCCCTGGGATTGTAAACTGTGCTAGAATCTACACCTAAATGAATGAAACACCGCTGCTGAAATAAATTTGCTAAATAAATAAATGCATAAAATAGACATAAATTTGCTAAATAAATAAATGCATAAAATAGACATAAATTTGCTAAATAAATAAATGCATAAAATAGACATAAATTTGCTAAAATAAATGCATAAAATGGACATAAATTTGCTAAATAGTTACGATTTAACGCTTGGTGTACAAAAGATGCAGACCCACCCAACGGCCTCACCCCATTTTCGCCTATAAAATGTTCTGCACCGGAAGAAAGTACGTATTTTTTAAATGCTTGGGTTCACACAACCCCATAAATTAGAAAACCGTTAACCCAAATTAGCAAACGCTGGGCTTGCAGCCACTGCCCTGTGAATGCTACTAAGGCGCTAGGTAGTTTTGCTCAAGGCCGCCTCCGCCTTTCGAGCATCGTTTCCCCTTCCTCTCTTCCGGCTTCAGGTCCAAGAGTTTGAGCCCATCAATGGGAAGCGCAGCCCGCCCGAGTTAAGGGCCGGCGGGCCGGAGAGCCAGAAGTGCGGCGAAACGCAGCCGCTGGAGCCGAACGCCCCCGTCCCGGCCGTCCCGGCTCACGGGCCGGCAGGGCCCACCTCGCCACCAGGTAAACCCCCCCCGCGGCTGGCTTTGCTGGGGAGGAGGGCAGGGCGCGGATGGTCTGTGTCGGACCCGGTCCAAAAGGAACTCGAGCAAGCCGCCAGGGAGTCCCGTGGATCGTGGCATCGTCGTGTGAATGGGCCAGCTTCATTCATTAATTGAAGGTGTATCCGCCATACACTCAAGGAATCCCGCTCTCCTTTTCTGGTTCGCTCTGACCCGCCTTTCTCTTGTTTTGTCCTTGTCTTCTCTGCTAACAGACTTCCTTCCTTCCTTCCTTCCTTCCTTCCTTCCTTCCTTCCTTCCTTCCTTCCTTCCTTCCTTCCTCCCTTCCTCCCTTCCTCCCTCCCTCCCTCCCTCCCTCCCTTCCCTTCCCTTCCCTTCCCTTCCCTTCCCTCCCTCCCTCCCTCCCTCCCTCCCTCCCTCTATTCTTCCTTTCCTTCCCTCCCACTCTCCTCCCTCCCTCCCTCCCTCCCTCCCTCCCTCCCTCCCTCCCTTCCTTCCTTCCTTCCTTCCTTCCTTCCTTCCTTCCTTCCTTCCTCTCCCTCCCTCCCTCCCTCCCTCCCTCCCTTCTTCCTTTCCTTCTCTCCCACTCTTCTTCCTTCCCTCCCTTCTTCCTCCCTCCCTCCCCCCCTCCCCCCCTCCCTCCCTCCCATCCAACCATCCTTCCTTCCTCTGTTCTTTCCTTCTTTCCTTCCTCCCCTCCTTTTCCAACTCTCTACCCACCCTTCCCCTCTTTCTCTCCCTTTCTCTCTTTACACTACTGGTATTTTAATCAGTTGTTTCAGAGAAAGCAGAGACTGTGTTGGGGACCCCGGAGGAGACGCAGCACGTTGTCGAACAGAAACCAGGGACACTGCCCGAGAACCAGGCAAGGCGATGCGTGGCTGAGAGGCCTTTCTGATCCAGAGAGGGATCTTGTTTCCACCCTGGCGGGCCTTGGGTCGGCTTTGCCTGAACGAAACTGCTTGCTTTGCAGTTCGGGTACTTGGGATGGTCTGTGTTCCGATGGAACCTCTTTCCCCCTTTCGGATTTACGTTCCGCAACCTAACTTTGGATCTCCCCGTTGAAACCCAGCGGCCCTTTCTCTAGCTGCGTCCCCACAAGACGCTGAAAAGGCAGCCCAGCGTCCGGCACCCTCACGGGGGTGGGGGGAGGTTGAATTTGCAGAGTCAGTCCTGGATTGCAGACAACCCGCACCCCATTTTCGCTCTTAGCCCAGGCGGGTCTAGGCAAACGCGGCCGCTGTTAAATTCGTTTCTTCCTCCCTGCAGTTCAGTAGCGTTGGCGGTCGGGATAAGCAGGTTCTAATTAGAAGCAGAAACACTGAACGGAAAGGCGTGCAGAGACGCAGCGGACAGCCTCCTCTGAGAGGGGGGGGGATTCTGCTGCAGTTCCCCTCCGCCCAGCAGCAGAAATTTGGAGGAGGAGGAAAGAGGAGGAGGGCCCCTCTCTTCCCAGCCCCCACCTCTAAATCAAGGCTAAGAGGAATTTTAGAGGACCCTTCTCTACCTTGGTTCGCGAGCATTCCTGCGCCGGGCAGGGGGTTAGAAGACCTCCATGGTCCCTTCCCACCCTAGGATAATGGCCCGTGAGGTCTGGGCAAGTTTGATCCGGATCGCTCATCGGAGGCTGCCCGATGGGTCTCTGCAGGAGTCTCTGCCCTGAGCATGCGTCTGAGCACTGAGTCGGGGGAATTGAAACAAATGCTGCTTTGCAGGCAGGCGGAGAGAAGACGGAGAACGGCGAGGAGGAATCGCTGGGGGGCCTCGGGGGCCCGGGCGAGGCGGCCTCGGAAGGGGGCGAGAAGGGGGGCCACCCCCTGGAGCCGCCAAGCAAAGGTGTGGGGCTGGGTCGCTCCGGGGCTCGTGATCGGCCAACGGGTGAGGGACAGCTTCCATGTAATAAAAGATTTTAAAAGTTCATAGCCCTTCTAACAGCCTGTTCGCTGCAGGGGTAGGCTGACCATACGTACCGTTTTAAACGGGACAGTACCGTTTTTTTCACATTTCCCGACCGTCCCGTCGTTTTAATATAAATGTCAAATTTTGTCCCGTTTTTAAAAAAAAATTAGCAAAATGTCAGGCATGGCAAGATTGATTCAGCCAAGATGCAATTATCATTTAAAAAGTGCTTGATTGAGGGAGACAGAGAGAGACGGGGAGAGAGATCTTTGCCACCTCCTCTGCTCTGCTCTTAGCTGGTCGCTCTCTGCTCTCTGTTTGTTTTATTAAAATGCGTTTGGGATGTGATCCCGCCCCCTTTTTTCAAGAGTGAAACTGATTATTTCTCCAGTCCGGCAAGAGAATGTCTTTCGTTTGGGATTGTGGGAGAGAGAGAAAGAGGGAGAAAAAAAAGCAGGAGGAGGAGGAGGAGGAGGAGGAGGAGGAGGAGGAGGAGGAGGGAAGGCAGAAGGAAGAGAAGCCTTGCCGGGCATGGAGTTTTTGAATCCTCCCTTCCCTGCCTCTCTTCTCTCCCCCCTCCCCTCCTTCCTGCGATCCGTGATATCACAAAGCCCGTGAGCTGTGCTTTCCCCATTCGCCTCCTGTCAAATATAGTCCCCCTCTACATCTACCTAAATTGTTGTATGAGTTCTGTCACTGAAGAATAATTGTTAGCTCAATATGTTCATGTAATAAAACTTTTTCATTTTAATGAAAACAAAAATATTTTTATATATACAGTAATCTGTTTAAGGACCAGCAAATGGATCTTAAAAACTCTTTAAAACTTTTTTTATCGTCTTACTTTTTCATGAATACGGAATATTACATAAGTTTAACCCTGTCCCATTTTTGCCATCCCAATGTCCCGTTTTTGTCTCAAGGAAATATGGTCAGCCTATGCAGGGGACTCTGTCCAGGGAAAGAAGGAAGAAAAGTACCCCCAACGTTCTGGAGCAACGGAAAGGGGAACAGCCCTTTCTGTAAAAATCCAAGAATTGGGAGGGAACTTTGAGGTCATCTATTCCAACCCCTTGGTCAGAGGGGGCCCCAGTTAGAGCATCTTGGACAGGTGGCCTTCCAGCCTCTGTGGAGGACCTTCATGACCATCATTTTAGGTCTGAGTGGCTAGGAGGCCGCCAAAGATCTGTTGTGGGAGAATCAGCCATGCCGACTGGGGTGATGGGAACAGTCTCGGGGTCCACCGGCTGGGGATGGCCCACTGAAGTCTTCCTGGGGTGCTTGACCAGCTGGCCACACTGGGGACTGGACTGCCTTAGCTGTGGTGAGATTTTGGCCCTCTTATCCCCACGATCTTGGCCAGATTTTCAGGAAAGCACAGAATCTCCTGTAAGACGTTGGCGTCTTCATTCGAAATCTTGCACGATTTCAACCCTTTTGGAACGCAGAGAAAGAGCGTATAAACGTTGGACTATAACAAAGATGCTGATCTTTGGTTCACACAGTCCTTTGTCTGCTAATTCGCTTTTTCTTGGTTCTTGCCTCAATTCTGGCTTTTCAGCTCCCACCGAGGAGACATCCGAGAAGCAGCAAAAGCCGTCCAAAAAGTTGGAACTCAATCCCAGTGGGAGCAAACAATCCACGCCAGGTAAAATAATCTCCCGGCTCTTAATCCAGAGCTGCAGGCTGAAAATACCATGATTCTCCCCAAATGGCCAGATTCTGGGCTGGTTTGTGCAGTGGGCAGGGTCCTCCCCGCAGGGAGGTGGGCTGAAAAAGTCAACATGGTGGCCACGACTGCACAATCACACACACACACACACACTTTTAAGGTGTGCCTCACCTGTGCATTTTAGCAACTGAAGTAGATTTCTACAACCGCCTTCTCTGTTTTTCCATTTCGGGAGCAAATAAATTTTAAAAGACCAAGGGTCTGGAAGGCTGTGCGTGCTTTTGGTCCGTCTGAGGATGTTGAGACATTTTTTGAAAACACCGAGATTTCAGCTAGGGGAGGCAGAAGGCAGACTCTCCTTCCTATAGCATTTGGGGAGTGTAATGGTATGTGGGAAAGACCTTGAAAGATGGGGCGAAGAGACACAGCCTAGGGAACGGTCGGGTAAGAGACAGCTTAGCCCGCAGCTGGATAGTGGGTGGGGCAGAAGGGACCCTCCCTCAGAAGGGACCCTCCCTAGTTTCTTGGGCTGTAAAGGAGAAGGGGGGGAATGTACTTTCAGCCTTGCAAGATTCTGACAATGTAGCCTTACAATAAAGCAGAATTAGCTCATCTGGTCATGTTTCCTGTCTAGTCTACCTGGGAAGGCTGACCGGGAGTAACTGACCTCGTCCGGGACCTTGCTAATTCCACTAGGGTCCCGACCGCTGTTCACACGTCCGTCTGATGTCTGTGCATTTGGCTTTGCAGATAGTGTGAAGGCAGAAGAGAAGGCGCAGGATGAAGCCCTGCAGAACGGCGAGAAAGAAGACGGGGAAGGAATCCGATTCATGTTCAACATTGCGGATGGAGGATTCACAGGTATAAATAACCCCCCCCCCCAACCCTCAGCCACTTTTCCTTTCTTATCTATCCCACCCTCGTCTGCTGGAAGAAAAGGAAAGCTTGGAGCAGGGACTCCTGCAGAGACGCAGTGGGGATTCTCCCTTGAGGACAGATTTCTCCATAGGGTCAGCTGTTTGGGAGGAGGCTGAATGAGCTAAGAGCAGTGGGTCACGCAAAGATGTGGAGGAAGGAGGCAAAGCCAGCGCAGGGACTCCGTGGCCAAGTCAGTCCTGGGCTAGCCCAGGTCTGCTGAAATCAGGTAGTCCTCGACTTATGACCATTTGTTTAGCGACCGTTCGACGTTACGATGGTGCTGAAAAAAGTGGCTTACGACCGGTCCTTGCACTTACGACCGTCACACCGTCCCTGCAGTCATGTGATCAAAATTCAGGCACTTGGTGACCAGCATGCAGTACATTTACAACGGTTGCAGCATCCCGGGGTCGCGTGATCACCATTTGCGACCTTCCCGGCCGGCTTCCGACGAGCAAAGTCAACGGGGGAAGCCTGATTCGCTTAATGGCCACGTAATTCACTTAACAAACGTGGCCAAAAGTGCATAAAATCAGGCGTGACTCACTTAACGACCGCCTCGCTTAGCAATGGAGGTTCTGGTCCCAATTGTGGTCATAAATTGAGGACTACCTGCATGTCCATTAAGGCAAAGTTCTGGTCGTTTCCTGACCGATGAGCTGAGAAGTGCAAAGAAGATAATTCCTGAGCTGTGCCCTGCAAGATCGTTCCTGGCTTCATTCAGAGACAGCCCAAACTGAGGAGCAACTGGGGTGATGTATAGGCTGTGGGAATAACCTTGAGGAGGAAGATAAGATAAGAGAAATCTGAGTCTGGGCCAGAAATGTAATTTGAGAAAGCCTCTCTGTGACATGACCTTCCCTAATTCTCTTTAGGACATTGTTTCTCAACCTCAGCAATTTTAAAATGCATGGACTTCAACTCCCAGAATTCCCCAGCCAGGATGCTGGCTGGGGAATTCTGGGAGTTGAAGTCCACGCATCTTAAAGTAGCTAAGATTGAGAACTGCTGCTTTAGGATAAAGGCAGGGAGCGGGGAGGCATTTTCAGACTCGCAGGATGCTGTTACTGTCACCGTATAATGAAAGTAGTATTGGCATTCATAATTTGGTTTCCTTGTCTAGTCAGCCTTGAAGGGCTGACGGGTCCTGGCAACCACTATTGTTGTCTTGGCACGCTGGCAAAATGCCCCCTCTTTTCCCTTGGCCTTGATGATAAAATGAATCATTCTGCCAGCATGACTGCGAAGGTGGCAGACATCCATGAAAGCTCTGAAAACGGTGGGTGGATGAAAGGGTGGTCAGTTGTCCAGCGATGGTTGCCGTCGTCCGGTGCGCAGTCCGCCCCTAGGCCTGAGTAGATCATCTTTTGGCTTGGCAGAGCTCCACACCCTGTGGCAGAATGAAGAGCGGGCTGCCGTCTCCTCTGGAAAGGTTTACGACGTCTGGCACCGTCGGCATGATTATTGGCTGCTGGCGGGAATCGTTACGTATCCTTTGCTGCGGAGGAGGTGGAGAAGAGGGGCGAGTTGTGCCCAAACAGGCGAATTCCTAGCTCTGGGGAAAGTGGAATCCAACTTATCTGGGGAAAGAAGGGTTTGCCGATGGAGGCGCTGGGAGAGTGGTCATTGGCTGGAATGCTCTGATGTCATGGAGGAACTGGCCAATGAAGAGCAAGACCACCAACCCTAGAGGGGGGATTAAACAGACCCCTGGATGAATTTTCTATCCCTCCTTTATTATTTTTTATAAATAACTCAAGGTGGGGAACATACCTCATACTCCTTCCTCCTCCTATTTTCCCCACAACAACAACCCTGTGAGGTGGGTTAGGCTGAGAGAGAGGGACTGGCCCAAGGTCACCTAGCTGGCTTTCATGCCTAAGGCGGGACTAGAATTCACTGTCTCCTGGTTTCGAGCCTGGAGCCTTAACCACTAGACCAAACTTTAATGAGCAACTTCCAATCAATTCAGTTGGGGTGGGGAAATTCCTGCAACCAGGGGCCCCAGGGCCCAACGGGTGACATACTTGGGAGGGTGATATAATGGTAGGTGGGAAATACCTTGGGAGACTGGGCGAAGAGATGCTGCCAAGGGAACAGTCAGATAAGAGAGGGCATAGCCCGCAGCTGGATAGTGGGTGGGGCAAGAGGCTGAGAAGGGACCCTCCCTAGTTTTTCGGGCTGTAAAGGAGATGGAGGGAGAATTGTCCTTTCAGACTTGCAAGATTCTGTCAATGTAGCCTTACAATAAAGTAGAATTAACTCAACTGGTCGTGTTTCCTGTCTGGTCTACCTGGGAAGGCTGACACACCCCCTCCGAGAATCAGCGTTAAAAGGGAACAGTTGGATAAGACAGCTGCATAATGGATGGAGAAAGAGGCTCAGAAGGGACCCTCCCTAGTTTCTCAGGCTGTAAAGGAGATGGGGGAGAATTGTCCTTTCAATTTTATTGTAAACCTACATTGACAGAATCTTGCAAGTCTGAAAGGACAATTCTCCCCCCCCCCCCCCGTCCTTTACAGTCGAAGAAACTAGGGACGAACTAAGACCCACCCTGGCTCCAAATTTTTGACACCCTGCTCACAGGACAGTTCGTGACTATCCATTGACCTCCGGTGTCCCCATAATTGGTCTCCTGTTTGTCTTCTGGATCTCCCGCAGAACCAGGTCCAAGGATTCCATGCTGGAAGAGCCAGGGCACTCCTTTTGGAAAACCGCCTTTCCAAAATTTTATTTATTTATTTACTTATTTATTTATTAAATTTCTATCACCGCCTGTCTCCCCCCGAGGAGGGACTCTGGGCGGTTTACAGCAAAAAACACAATTAAAATACAGTACCATTATCAATACAATAAATATACATAAAAATAAACAATAAAAATATAAAATACGATAAAATCCAGATGGCTAAAAAGTATTTTATCAATCCGTGGGTATGAATGTAATTTTAGGGCCATTCTAGGGGGCTAACGAGCCCCAGGACTGACTGTTCTATTTCCCATTCAAGGCCTGTTGGCAGAACCAGGTTTTTAGTTTTTTACGGAAGTCCAGGAGCTCTTCTGTTTCCCTTAACCCTGATTCCTGCTGTCCAGACATGGTTATGCCCGTTGGCAAGACCTGCAGAATGATCCCCATTACGTTATCCTCAACGAGCCGTTCAGGTCAGAGATCCACAAGGGCAATTACTTGGAGATGAAGAATAAGTTCCTGGCCCGTCGCTTCAAGGTTTGCTTTTGGGGAGAGAAAGAAGATGCTTTGAACAGCTGCCGTTGGCCTGCTCTTGGCCTGGCAGGCTGAGTGTGTGGGGAGATTCTATTGCAATATATCTGTAGGGTTCCAGCTTCGGAAACATGTCATAGAAGGATAAATTCTGGACAGTTTGTGGGATGCGACCAGCTGTTCACTCTCAAAGCATTGTAGGAAGCCGATGTAATGGTATGTGGGAAAGACCTTGGGAGACGGGGCGAAGAGACGCTGCCAAGGGAACGGTCAGATAAGAGACAGCCTAGCCCACAGCTGCATAATGGGTGGGGCAAGAGGCTCAGAAGGGACCCTCCCTAGTTTCTTGGGCTGTAAAGAGACAGGAGAGAATTGTCCTTTCAGACTTGCAAGATTCTGTCAATGTAGCTTTACAATAAATTAGCTCATCTGGTCATATCTGTCTGGTTTACCTGGGAAGGCTGAAACACCCTTTCTGAGAACCAGTGTTTATTTATTTATTTATTAAATTTATATTACTGCCCATCTTCACCCGAAGGGGGAACTCTGGGCAGTTTACAACCGCGTTAAAAGTGTTAAAAGGGAATAGTCAGATAATAGGGAGCTGAGCCTGCAGCTGCATAATGGGTGGAGAAAGAGGCTCAGAAGGGACCCTCCCTACGTTATCGGGCTGTAAAGGAGACGGGGGGGGGGGATTGTCCTTTCAGACTTGCAAGATTCTGTCAATGTAGCCTTACAATAAAGTAGAATTGGCTCATCTGGTCGTGTTTCCTCTCTGGTCTGCCTGGGAAGGCTGACAGCCTGTTTGCTTAGTGTTAAACCCGTTATATTGTGTGAAGCCAAAAACTAGGATTAATTCAGCCAGCAAGTTTTACTGTGCCAGTGGGAGTGGGACATGCAATACGGCAATGTTTTCTCAGAGTGTGGCCTGAGGATCCCTGAGGATCCCACAAGACCCTCTCAGGGGTCCACGAAACCAGAATGCTCGGCCAGCCTGTTTTGAAAAATAATACAATATTAAAATCCCACCCAGAGAGAAGGCGTAGCGGCAGCGAATGCGTCGAGTTTGATTTTTAGTACGGCAAATATGGATAAATATAACCCCTGCAAAGAAAAGCTCTTTGGGGGTCCTCCTTAAAGTTTTAAAAGTGGGAGGGGGTCCTGAGAGGAACAGAGTTTAAGAAACACTGCAGTAAAGGTTAGCGATCGGTCTGGGAGCTGGTGAGCCACTCCTGGTGACATTTGGGGGGGAATCTGAGAGGGGAATTTAAGATGGTTGGACTGTGGTTCTTGAGTCTACCGGCTCGTGCAGATAAGGGTATCTGGAGCTGGCCCCCTGATCAAGCCCCTCTTTCCCCCCTTTGGTCGCAGTTGCTGGAGCAGGCGTTGGTGATCGAGGAACAGCTGCGCAGGGCGGCCTACCTCAACATGACCCAGGACCCCAGCCACCCCGCCATGGCCTTGAACGCCCGCCTGGCCGAAGTGGCCTGCCTTGCCGAAAGTCACCAGCACCTCTCCAAGGAATCTCTGGCTGGGAACAAGCCGGCCAACACTGTGCTCCATAAAGGTGGGCCCTTCCCCGAAAGGGAAAGAAAGCCTGGGGTCCGGTTGCAAAACCCTATGCCCGCCCCCCCACCATCGCCGTTAAGGAAACAAATTCCCAGTTTGGCGAACATTAATGTCGTTCAAGATTCTTGCGTCGGATGCCCTGTGATAGGGCCGTGGGGACTTTCCAGCCTCCCTGGCTTCCCATATTTCATGTAATCCCAAGGGGAGAAGACGTCCCACCCCACCCCGACCCGGGACTTTTTTCAGCCTCCATCCTCCAGCGATCTCATCACCATCGAGAAAAAACGGAAAGTTCCCAAGCTCTCGGAGAACAAAGTAGACAAACAGAAGCCTCTTTCCCGAAGCTTAGAAAATGCCTCTAAAACGGGCTGGCAGATTTTGGAATAACATTAGTAAGGAATATGGTTTGGTGGGAATTTGAATGAGATTGCTCCTAAGTCTGTAAACCCAGCTCTGTTTGTCTGAGTAGGTCTGTCTGTACTCTGAATCTGATACAGGTCGTCCACGCTTAACGACCACAGTTGGGACCAGCAATTCAGTCACTAAGCAATGCGGTCATTAAGTGAAATGTCATGTGATCATGCCAGACTTACGACATGTTGACTTCCTGCTGCGGCCGTTAAGCGAATCACCCGTGGTCGTTAAGCGAGACATCACATGACCGCGAGTTGCGATTTTACTGCCAGCTTCTCCATTGACTTTGCTTGTGAGAAGCCAGCTGTGAAGTGCAGAAATAGTGATAACATGACCACAGGATGCTGCAATGATCGTAAGTGCGAGGACCGGTTGTAAAGTTACTTTTTCAGCATCGTTGTAACTTCGAACGGCCGCTAAGCAGGACAATTGTTAAGCGAGGACTACCTGTACTGACAATAAAAAAGTCATATAATTGGTTCTTAAGTTGTACAGGTATTGAAATAGCGTGGGGATATCTTCTGCTGAAATCGAAAGCGTTGCAGAGTGGATTTTACCTGTGCTCTAGAAGTTGGAGGGGGCTTGTGAGTTTGCAGAAGAAGCAATGAGGAATGTTAAAGGACCAGTCGAAGAGAATGTTAAAGTTTTAAAGGCCACGTAGAATGAGATACCCTTAATTTAAAGGTCCCCTTCCCCAGTTCTGGGGGACAGGGTTTTGTCCCCTGGGATCTGACCACACACTTTTCTGTTGCAGTCCTAAACCAGCTAGAAGAGCTGTTAAGTGACATGAAGGCAGATGTGACTCGGTTGCCCTCAGCGTTGTCCCGCATCCCGCCAGTAGCAGCTCGTCTCCAGATGTCTGAAAGGAGCATCTTAAGCCGGCTGACCAACCGGGGAAGTGATCCCACCATCCAACAGGTTGGGGAGGGGCGTGGAGAACGGGGGGGACTTTGACTCGCCTTGTCCTCGCAAATCTCAGAATCGTTTTGGTCATGCGGTTGTGGGTGATGGACTCGAGGAGGAAATGCCTGCACTCTGCACACGTTCCAAGGGCTGTTAGCAACCGTTTCTCTTCTTCTGTGATGGCCTGGCCATTAAAAAAAAGCTGGGGGGGGGGACTAGAGAGGAAGGAAGGTAGAAATACTTTGCAATTTTTGATGAGGTCGATTTCACAAAATCCTAAAAGGTCTCACCGTGTATACTCACGGATGAGCGGAGAATGTTAGGTGCCAAAACACATCCCCAAAATTGGGTTTGGCTATGGATGGGCTTATCCATGAGTATGTATGGTAATACTTTTTAAAAGTACCCATTTTGTTGTTGTTTGTTCGTTCAGTCGCTTCCGACTCTTCGTGACTTCATGGACCAGCCCACGCCAGAGCTTCCTGTCGTCCGTCACCATCCCCAGCTCCCCTATGGTTGAGTCCATCACCTCCAGAATATCATCCATCCATCTTGCCCTTGGTCGGCCCCTCTTCCTTTGGCCTTCCACTTTCCCCAGCATCAGCATGTTCTCCAGGGTATCCTGTCTTCTCATTATGTGGCCAAAGTACTTCAGTTTTGCCTTTAATATCATTCCCTCAAGTGAGCAGCCTGGCTTTATTTCCTGGAGGATGGACTGGTTTGATCTTCTTGCAGTCCAAGGCACGCTCAGAATTTTCCTCCAACACCACAGTTCAAAAGCATCTATCTTCCTTCGCTCAGCCTTCCTTATGGTCCAGCTCTCGCAGCCATAGGTTACTACGGGGAATACCATTGCTTTAACTATGCGGATCTTTGTTGTACCCATATTTCCCATATATACTCACTTATAATCCCATCCACAGATAAGCAGACCCTCAAATTTTTCACCAAACCACCATAAAAAACGCGGGACTTATCCGCGGTGGCGCATTTTTCATGGTATTGGTTAAAAATTTGAGGTCATCCGTGCATGACCTTACACGCGAGTGTATACGGTGTATGAGACAGCCGAAAAGGGGCTCTTAAGGTATCACAAAATGTCGCTCGAGGTTTTGTTTGTCTTGAGCAAGATGGAGAACCACCACCCCTGTGATGCTTTTGCAAAATGTCCGTGAGTTGGAGCGCGGGTTTGACGGTCCTCTGTGTATCACCTTTCATCATTAACCACAGAGATTCTTCAGTTGTGCTTCCGCCGTGCCCAACCTTATTCATTTTGGTGCCCACTTAAAGCTCATTCTGCTTTATGTCCCCCCCAGGTTTGAAATTTAGGTTGTAAGCTCCATGGGGCAGATACCTGCCCTTTGAGCCAATCTCGTCTGGATTCTGAGTCCTGCTGACCCTGCATGGATTGTACTAATGTTGCTGCCTGGTTGCTAAATCTTGCCCTGTACTGTGACTGGCGGGATGTTGCGGGTTGCGATTTTAATGAAATATCCCCTCTCTTCCTTTTCTCCAGACCTCTTTCGGGCCCTCCCAAGTTTACAGCAGCAACTTTGGGCCAAACTTTCACACAGTGGGACCAGGAGGGATTGTGAACTACAGCCAGATGCCCCTGGGGCCTTACGTGACAGGTGCGTCGAGGCTCCAGATGGCTCCTGCTGTTTCTTTGCTTGTTTTAAGAGAACAAAAGTTTTAAGGGGAGTCCCTGAACCAAATATCTGGCCAAGTCAGATTCTTCTTTCTTATTCATAGATATTTAGCTGAACGCAAGAGGGTCCCCTGCATTTCTCATCACTATAAGAGGTAAGACCATTCTTATTCCTAATCGAAGAGAATATCTGTAGCTCAGGGTTGAACTGTGGAGTCCTTGGTGCTCTCTGACCCTTGTCGTTTTCTTGCAGACATTTCATTGCCAGGCTAGGCAACATCTTCAGTGCGAAAAGGGAGTGGGACTTGCTCTCTGTTTATATACCATGGCTTGTCCTGCTAGCGTTGGTGGTGGTGTTGTTCTCCCCTTCGGAGTTCCTTGATTGGGCTGTTGTTTGCTGCTTGGTTGATTGACTGAGTTAACAGTTCCTTGATTAGGGTATATTGTGCTGTTTGATTGTTCCTCTGGTGCTAATCCTGGTGTTAATCTTTGCATATCTGGGTGTTGATTGCTGGTAAGGAGGTGTTCTGGTCTTCTGGCTTTTCTATTGTCTCTTATGAATGGTATGTAAATGGTATGTAAAACCAACACAAGCAGGACAAGCCATGGTATATAAACAGAGAGCAAGTCCCACTCCCTTTTCGCACTGAAGATGTTGCCTAGCCTGGCAATGAAACGTCTGCAAGAAAACAACAAGGCTCAGAGAGAACCAAGGACTCCACCATTCTTATTTCTTTCCAATAAACTGCAAGATGTTGGGAGGGTACCAGTTCAGATGAAGAACTTGCAAGCTTTGGCTGCTAAGTGATGACCCAACCAAAGAAACCTTGATAAAACTTCTCTCGATGTTTTAAAATTGTTTTCATAGGTATTTAAAAGTGCAACCCAGAAAGAGCAGAAAAAGAAGAGATTCATGAGCAGTATAAAATAGAGTGAGAAATTTTCAAAGCAGCATTAGATATTATATTGTGATATTATATCAATTTAGCACTTCAGAACCAGTATTAAAATCAAGTCAATATTCAATAATTCACAAAGGCAGCCAAAGAATCATCAGTGAGAATGAACAATTAAGTTAAAAAGCTTTTGTTCATCCTGAGGAGTTGGCTCTGTTGGAAAGAGTCAAGAATTCTAACTAATCTCCTAAGGGGTCATAGAAACATGAGATACTGCTTTGAAACAAAAAAAAATCCTTTTTTTATGGATTTTTGCAGCCTAGTGATCCCATTTGGAGTATAATCAACTGCTGTGGGCAAAATGGCTGCTGTGGGAAGGCTCGCCTAGACACAAAATGGCTGCATTGTGGTCATGGCTAATATTAACCTAGGTTAGATTTACCCTTTCTTAGGTTTCTTTAAATGCAGCTCTGAGGATGCTTGGTTAGTTTGTGAGTCAGTATATTTTATAAATCTAGAACATAGCTTTCCAAACTGTGTGTTGCGACACTTTAGTTTGGTGTGCCACAACACAACCCGGAAGCGGCGGCGGGAGCGTTCATGGTGGAGGTGTGGGGGCGGCAGCAGCGCACCATCAGCGCTTCTGCGTTTTAGCAGAGGCCGCCGCCGCTGCCGCCATGCATGCCGCCGCCCCTGCGGCGCCGCCGTCACGTGATCACGATTTGGGTGCTTGGCAACCGGTTCACATTTATGACCGTCACAGCGTTCCCTGGTCACGTGATCACCATTTTTGACCTTCCCAGCCGGCTTCTGGCAAGCAAAATCAATAGGGAACTGTGTGTTTCGCTTCACGACCATGTGGTTCGCTTAATGCCCGTGGTGATTCGCTTAACGACCGCTGCAAAAAAGGTTGTAAAATCGGGTCGGATTTGCATAATGACTGCTTCGCTTAGCAACCAAAATTCTGGTCCCAATTGTGGTTGTTAAGCGAGGACTACCTGTAATGCAAATCTGTTTCTGCCAAATGTCTTCATCTTGTTCAGGGACTGGGCCCGCTTTCTTGTGGATGGAGGCTTCAACACTGGAGTTTGCTGGACGTACTTTCTGGCTTCGCTTTGACGATACACTCCTTGTGGCTGAGTCACAGATAGTCCCCCAAATGCTTTGGGGGGCTTCCGGAATTGAATTCCACTGGTGTCAGCTTTTGTCTCTTTAGGACAGGGAACATAAATCTTCTTTTTGTTTTCTCTTTCTCCAGCAGCACCTACTACCCTGATAAAAGATGCCCGAGTCCCTGAACGTTGGTTCAGCCTTGGACTTCAAGGGTAGAATCCATAACATCATCTGCATTGAAGACTGAAGGCACGCCCCGCCAGCTCTGGGTTCACCCCAGTCATCTCTAGGTGTTCTTCAGAAGAGAAGGGAGCTCCTTCTCCCCACAGCCATTTTGATGGACAATGAGTTTTCACCTCGTCATACCTTGATGTTCCTTTTGCACTTTCTGACCTGAGAGTTGAAGAGTGTGTGGGCTGGATCGCCAAAGGGGGAGCTGGCGATGGTGGCCAAGTTGGTCTATGTGCCACGTTCCCCATCTTTGGAGGAAGTGAAGCGCCACCTCCTCGGTGGTATCTCTTGAACCTCACGTGAAGAAGGCTTATGCCTTCCTTCAAGGCGTGGATGGAGGGGGTTGATCCTGCTAGTTTGGATGGATGGAGGAAATGAGGAAGGAAGGCTAGAAACTGCAGACGGTCCCTCACCTCCCACTGACTGAAAATGCCAATGGAGTTGGAGCCGGGGAGCAGCCCAATCCAGGACGTGGTTCTGGGTGGCCATCTTTCTCCCAAGAAGCCTCCCCATCCTCTCCCATTGACTTAACTGAGGGCACAGCCTCTGCGCAATACTTAGTCCCATTGAAATCAACGAGACTTCAACTGGCTCAGTGCTTCATGGGTTGCGCTGACGGCATCCGGGACCTGGAACCAGCGAGGCGTTTTAACGCGTTGCTGACGCAGCATCCGCAAACGCTGCATGTGATTCTCAAGGTCAGAACGGGCATGCCCCCCGCTCGGTTTTTTCTCAGCTCAGCGATGCAGGTAAAGCTGCGAGCCCACTGCGTTGTTTTTGGCGGGGATGCGGAAGTTCTGCCGGTGTGGCATGTAGGGGTGACCACCCCTTCCCACCTGCAAGGCCTCAATCGAACATTTGTCCCGTTGAGTAAGCGTGTTGAATAGGGCTGTGTGAACAGTTCTCAACTGTATAAAAACTCCGTTTTGTACAGGTGTGCAAAATTGGGAGTGCTACCTGTTTTTTTAGCACAATATCAGGCAAAAACTGTTTTGGCAGGAGCTGAGGAGACTGGGAAATTAAGAACACACGTTTTGAAGCGAGTTCACAAGGACTCACATTGGTGCAGAGGGATTGATTTGGTTCATCCCGTGCACATCTGGATCTTTCTGAAACGTTCTCCCAGCGTCCAATTTAAGAAAACCCCCACATGCCTCGGGGGTCCGAAAGGGAAGGTGGCGGCCACAGCTGCACAGTCGCACCATTCCCAACATGGTGCCCCTCTCTGCAAGGGTTCCGCTGGGCAGTTGTGGCTGCCCTCTTGACTTTTGTGATACCCCTCAATGTCAGAATTCCCAGTCAAGAAACCCCTCAATTACCCTAAAAGATTCATGCGAGGCTGACACTTTTTGGACTCCCTTCTTACGGACGCCCCGTCCCACGTTGAAATCGGGCCCATTTTTGCTCCTGCGTTTGGGCAACCCCCTTCAGTAGGCCTGCTTAGACGCTGCCTGATTAATTCTATGTGAGCCCGGCCACGGTTGTGGGACCTCCAATTCTGGGGGATGCAAACGTTCAACTAGGATTGTTGTTGCGGGGTATGCATCTCCCGTGCTGCCCCTTCGTTTTCTTCGGCGATAATCGTGTGTGCCTGTCAGGAGGGCGGGTGCGGGTGCCAACTTTGCTCCCCGACTTCCCCAGTTGAAGGAACCATGGTGAGTTCCAGAGAACTTGGGTCTTGTATCTGTAGTTCTCCAGTAACTCTTCCACAGGTCTAGATTCTCAGAACTAGAAGAGGTGTGTTGGTGTACAGTAGAGAGAGTCAGGAAGAGGGCCTTGGCGGAGATACGCAGGCCTTGTTCTCGAGGCAAAAGGGGTTAAAGCATTTTTTAAGTCCACAGCAGCCAGATAACATTCAGAAGCGACTCGGACGGATACCCCCTACTTCACTGAAGGAGGAGGAGGTGGACAGCACAGTCAGACTTGCAAGATTTGGTTATTACAGGAAATCTTGCTTAGCGACCACTCGTCCAGCCACCGTTTGAAGTTACGACGGTGCTGAACAAGGAGACTTACGACCGGTCTCTGCACTCAGGTGATCACGATTCCGGTGCTAGGCAACCGGCGCGCATTCATGACGGTCGCAGCATCCTATGGTCACACGATCACCATTTACAACCTTCACAGCCCGCTTCCTACAAGCATAGTCAATGGGGAGGCTGGCAGGAGGTCACAAGTCGCAGTCATGTGACGTCTCGCTTAACGATCGCAGATGATTCGCTTCACCACCACAGCTGGAACTGCTATCGTAAGTTGGTGTGGTCATGTGACGTTTTGCCTTACGACTGCATTGCTTAGTGATAGAGTTGCTGGTTCCAATTATGGTCGTTAACCGAGGACTACCTGTATAGCCAATCTCAGTAATACCAGTTCTAGCTTTTCTGTGGTGTGGTGTACCTAGTGGGGCTGACGTCAATCTTGCAAGTCTGATTGTGTTGTACTTCCTCCTCCTCCTCCTCCTCCTCCTCCTCCTCCTCCTCCTCCTCCAGTGAATCAGGGGGTGTCTGAGCTGCTTCCAAATGTTATCTGGATGTTCTGGGCTTAAAA
Source organism: Charina bottae (assembly GCA_023362775.1). NCBI lineage: Eukaryota > Metazoa > Chordata > Lepidosauria > Squamata > Charinaidae > Charina > Charina bottae. The sequence continues at coordinate 1,244,520 of JALMGJ010000062.1, read as the reverse complement.
AAGGTTTCGGCCCCTTTTGCCTAGGCAATGGCTCCTGCGTACCTCCACTAAGGTTGTTTTCCTGGCTCTCTACACACATGCCGTCCAAGCGTCCCTTCTTGGCTTGCAGCGATAAGCAAGGAACGTATGTAGCCAGATCCAAGGGTCAGACGGCGCAGTAAAGAATTCAACAGGGAGGGCCGTCCCTCCTGGATCGGAATCAGGAAAATTGGATTCCTAAACACCCTTCATTCTGGACAAATGGTTTGGGTAGGAAGAGACCATAATGGGAAGAATCACCTCGTCCCTGTGCCAACGCTCTGCCCATCTGGCCAAAACGGGTTTATAGTTAATTATGAATTTGAGCTTGAAAAGGAAGAATAATTATGAGAACCCAGGTTGAGGAAGTGCTGCCTTGCAGATCGTTAGCCCGTCTTTCGTTGTTCGATACTTTATGGCCGTCTGGGATGCGAGCGCGTGGTTCCTGCACCAGTGTCCAAGATTCAGATTCAGACAATTCAAAATCGCCCAAATGTGGATTTCAGTTTGAGGCTTCCCTGCTTCTCTCTCTATTACAAGGAAAAGACGACGCAAAAAAAAAAAAAAAGGTGATTTTTGTGCCAAGAGCGGCAGTTTTGATTTCTGAACCTGCACCGCGGGGCTGGGATTTGAACGGGTTGGGGAGATGAAGTGTTTTAAGCTCTTTTGCCACATCGCTCGGTTTTTAATCGTGTCCTGTCAGCAGATGGGATAACAAAGCAGCGTTTTCCTCCAGAGGGCAAGATTGCTAACAACCCACCTAAAATGCATTTTAATTCCTTTCCTCCTGTGGAAGTTAGAAAAGGTGTTTTTTTTTCTCCTCTTTGTTTTTCAGTTTCATGTTTTAATAAATCATTTTGAAAAGGAAATCGAAAGGAAAAACATGGCTACTTCTGTCGGATTTGTGTATGAAATGAGATGGGGGGGATGGGCAAGAAATGTATTTTGTTTCACTTTTTTGAACCAGCGTACACACTGAAGTTTAGATTTCATTCAAAATGTTGCACTGTCCTAAGTTGGCAGAAGTTGAACTATTGGGGATGCTGAACTTCCAACCTCCAAGTATTTGCTTCTTCATATATCCCTCTTCCTCTACCGCTGCAATACCTGGTTTCAGCACTGGGGGGCAGTATTGGCTGTCTTTGGCTCAGTGCAATAGCCAGACATGTCCACAAGAGGGCAGAGTTTGCTATTCTATGGCACACATCCCTCTCTTTTTGCATTGTAATGGCCAAACCTAACCACCAGAGGGCAGACTTTGCTCTTCCTTGGTCAAAAGGACCCTCTTCTTGACATCTGGTGACAGAAACCGCCGAAAGCTCCCATCAGGAGCTGTGGACGCTTCTCCTGCTGAAAACAGGGAATGAAAAGCTTCCCTACCCAGATTACTACCTTGCAGTGAACATGAGAAAAGGACATTTCAGCGCACTCTTTCCAGCCCAAAAGAATTTCCTTCTTCCTCCCGAAGAAAGCCTTTTGTTTTCCTATATGCTGCGGTACCCAGATTGACCACCAGGGGTAGCATGAAATGAAACCAGAGAATAGAAATCATCAAGGTGTTCACTTATTAGCTGCAATGGCCAAATGTGTCCACCAGAGGGCAGAGTTCACTCTCTGTTGACATACGGCCTTCTACTTTTGCCTTTGCAGCTGAACTACCACAAATTAGCCACCAGAGGGCAGCATCGGCCATCCTTTCTGGGCTGCACTGGTCCCAGATGACCCACTGGTCCCAGACCCTCCCCACTCTCTCAGCCACCACATGGAATTGGTTTACCACTTGTTTTCTTCCAGGAAGATGTTTCCCCCCCATTTCCCACTCTAGCCTACACCTGGTGGTGCCACATCCAAGCAGAAGCCTCACTCGCTTGGCTCCCAATCTCAGAAGGAAAACCCCCAAAGGACACGAAACACAACAAAGGAAGATCAAATAAGGCCTGATTTATTTAGCTAGTTGTTCGTTCATTCCGTTAATACAATAGTAGTTGTCTTTATCGATCCAAATCTTTGTTAAGGAGCACGATGGAGGCGCCCAGGTGGTTACGCAGTTAAGCTTGGGAATAATCACAGTCACACATGCCACGTTGAGAGATCTGTAGTTTGTCGTTCGGGAAGATTTGGGAAGAACGGAAAACGGGTTTTTATTTACGCAGAACGCAACGCACAACTGGAAGTCTTCCCGGGCCGACACACAGATTTCTCCCCATCCGGCTGGGCACAAGGTCATTTCTGAGCTGCTGAGCCCAGCTGGACAACAAGGCGAACGCAGCAGAGAGGGAGATAGGACGTATCTGGTGCTTCCAGATCGAAGCGGGATGGGAAATGGGGGTTGCAGAGAAATTGGAATAGCCTTTTTTTGGGGGGCGGGGGAGAAGCAGGGCACAAACGAAACTAGGCTTGACTGACAAGTTCACACGTTGGGACCAAACTCATCCTTTTGACCCGCATGGAATATTTTTGCAGACGGGGTCTTCAAGGCCCTTGAAAACTTCTTACCTTCAATCCTCCGCTTGCATCGTGTTCGAACGACCCGCTTGACCTGGTGAATGTCCGGGTCTGTTCTGTGCCTACCCCCCAAATGGGTTAATTCAGGAGCCAAAAAGAAAGTTTGGAAGAGGAAGAGACGTTGCTTTCTGTTGACGGTGGGGGGATCTGGACCTCTGGCCATCGCTGGGGATTTGGGGTTTCTTCCATGGAGAGAAAGAGGGTGTTGCTCATCCTTCTGAAATATCGGGAGTTTGGCTGGACTCGGCCTGAGCAGAGAGTCAGACTGCCACCACCCGAGTAACTTTCTTTGCAGCCGTGTGAAAAATAGGCAAGATGCCTTAAAGGTAGTCCCATTTTTGCCTTTGGAAAAAATAATAATCAGCAGGTTGTGGAAATAAAACAATAATTTAAAACAAAATCTCTTTTTTAATGGTATCTTCAATTCTTTGGGAACAAACAGTTGTACGGAATTGTTTTCCTCCCAGTTAAACTTGAACTTGGCAGTTTTGGAAATGGAAGGAAAGGATGCTGTATCTGTTTTGCATCATCATCATCATCATCATCATCATCATCATCATCATCATCATCAAATGCTGAGCTTCAAACCCATTAGCTGTGAAAGGGATCAAAGCAAGTCTATGGAGCAGATAGTTTAGAAGTAAAATTGAATTTCAATCAGCTCCTGGCCAATAAGGTTCTCTTAGAAATAAAATGATCTCGGAATAGGATGTCGCAAACTGAATACGAGCCAGCGACGTGACAGGGCTGCAGAAAAGTCTAATGCAATGTTAGGCTGCGTTAACAGAAGCGTCATTTCCAAATGCCAGGAAGTAACGGTTCCACTTTATTCTGGTAGGTTGGACCCCACCAGCCAAGTCCTGTGTCCAGTTCCGCGCTCTACTGGAACGGGTTCAGTAGAAGAATGAGGAGGAGGATCAGAGTCTGAAGAAGCTGGAAATGCAGGGGGTGGAATAATGGATTTAAGTTACAGGAGGCATATTCCAATTCACCTCCTAACAGTGAGAGTGGGCTCCCCCTTGTTGGATCTGTCAGGAAAGCTTGAATTTGGATTCTAGGACTGAGTAGGGAGGGGGTTGGACTAGATGGCCCCAAGATTCCCTTCTAACTCTAGGATTCTGGGGCTGGCCAATGCCTCTTTGTAAGCATATACATGACTGGAAATGAATTCCATTCATACAGGCTGCAGCTTTTACTGTAATATAGTAGGAAAAGCGTTTCCATGAGGTTCAACGTATTCGTGCAACCGAAACCTTCACAACCGTCTTCAAGTTGGCGTCATCCAAACATTTCGGACTACAATTCCCACTGCTGGGGGAGAGCGGATCTGGAGTCGGAGCCATTCAGGAGAACCCAGCCAGCGAAGTTTGCTCTTCCCCCCGCCCCCCCAGGAAGGCTTACTGAAAAATGTGCCCTCCCAAAGCCATCCCGAAGTCTTAAATTAAGTCCATGAACAATTAGATATTACGTAGTTTGATCCAAGCCCACATGAGGAGGAAGAACAAAAGGTAGGGGGAGAAAGAGAGAAGCACGCAAACATTTTCAATCAGGCCTTTTTTCCCCCCAACAGGATATGACTCTTTCCCCCCCCTTGAGATTTTCCACTTTGCATTTCACTAAGGCACAACTAGCGCATCGACTACCAAGGGCAGGAGTTGCATCCTTCTCTGAAACTCTTCCCTGGGAGACTGAGCCATTTCTGTCTTACAACATGTAAACTGTGCACCGTTATCACATCCAGAAATGTTCCAGCTCCCTTCTTCCAGAAGAGTTCCAGCTGGGGTTAATTCGCACCAGAGGCCTAAAGACAAGTATCTTTTCTGGCCAGACTTTTGAGAACCATCCCACCTCTACCACGAACCAGGTGTTATTTGTTTTGTTTTTGAACTTTAAAAAAAAGACTCAAGAAAAGAACGATTGGTTGGGAAGGATACATCCATTTGTTCCCAAAGCAGAAGGCTGGCCCAAAGTGCTAGACTTCAACAAAGTGACCGGCATTGTTGGTTTTAGTAATAACCTTAGCTCTGTCCATGCCTGTTTGTTTTTTTAAAAAAGAAAGTGCCAGCTTTTATTCGTCGAACTGCAGCGGAGGAGGGAGGACGGTCCAGATAACTTTTGAAAACACTTGACGCTTGTCCCTAGGAGTTGAACCGCTGCCAGAAAGTAAACATGGGGCCAAAGATCTGCTTTTCCTTTACAAAAAGGAAGCACTGAAGCCCAGATCAACCCAATTTTCCACATGCCTTTTCCCCTGCCTATGGTGTTTCTTGCATTCATGGGGGTTTGGGGGGGGGGGGGAGGGAAAAAAAAGCAAAGAAGCCTACACACGGTCTGGCCACGTTGGAAAACGGTTTTCTCTAGGAACGTCTCCAGGCGCAGTGTGGTTTTCTCGGATGCAAACTGTAGTGCTCACTTGGCTTCTTCAGAATAGCTTAAGCAAGCAAACAGGAGAGAGGAGGAAGGGGGCAAGTCCCAGGTGAACCAGGGCCCCCCATGCCCCCTCCTGTTAAGAGCGGTAGTCCTTCTTGCTGTAAGGTTTATTGCCCAAGATGCTATCGATCTCATGGATAATCGAAGAGGAGAGTTTGGGAAGAACCTGCCGGGAGGAAAGGATAACATGAGAGGAGAACGCTACAGCACAAAATTGGATTCTTGCTTCCTTTTCCTGCCCAGCATCCATCTGGGAAAAATAGCTTGAGATCGAGTTAATTTAGAGAGGATTCCCAGAGTTTTCAGGAGTACCCTGGGTCTCGAAGCCTTGCACACGTCTCAGCCTTTCTTAAGTGGAAAAAAAAATGGGGGGGCCTGACTTTTTTGGCTCTGCTCAGCTGAGAGTCACTGCCTGCCTGTGGGTCACTCATCTGTTTCAGATTACATTTTTAATTAATAGTATTAAGGAACTAACAGCCTATCTAGTGAACATCAAAAAGAAAAAAAAGGTACAGCATAATAAACAAGAATTTAGAAGTAAACATAAATACGTTCCAGATCTTAAGGAGAGGTGCAATTTTAAATGTTCATAGTCTTAATTTTATTTTAAGTGATATAATACATATTTAATATCCCTTAACATACTTAATACTCCTGCCTCCTATTTTCCCCATAACAACCACCCTGTGAGGTGCGTAGGGCTGAGAGAGAGGGACTGGCCCAAGGTCACCCAGCTGGCTTTCGTGCCTAAGGCGGGACTAGAACTCTCAGTCTCTTGGTTTGCCATTGGCTCCTTCCTAGGGCTGAGAGAGGGGGACTGGCCCAAGGTCATCCAGCCAGCTTTCATCCCTAAGGTGGGACTAGAACTCTCAGTCTCCTGGTTTGCCATTGGCTCCTTCCTAGGGCTGAAAGAGAGTGACTGGCCCAGGGTCACCCAGCTGGCTTTCATGCCTAAGGCGGGACTAGAACTCTCAGTCTCCTGGTTTGCCATTGGCTCCTTCCTAGGGCTGAAAGAGAGTGACTGGCCCAGGGTCACCCAGCTGGCTTTCGTGCCTAAGGCGGGACTAGAACGCTCAGGCTCCTGGTTTGCCATTGGCTCCTTCCTAGGGCTGAGAGAGAGAGACTGGCCCAAGGCCACTCAGCCGGCTTTCGTGCCTGAGGTGGGACTAGAACTCACACTCCTGGTTTCTAGGTCAGCATCTTAGCCACTATACCAAACTGGTGTGCTAAGAGATTATGGTGACAGTTAAAAGTTTGATTTGTTGGAAAATAGAAATAGTCTTAATTCAGGGGGAAAACACAAGATTTTACTTCTAGGCCCTGCAAGTTTAGCAAAAGGAAAGTCACTACCTATTCAAATAGTTTTTAAAATAATATATTCATAGATGCCTTATATAAACCGTTGTTGATATTATGTGTGCAACAACTTTGTTGTGCAAATGACTTGAATGATGTAATTGGTATTGGCCGCTGATGCAAATTAGATAATCCGTGACATTCGTGCGATGAATTTATCATTCACATGACATCCCTTGGAGGCCAAGTTTTCAAAAAGTGGCTTATTTTGGAGAAAAAGCAGCGACGAAAGAACAGTGCCTTTTGCTACCCTGCTGTGAAAATTCATGCCTTTTGATTCCAACCCCCTGCCTTGGCTTAAAGACCGCCATGTTTCTCACCTGTATTGCTCCAATATTCTCCATCAACTGATCTGCATTGGAAGCTCCCAGCAGGACTGAACTGACGCTCTCGTTGCGTAAACACCACGCTGGGGGGAAACGAGGAACATTAAGGGAGGAATGCTGGGGTACCAAGGGGCAAAATCTGATGAGGTTTTGTTTCAGGAGTTACATCTGTATCTTGAGGGACAGGAGGAAGAGTCGTGACCATGGCAATGGCCAGATAAGACGGGCCTGAGTGGGGTAAGAATGTAATGTGAGGAAGCGTCTCACACAAGCCCGTCCCTAGTTTTAATGAAGATAAAGGGAGGGAGGGGGGAAGCGCATTCAGACTTGCAAGATTCTGTTACTACAGCTATAAAATAAAAAACAATAAAAGCAGTCCTGATCCACATGATACTGGATTCCTAGTCTGATCTACCTTGAAGGGCTGAGAGAAACAAGCAAGGGTGGCTTTCAAGATATGGCTGTGGTTCCATCTCTCTGAATTGGTGACGTGCAATAAGGGGCGTGGTGGCTCAGCGGGTAAGATGCCAGGCTTGTCGATCAGGAAGATCGCAAGTTTGGAGGTTCGAATCCCCAGCCCTGCGTGACGGAGTGAGCTCCCGCACCAGCCCCAGCTCTTGCCAACCTAGCAATTTGAAAGCATGCAAATGCAAGTAGATTAATAGGTACCACTTCAGTGGGATGGTAACAGCGTTCCACGTGCGTCATGCCGGCCACATGACCGTGGAAGCGTCTTCGGACAACGCTGGTTCTTCGGCTAACAAACGGAGATGAGCACCGGCCCCTAGAGTCGGACACGACTGCAGAAATGTGCGAGGGGAACCTTTACCTTTTAATGCCCATCTGCCATGCCTGTGGAACTCCCTGCTACGATAACCCACTCTGGGCGAGAATGCGGGACCCCGTTCTTGCTTACCGATGGCTAGCTGGGGTAAGGTGCAGCCCAGCCGCTCGGCGATGGCTTGTAACTCCTTCAGCTTCGCTTGCTGCCGTCTGCCTTCCTCGCTGAGGATCTTGTCTTTCAGCCACTGGTAACCCTGGACGGGAGGAAGAAGACGGTACGGGCGTGATCTACGCCTGCCCGGGAGCAAAGTGGAGTGGCAAGAGGAAAACGGAAGGGTGCTCACTTTGAGAGATGCTCGCGAGTAGGGTGGGATCCCGCCGTCGTACTTCCCGGACACGATTCCACACGCCAAGGGGGACCACGTCATGGCGCCTACCCCTGGAAAAAGAAGAGGCTGGTGAGGAGAGGAAGGACAGAAGAGCGGAGCTGGATAGCAAGGAATCAGATCTGGAGGGGCTATGCGGGTGAACATTGTTCCGCAATAATGGAAGGAGACATCTAGAGGTGCTTTGTATTTCTGTTCTAATTTGAACTCGTTCTTTTTTAACCCAGGGCTCAGAGAGTGAGTTTCCAAGTGTTCTCCTTTCCTTGAGGACGGGAGGCAGCTAAACCACAGTTGGACTAAATTGTATCGGCTGGGTTCATACAACCCGAGTAGCACAAAGGAGGAAAGCCACGCTATCCTTCAGCGTGAAATTTACCGAGGCCAGGGGAAAATCTGCTAACTGTTCAGATGTCATGGTAGGTGGGAAAGACCTTGGGAGATGAGGTCAAGAAACACTGCCAAGGGAACGGTCAGGTAAGGGAGGGCTTAGCCCTCAGCTGTATAATGGGTGGAGAAAGAGACTCAGAAGACACCCTCCCTAGTTTCTCAGGCTGTAAAGGAGACGGAGGGGGGTGAGAATTGTACTTTCAGACCTGCAAGATTCTGTCAATGTAACTTTACGATAAAGTAGAATTAGCTCGTCTGGTTCCGTGTTTCCTGTCTGGACTACCTGGGAAGGCTGACCTCAGATGTAATGGTATGTGAGAAAGACCTTGGGAGATGGGGCAAAGAGACACTGCCTAGATAATGATCAGATAAGAGAGGGCATAGCCCTCAGCTGCATAATGGGCAGGGAAAAAGGCTCAGGAGGGACCCTTCCCAGTTTCTCAGGCTGCAAAGGAGAGAATTGTACTTTCAGCCTTGCAAGATTCTGTCAATGTAGCCTTACAATAAAGTAGAATTAGCTCATCTGCTTGTGATTCCTGTCTGGTCTACCTGGGAAGGCTGACACACCCTTTCTGAGAATCAGCATTAAAAGGGAACAGTCAGATAAGAGAGGGCTTAGCCCACAGCTGCATAATGGGTGGAGAAAGAGGCTCAGGAGGGACCCTCCCTAGTTTCTCAGGCAGTAAAGGAAATGGGGGGGGGGGGAATTGTACTTTCAGCCTTCCATGATTCTGTCAATGTAGCCTTACAATAAAGTAGAATTAGCTCATCTGGTCGTGTTTCCTGTCTGGTCTACCTCATAAGGCTGACATCAATCTTGCAAGTCTGAAAGTACAAATCTCCCGCTGTCTCCTTTACAGCCTGAGAAACTAGGGAGGGCCCCTTCTGAGCCCTTTTCTCCACCCATTATGCAGCTGCAGGCTAAGCCCTCTCTTATCTGACCATTCCCTAGGCAGCATCTCTTTGCCCCGTTTCTCAAGGTCTTTCTCACATACCATTACATCTGAGGTCAGCCTTCCCAGGTAGACCAGACAGGAAACACGACCAGATGAGCTAATTCTACTTGATTGTAAAGCTACATTGACAGAATCTTGCAAGTCTGAAAGTACAATTCTCCCCCTGCCTCCTTTACAGCCTGAGAAACTGGGGAGGGTCCCTCCTGAGCCTCTTTCTCCACCCATTATGCAGCTGTGGGCTATGCCCTCTCTTATCCGACCATTCCCTTTTAACACCGATCCCGCTGGGGTGAGCCACGTCTCTCCTCCTGTCAGCCTTCCCAGGTAGACCAGGCAGGAAACACACCACATGAGCTAATTCTACTTTATTGTAAGGCTACATTGACAGAATCTCGCAAGGCTGAAAGTACAAATATCCCACCATCCCCTTTACAGCCTGAGAAACTAGGGAGGGCCCCTTCTGAGCCCTTTTCTTCACCCATTATGCAGCTGAGGGCTAAGCCCTCTCTTATCCGACCGTTCCCTAGGCAGCATCTCTTTGCCCAGTCTCCCCAATGCCACTCTAGCAGAGCACGGGTTGCGGGCAGCATCTTGACTTTTTTGACCCCCTCTGGCAATGCCCTGCTCAAAAGGGAATTGTGATATCAATTTCAGGTGTGGCAGCCAAAGATCCAACCTCCAGCATCTTGGCTAAAAAAAACTAGCCCAGAAAAAGTGGACTAGACACATGTAGAGCGATGCTAAAGAACGCTCCCCCTTCGCTGTAGGATGGGATTATCTGGGTGGGGGAACTGCTGCATGTAATGGATGGGGGGGGGGCTCACCAATCTTGTGGAAAAGTTCTGGAAGTTGAACTTCGACCTTCTCCCGTTGGAACATGTGATATTCGGCTTGCTCGCAGATCGGAGGGATCAGGTTGAACTGCCGAGCTACAGAATATGCTTCCTGCAGGGAAAAAACAGCTTAGGACAGTGATGTTCCCTCCGTCACCGAGTAACTACAGAGAAAATCTACCTAGCTTAGGTATGGAGGAGAAATCTGTTTGTATCTTTGGTATCAAAATAGCCAACTCCCTTGGAAACAAATGCCTCTCTGGATTTTATGACGGACGGAAGAAAAGGGGCACGTGCAGAACACCTCCCTGTATTATGGAAATGCGGTGGGCAGAACACCGAGGAAAAGTGGGTGGAAAAATGCCTCTCGTAAGAGAAACGGGTGTGAAAACGGGGAGATTTCCCCCCAATTTGCAAAGTGGTGTTGGAACTGGCCAAAGCAAAATCTTTGTGGGAAGACAACTGAGTGCTGATTTTGTCCGGAATTCCACTACCCATTTCGCTACAGGTAGTCCTCAACTTACGACCATTTGTTTAACGACCGTTCGAAGTTACGACCGTGCTGAAAAAGGTGGCTTACCACCGGTCCTTGCACTTACGATGGTTGCAGCATCCCCGTGGTCGCGTGATCGCCATTTGCGACCTTCCCAGCTGGCTCCCGACAAGCGAAATCAATGGGGAACTGCGTGATCCGCTTAATGACCGTGGCAAAAAATGTCGTAAAATTGGGTGTGACTCACTTCATGACCACATCGCTTAGCAACAGAAGTTCCAGTCCCAATTGTGGTCATAAGTCGAGGACTACCTGTACTTCCAAGCTCCAGTTTGGCTTGATCCCCATCTGGCAAAATCTAATTAACCAAGAAAACAACTTCTTCTTAATGGATTGGATTAGCAAACATTTAATTATTTGTGCGTGCTTGCCCGTGGGCACAGTACCATAATCTCCATGGAGCTCCACCGTGATGTCCCCCAGTACATAGCCATTCCTTGGTTGATAACGTGGGTCATGGCTCGTACTGTCTCTGCAAAAAAGGAGCAAGAAGGGGGGGGGGAGAGAAAGAACGCGGTTAGCCGGAAGAGCGACAAGTAGACCGTCCAACTGAAATTAAGGCCACAACACCAAATAGGAGAAAGGAGAGGATGGGAGGTTGGGCTGCATCTTGCAAGCAAGGCAAATCCAGGCCTCAAAAAATCGGAGGTGGTAGCGGGGGAAACCGGGTTGGGATGGTAAGGAAGCAGCTGGGGGCTGTTTTTTTTCTGACCCAACAGAAGGAAACGAGGACCAAGAGAGGAACAGAACAGAAACCAGGGGAGGTAGATAGAGGGCCGAGGGGGCCATGATGGGAGGAGAGAAGGACCTTCTGGAGGAACCTCCCAAGAGGGACAGCTGAGAAGATGACCCAATCTTCTTGGCCATGGCCATCAACTCAACACTCTAGGAGGGTCTGGAAGCATGGTGGACACGTCCCGTTGGGTACCCATCATCCACGATGGGTACCCAATGGGACGTCTCCACCACACTTCCAGAGCCCCTTAGAGTGCTGAGTTGATGCCTATCTCGGATGATGGATTGGTGGGATCCTGACACTGAACGTGGAGGTGGCGGACGTCTTCCAGTTGCCATCAGACTGGCTGAAGAACATGTGAGAACATCAGGTTTGGTGACCAAGAATGGTTAGGAAAACGTTCTCCTACTTTTCTAGGAGAGTCTCTGTTCTAATCGGCCTCCTTCACATGGAGAGCAGCTCATTGAGCAGGAGGAAAAGCCAACGACCCCATTTCACACGACGTGACGATGCCTCAATTCCACAAAACGCAACGGTTGCGTTTGGACCAAACCACAGGACGGAGAAGTCGGAATCGCGGTCGTCCAATCCGACTCCCACCCAGTGCAGAATCCCTACCACTAAAGCGTAACAACCTGCAATGCCTAAGGAAGCCACCTTTCATGGCTTAATGTGACAGCCAGCTTGCGTGCACATCGTGCTAAAGGAACAACACGGCTCCTACGACAGGCTGAACTATCCAACCTGATTTTAGCCTAATTTGTCAACGTAGTCAGTGGATAAACACAGGAGAACAATTTGCCCTCTGCAGTAACTCTGCACGAGTTCCTGTTCTGAGTGCATCAATTTTATGCCCAGCGTAGTAATCCCAACACGCCATAGATGCATCCCTTATAGCTATTGCTGCTCAGAAAATTGCAGGCATGTTGGAAAAGGGACATAGCACAAATTAATCCATCAGATACTTAAATTTGGGCAAGGATGTTACAACTGGGTGAGGAAGAACGACTACAGATAGAAGTGAGACCGGAGGCATGCACAGAGTGCAGAAAGGAGAGGGATGCGAAAGGAGACCATTAGGAAAGGGAAGGAACAAAACTAATTAAAAAAAAGCATTTTGCATTTTCAATATTACTTGCAAGATGTTAACTAAGGGGACAAAAGCTTTTGGTTTCCCTTTCTTCCTTTCTTTGCGTCCTTGGGCAATTTATGGCAAATCTGGTCCTCCGAGTTAAAGGGAGCTTTGGCCAATCAGAGTGAAAAGTCTCAAAAGCAAAGAAGGGGGAAGAGAAAAAAAAACAAGAAAGAAAGAAAGGAAGGAAGGAAGGAAGGAAAAGAAAAAAAGAAAAGAAAAAAGAAAAGAAAAGAAAAGAAAAGAAAAGAAAAGAAAAGAAAAGAAAAGAAAAGAAAAGGAAGGAAGAGAAAGAAATAGGTCTGGATTTCTGTCCCATAAAATGCCGCTTGGATGCAGGTAATCAAGATGGTGGGTACCTTCTATGATGAATGTTCGCGACTTGGAACAACTAAATGGGTTCCCTGGTGATAAAAAACAGATTTAAGAGAGGCAAGAGTTTAGAGCTGTAACCCCTTGAGCTGCTTTTCGTCCGGGGAGGGGGAGAGGGGCAGCCCCTCCCCGAATTCATACCCCATTCCTCAAGAAGAGACGGTTGCATCTCCCTCGAGAGGTGGGACCGGTCTACCATGTGGCCAATGATTCCCGATTCCGTCCTCCTTCTGCCAAGAGCTCTATTTGCGCCATGTTAGTCTTGGCAGCGGGCGAACCCTTAATATTCTGCTTGCAAGACTAAAAGTGTTTGCACAATGCAACGAACTGCAAACAAGCCGAGAGCGCTGGGTTCCCACGACCTGCTAAGCTGGAAAACAAACCAACCGAACCCAAACCATGTTTCACATTATCCAGGCTTAGTTGATTAGGCACAAAATGAAGTCAGGGCAATTTGGGGGAAGACTAGGAATACGCTTGGAGCGGCGGAAGAAAAGAAAATATTCACGCGGCAGCTTAGCGGATAACTTAATTAATTCACAGTTTCAAGGTCGGCCTTTGGAGCTCCGATTTCAAAGCGGCAAATAAACATTTCTTAGCGGTATTGAAAGCCACGGTTTACAAACTGGAAATCTCTTGTTTGTTTCAAAGGGGCCAGGTCAATGTTTAAAGAAAGAAACATTAAAGTAATATTGTCTAATGCAATGTAATTATGGAGTATAATAACAACATGACCATGTTGTTATAATTTGGAAGATGCAAACTTCTGGCCAGCGACAGAATCAACAAATGGCACACAATTATTCGTTCGGTGACAACGTATGTGTCTCCATCTGTATTATCCTTGTGTTTTGTTTTTCTTTTTCGTTATTAATTAAAAAACGATAATAAATAAGTAAAATTATTCATTTGTTTCTCTGCAGGTCCATTGCAGCATCCTTTCGCGGCGGGAAATGAAGTCTCTTTTAGCGCATAAGAATAGCTTTCAAAATCTGAAGCTAAAGAGAAGTGGGAAAGAGATGAAAACTTGGGGCTTGCAGGGGAATAGAGGAGGAGAGCTGGTCAGGGGTCGAAAACGGGAGAGAAGAAGGAGGATAATATATAGGTGGAAATAAGGAAAAGATTCAGCCTCGGCACCTACTTGGGGAGAGGCGTGGTTGAAGAGGAACTGGCATCAGCTAACACAGGCCCCCATTGGGTGTCCTGTGAAAAACACTGTAATTCCGCCCACCACTTATGCAGGAGGTCACCCGTGGCGTCTCTGCGTGAATCTTTGTTCTGGCTGGGCAACCGCCTCATCTTTTTCCTCACGGCATCCCATCATCCCTGGTGTCGGATGAGTCAACGTGACCTGCCGTTTCTAAGCCACCTCCGGAGAAGGGGGCTCCGCCTTGTCCCTGCGTCAGCGCAGAGTCACAGATGGCGTGCCTGCTGTGTCTCTGAGCGAGTTCTTACCACACAGACAGCGACGCACAAATGGGACAAAGGATTGATAGAACTGATATGGCCGATGAACCTTTTAAAAATGCGAGAATCCAGAGGCTGCGGGTACAGGTAGTCCTCGCTAAATGACCACAATTGAGACCGGAAGCAAAGCGGTCATTAAGCGAATCCGACCCAATTTTGCGACCTTTTTGGCGGCGGTCATTAAGTGAATCATGCGGTTTCCCCATTGATTTTGCTTGCCAGAAGCCGGCCGGGAAGGTCAAAAATGGTGATCACGTGGCCACAGGATGCTGCGATGGGCATAAATGCGAACCGGTTGCCAAGCGCCCAAATCGTGATCACGTGACGCTGTGACAGTCGTAAGGGTGAGCACCGGTTGTAATTCAGTTTTTTCAGCACCGTCGTAAGTCTGAACCATCACTAAAGGAATGGTCATTAAGTGAGGACTACCTGTATTTCATGTTTTAAGGGCCTCTCCAAGGTTAACAGGGAAATCAAAATGCGTCTGTTCTCTAAAAACTCAAGTGAAAAAGCAAGATGGGGCAATTACATATACCTTCCATGGGCGTGTTAGGATCTGGCCGATTGGCAAACACAACATCCACGTAATTCAGCTGCAATCGTTCGAGTGACCCCTTTAAGCCTGTGTGTGTGTGGGGGGGAAGAAAGACATTACTCTCACTTGAAATGAAATGCCAAGCACAAGATTATCAGAACTTCTTTTTGTAACTGTTCCTCGTTTGATCAGGAAATCATGAAACGGTTGAGAAATTCCGCTGGCCGATTTTTAGCTAGCAACCTTGACCTCTGAACTGCTAAATGCAACGAATAATCGGGTACGTCGGCATTTTGTATCACAGTTAACGGAGCTTTTAATTAAATACAGGTACAGTAGCCCTCGCTAACGATGGTAATTGGGACTGGAATTTCCGTCACTAAGCAACGCGGTTACAAAGCGCGATATTACGTGACCATGCTGCTTAGCGACGGCAGTTTCTGGTTACTGTTGTTAAGTGAGGACTGTGCAAGTCGTTAAGCGAGGACCTCATGTGATCTCGATTTCTGACTTCCCACTCGCTTCCCCATTGACTTTGCTTGTGGGAAACCGGCAGGGAATGTAGCAAATCACAATCACACAACCACAGGATGCTGCGATGGTTGGAAATCTGGGCTGGTTGCCGAGTGCCTGGATCATGACCACATGACCGTGGGGGTGCTGCGACAGCCGTACCTTTGAGGACTGGTCATAACTACCACTTGTTCAACGCTGTCCCAAGTTCGACGGTCACTGAACGAGTGGTTGTTAAACGAAGACCACCCGTAGTGCCCCCAGATGCTGGAATGGAAGTAAAATGCGCTTTTTTCCAACGGAAAGACTGCTTGCCCCTGCCCCAAACTACAGCTAATCCTCGTTTAGCAACTGCCTCGGATAGTGACCGTTCGCAAAGGTGATAGAAATGGTAATAAAAAATTCATTTTCCGTTTATGACAACAGAAGCCTTCAGTGTGAAACTGATTAAGGTCCCCTGTGTCAGGCCCAGGACAGTATCCGAGAGAACTTTATCTGAATGAAATGGCACCAACCAGTGATCTTTGCCCTGTCTCTCTCTCTCTGTCACGTTTGCTTAGTGACTATTTCATTTAATGACCGACTCAGCGGAACCAACTACAGTCACTAAATGAGGACTACCCGTATACATGCTACAAAAACGAACATTTCCCCACTCCAACGCATACAGATATTTGCACTGATTTCCCCCCCCCCCCAGCTAAGCTCATATAAGATGGGGGCTGCATTAACAGCTCAATTAAGAAGGCAAAAATCGAAAGAAATGCGTTTTTCAGCATCGGGCGTCCCTGCGTGAATTTTAGTGAACGTTGCAACATGCGGTTCGGGATGCTGGCTGTCACACCCCGATCTTGCAACGATCTCCCGCCGTATGTCTCCGAAGGGAACACTTTCCCTGGAATTCTGCACCGACCCTTCTCTTTTATTATCGGCAAACCTTTCAGGAGAACCGTGGTTGCAAAATTGTACCAGCCGGTGTTCAAAGGGGGACGTAACGCATTTCCAGATTAGGAGGAGAAAATAATTCTTTTCGGGAATGCAGAACGGGAGGAATTCCGAAGCTGGGTGATGACATTTGGTCTGGAGCCAATATTTACCTTCTATAATGTGCTTTCTGGAGAGGCCTCTCTCTGTCTCGGCTCTGGGAAAAAGAACAAGGACAAGGTGAATTGACAAGACGTAGCATATTTTCCATCTCAGAAGGAAAGAAACTGGCTGGGGAGAGACCGGGAGGATGTGGCACTCTTCCCATGCCCAGAGGTTCACTTCTCTCCCCGCAGCTGCAAAAACGATGCCCTGCAGCTTTAGAGATCACCCCCAATCTCTGAAAACACTTTGGGTTTTTTTTTATCACCGTTGAAATCGTACGATAGGGCCGCTGGCCAGGAAGAGGCTATGGAAGTGGGCGGCTAGGATACGTTTAAATAAATAAAACAGCAAATAAAA
Source organism: Charina bottae (assembly GCA_023362775.1). Taxonomy (NCBI): domain Eukaryota; kingdom Metazoa; phylum Chordata; class Lepidosauria; order Squamata; family Charinaidae; genus Charina; species Charina bottae. Next base: position 1,227,786 of record JALMGJ010000062.1, on the reverse strand, counting down.
ATAATACGTACTTTCCTCCCCAAAAGATTTTGGTCGTGATCACCAAACTGGACCGTCTGCAAGGAAAAACAGAGAGGAACGCGGATTAAACTGCAATCTCACATCCAACTCCATGCAATTTCTTTTTTTTAAATATAATTTTATTAAGAATTTATAGAAAGAAGATAAAACACTAGCAAAAACTAATATAGAGTAAGAAAAAGAAAAAGAAATCAAAGAATTAAAAGTGCAAAAGCAAAGAAAGTTTTTTAAAAATATAATTTTATTAAGAGTTTTTAGAAAGAAGATAAAGCGCTAACAAAAACTAATACAGAGTAAGAAAAAGAAAAAGAGATCAAAGAAAGAATTCAAAGCGCAAAAGCAAACTCCATGGAATTTCTTCTGGCACTGAAAAATAAATAAACCCCAAACCCAGGCATGCTTTAAATGAATATTTAAAATATTTCTTACATGAATATGGTAAGAAAAAGAGGCATGACCCCAAAGCCATCCTTTATCCTGTATATTTTGTTTATTCATTCTGTTTATACCTTCTACATCTCCTCCAGTTTTCCCAACAACAGCCTTGCGAGGGTGGTCCTCGCTTAACAACCATTTGTTTAGCAACGCTTTGGACTTACAACGGTGCTGAAAATACCGACTTACGACCAGTTCTCACACTTACGACTGTTGCAGCATCCCTACGGTCACATGATCACGATTCAGGCGCTTGGCAACGGTTCGCATTTATGACCGTCGCAGTGTCCCACGGTCACATGATCGCCATTTTTGACCTTCCCAGCCAGCTTCCAGCAAGCAAAATCAATGGGGAACCACGTGATTCGTTTAACAACCATGTGGTTTGCTTAACAACTGTGGTGATTCGCTTAACGACTGCTGCAAAACAGGTCGTAAAATTGGGTCAGATTCGCTTAATGACCGCTTCAGTTAGCAACTGAAATGCTGGTCCCAATTGTGGTCGTTAAACGAGGACTACCTGTACATATTTTAGTCTTGGTTTAGCCTCATTTATCAAGATTCTAGTCCACATGAGCTCGTAAAAGACACTCGAAAACATTAATGCCCAAATGCACAGTAGAATAAAAATAGAATATTTGTTGTTACCTCCATCCCTTTTTTTTGATAATGTTGCCTAAGACGACTTCGGCTCTGTGAAATAAAGAAAAAAGAACAGGCAGGCCATGAACAGGAACTCATAAAAGGCACTGTAGGGAACTCTCCTAAAAGCAGGTCATTCTTTCTTTTCTCACACTCTAAAAAAAAGAGGGTTGAAGGATTAGGATCTGCATCCACCACTTTCACTTGTGACTTCTGCGTCAGGAGCTGTTCCAAAGCAGCGTCCTCATTTAGGAGAACGCGGACTCATGCAGAGACACGTCAGTCAAGCAAACAGATCCCTTGCACAATGCCAACGGCAAATTCCTGCATAGGAAAAAAAGAATCATAAAGCATTCCTAGTTCCATACGCCACCCAGAATCCTTTGCAGTTGAGCGGCTGATAAATTTAAATAAATAAATAAATTTAAAGCCTCTTTAAAAATGTCCTTCTCTTCCACCCCTCTGTCACTGGCCTACTGTGGAGGGTTGTTGTACGAAGCCCATCCCAACAGCTCTGGCCAGGAACAGCGCGGCACACTTACTTCCCCGCGGCGTAGACCTCCGCTGTGTCAAAGAGATTGATGCCGTTGTCGTAGGCCAGCGTCATCAGCTGCTCGGCCATCTGCAAGAGACGCGTCACTTGGGACGTGGACTTTAACTGCGTCCGCTCCCCCCATTAAACTTTTCATATTTTTTTTAAATAAACGCTCTCTCTGCTCAATCACGAAATTCTCTGGATGATGCACTTGCTCTGTCTCAGCCTGGCCTACTTTGCAGGGCTGGATTTACAATATTTTTTTTCTTTAAAGGGGGAACAGCCCCCTAACCCTCAACTGCAACTCCGTAGAGAGAGGAAAGATATTGATGTCCTAAATCAGTGTTTCTCAATCTCGGCAGCTTTAAGATGGACGGACTTCAACTCCCAGAATTCCCTGGCTGGGGAATTCTGGGAGTTGAAGTCCACCCATCTTAAAGTTGCCGAGATTGAGAAACATTGTCCTAAATAATTTGAATTCTGATCGGTACGGTTGTTTGGAAGTGTTCGGCTGGGGCACCGTTATCAGAGTCTGCCCGAAATCATCATCATCATCATCATCATCATCATCATCATCATCATCATCAAACTGAGTTTCAGGAGCATCTCTTTTTACACAGACTTCAGGAACCATCTTAATTTAATGCATGTCCCGCTCGAGTTTTACGACCCTCTGCGAAGCGGTAAATTCAGATTTCCGGCAGGAGAGGAAAGAGGGTGCCGGCGCGAGAAAAAAGGCCATTTTGGTCCGGCTTCGGCCCAACACGCCTGTAAAGAGATTCCTAAAAATGAGGCCAGGGGCAAAAGCTCACCTCATCTGTTATCTGTCCTCCAAAAGTCACCCATGTCCCTGCAAGAGACAGAAATAATAAAAATTATTATTATTATTATTATCCCAGGAGGAGGGCAGAATTGGTTGTAAGGGGACCAGCAGGAGACGCAGGAAGAGCCGTGCATTGGAAGGGACTACAGGGGTTCCATCATAAATAAATATTATTTTTATGGCCCAGTGTCCTGTTTCTGACAACGGACAGCCAGAAACTTTCATGCAAGTGTTTTTTTTTCTTCTTCTTCTTGTTATTTTCCATCAATTGTTCATTACCAAATTCCACAAAACGGATCTCAGGTGACTCGGAAGTTTGAAAAGCAAGCAGCTTGCGAGGAAGAATGCTTGGGGGGTTAATCTAATTCAATTAAATTACTGGAGGTTGATTGAATTTCATAGTTGGGGGATGAAATTCTTTTGCCAGCTGAAAACTCTGCTGTAGCAAGAAGAAAGACTGGCTGAGTACTTGGTTTGAAAACCCAGGGACGCTTAAAAAAAATATGGCCTTGGATTTGAGAACTGCTGACTCAGTGGACCGGTCTGTTTCCAACCCATTTGTTTAAGCCAAGACGACGCAGGCAGGGAGAATTTGAGAAGGAAAATGTAAGCTTGAAAGCAAGAAGGAGCAGAGAGGAGACAGGAATCGGTGCTTCCTGGTGCAGTGGAGAGTTGCCAAAATTCCCGGAAAACCCAACGCAGCCCCAGTAATTTAATTTCTTGCCAGCGTCCCCCCTAGAGTTAACTGAGCAGCTGTGGGGTGCATTGCAGAGCGCTGCGGGGCTGATCAGGCCACTAGGTGGCTCTGCTACAGAAAACAGCCCTGGTTAAACTGGGGTGAGAAATCTTTCGGGGGTCAAAGGCCATACTTGGGGGGGGGGGGAGAGCTGCAATGTGGATGAGCCACGGCACCGATGTGGGGGTAGATTATGGTTTGTTTTATTTAGTTTTAAGGGGGTGTCTTTATTTTAGGAGGTATAAAACAGTTTTCGGGGGCGTCCAATCTTGAAATGGCAGGAAATTCTAGTTTCCAGCAGTTGTGAGTCCAGTGTCGCGTGTTATCTCTTGGGCCACAGTTTCATACAATTTTAGGCGAGACGGCCTGGAAGGGACCTTGGAGATCATCAAAACTCAATTTTGTTCGAAATTCTGCAGTGAGTTGTGTTTTTCACAGAGACACAAACGCCAGTCGTACCCGAAGCAAGACTCGCAGACTTCCACTCACCTAAGCCGAGGCACGAAACCCGCAATCCAGACTTCCCGAGGTTTCTGAAAAACAGACAGACACACACGCAGAAAAAGGTTTGTTCACTGGCGCTTCTGCATGGATGCTGGCTTGCAAGGAACAGAACAGATGTCTTTGCAACTCCCACCTGCACAACACACACACACACACGCCTGCATGCACAGGCTCGGCGAGGAAAGCACGATTTCCACTTCTTTAAGCAGAGGTTATAAAATCTGGGGGAAAACACACAATTGCAGATGTGGCAGCCTCTCCCACCGGACTGTTAACCCGGCTGGACGTTAGCAAAGCTTCTTGCACCCTGAAACACTAATATTACAATGGGTTTTGAAATGGGGTGAATCAGAGAAGCAAACGCTTTGGGGGGGGAACCGTCTGCTCCCCCGGATTGTGCCCCTGGCTTGGCCCGCAAGACATGACCAATTGGGGGCGAGTGACACGCCGCGCTTTGTCTTAGAGGTTGCAGAGCTGAATTAGAAAAGAACCACAGTTGTGTGATGGACGCGTCAAATTCTGCGAGGGCTGCCTGCGCTGGCGAGGCTGGATGGTGCAAAGGACTGTAGACCACCAGGAGTAGCCCAGGAGCTGCTGGAGAAGGGCGCACATGCGAAAGGAAACTGTTGCTGTGCGAGCTGCATTCACACAACCAGGTTAAAAGCGAACCGTGTAGAAGCAAGCCGCTATGAATAACTGCGCATTTCTTTTTTTTATTCCACGTTCACTTGATGGCTTTCAATCCACGTTTCCGACTCTCCGGCTGAATTATGGTTCTAGCTTTCCAGCCCCCCCCCCGAGGGTTCCCCCAACTCTCTCTCTCTCCCACCCCTTTCCATCGAGCTCTAACAGGGCCAAATCGGTGCCTGGTTTGCTCAGGTGCCAGGCAAGCGGAATGCCATCCAAGTAAGTTGGAGATGCTTCGGATCGCTTGGGGGGGCAGAAATCCCCTAGGAGGTTCAAGGTTGCACGTTCAGACTTGCAAGACTGATGTCAGCCTTACTAGGTCAATCAGACGGGAATCACGACCAGACGAGCTAATTCTACTTTATTGTAAGGCTACATTGACAGCATCTTGCAAGGCTGAAAGTACAATTCTCTCTCCCCCCCCCCCCCCGTCACCTTTACAGCCTGAGAAACTAGGGAGGGTGTCTTCTGAGCCCTTTTCTCCACCCATTATGCAGCTGAGGGCTATGCCCTCTCTTATCTGACCATTCCCTTGGCAGCGTCTCTTCGCCCGTCTCCCAAGGTCATTCCCACATGCCATTACACACGATCAGAGTGTTTTTTGGCGAAATTCTCTTGGATATTGGAAAAGATGTGTTGCATCCCCTTCCCCAACCCAAGGAATTTTTGCCTATGCGGACAGGCCCCCAGTTCTTTCCATTGCCCCTCCTCTCACTTCGTTTTCAACCCTGGATCTTCCTCTGACCTCGGCCAGCTCTTAAAATGTAAAATGAGTCTTAAAACGAGTCTCTTAAAATGCAGCGGCCCGACTGGGCCCCCTATTCAAGGGGGGGGGGGCTGAGTGGGGCAGAGCGGGCGGCCCCTCTCCGTTCAGGGGGATGCAGCCGTGTCCCCTGCTCGCTCACTCACGCGCTGGGCGATTCCCTTTCCACAAACCGATTTGCAATATCTCACCAATGTTAAGCTCAGCAGCTGGAAGAACAAGGGAAAGAGAAAGAGGAGGAAAAGAACAGAGAGAGAGAGGAAAGATGTCGGGGGGGGGGGAATGCATGAATAAATTGATCACTTATTATTGCACCGAAGGACCGAATGGTCTATGGCCCTCGAGGCGTCTCCGTCTTTTGAAGGAGAAGCTGCCTCTTACGAGAAGGGTTGGATAAGGCACCTTGTTGTATCGTGGGGTGGACTAGATGATCCTCATGGCCCCATCCAGCCTTACCGTTCTACAATACTCCACTTTTCCTTCAAAGCTGCCCTCCTTTCTCCCAACCACAACCCTGTGAGGTAGGCTGGCCCCAAGCCGCTGGACAAACTTCTAACGCTGCGGGGAGGGGGGAAAGACCCCGTCTTCATTCCCACATTTCCCTTTATATTAATTTACATTACGGGTGAATTAGGGCAAAGGATGGTTTTATTATGCTCTGCCGATGCTAATCACTCCGCTCCCTGTGTAAAATCCTCACCAAGCTTCATCGTGATGTTTGATGCGACAAAACGTACGGCTCAGCCCTCTGCGGACTGCCAACCCGCTACAATTCCCCCTTCAACTCAGCTTCGACGTCGAGGCCACGGATACGGCCTACCTCCCAAGGCTGTTGTTTTGAGAAGTGGGAGGCAGGAGGGAATTCAGCTGCTTTTCGCAGGAGAGATGGAAGAGTGGACGGAAGAGGGGGTGCCTGGCCCCCCCAGCACAGAGGAGAAGGCGGGTAGGAAGAAGCGATACTGGTTTGCAAAGGGAGCCCCAAGGACACCTTTGGCCATGGCTTGGCAGGAGGCAGGGTCCGAAAAGTGGCATGGTGGCCCGCCTGGATTTGCATCTTCTCCTTGGCTCCTGGGATGGCCCTTCCTGGCGGGACTCGGGGAACGGATCACAGGCTGGAAGAGGACCTTGGAGATCTTCGACTCCACCCCCTCCGGATGTAGGAATCCATCCTTACATCATCCCTCTCTGAGTTTCTCCAGCCAAGGAGACTCCACCATCGTGGAACCGTTCTTAACATCATGGCTGTTTTTTTCCTGATGTCCCACCAAAACCTGGCTCTGTGTGATGAAAACCCCCCGTTTCTTCTTCTACTTGGAGATGGCCACCGGATCTCTTGATTGACTTTCCTTCCCCAGCCTATACACCATTCAACATCTCCAACTGTTCCTCCTGGGTTTTTCTTCGTTGCTGTCGCTGGACACCCTCCAGTTTGGCCCTGGGGATTGCTGGAAAGTCCACTTCCTTGCAGTGGATTTTCTTGCACGCAAAGGCTGGGTTCATACGACCTCCTCAACCTGGGTTAGCAGTGGATTTTCTTGCACGCAAAGGCTGGGTTCTTACGACCTCCTCAACCTGGGTTAGCAAAACCTGATGCCTGTGTTCACGTAACATATTCTGCCCCACTAGCCACACAATGCAGAACAAGAAACAGGTGAAGACAAGGCTAAATTCTCACAACACACTGAGCCACAGATACCCAACCCCGTTTTAGCCCAGAGGAGAGAGGTTCAAATCCACGTTTTGTTCCTGGTTAGGACTGGAAAACAAGCCAAAACATTCTTATTGTCAGGGTTCATCGCCATGAATCCTGTCATTACTATTAGCATGGTAGTTAGTGTGTGAACTGCAAGGAGGGAGGAATACGCAGGGAGTGTTGTGACTTCTTCTGGAGACTAGAGAATGCAGCGTCAAGGTCAACCACCTGCAGGAGATGGAGGCTGGGAACGGAGAGGGAAAGTTTTGTATATTGACATCATTGCGCCTGAGAAATTGGCACGCAAGGGGGAGAGTTAAGTTAACAAGCTTTGGCGGGAATCCGCATTCAGATCTTTAGAAGTGCTTCAATTTACATGTATCCTGAATAAAACTTAATCTGCATTTCAATGAACTGCATCGAGGAGTGTTTATTAGGGCATTGTAATTGGGGTCATTACACTTATATGGGTGGACTACAATGAGGATCAGCCATAAGGACGAGAAACCTGCTTTTTAAAAACCCGGAATTCCACTTTGCAAGCTTAAGCACCTGCTTAATGACCAACCTTTTTCCTTCTTTTCTTTTTAGCAAGGAAGGGTGCCCCCATCCCGGTCAGGAGGGTGCCTGATTTAACCCCTCCCACGCTGCTTCCCAGTGAAAACCAGCCCTGCCAAGCTGGCCGCCTTGATTTGTTTTTTGGAAAGACAAAGAGGCTGGAAGAATCGGGTGGAAGAGACTAACCCCTGGTCCCCTGCACGGTCCTTCACAAACATCCTCGCTCAACCGCAAACCTTGCGGCTGGCCAGAACGCCCCTTCAAAGCAATCTGCTCGCTTTCCCTACCTGTACTTCATGCCCGGCTGCTTCGTGGCCCCGTTGCTGGAGGAGGGCACGTTCTGCGTGGACAGCTGGCCCAGGCTGCGAGCCACCATGGCCACGGCGCGAAACCGCCCCCGGGCGCTGGGGCTGCCGGCATTCTGCCGGGCGTGCCGGTCCTCGGCGCTCCGGCTCTTGACGTTGTGCTCCGAACACGCAAAAGACACTTGCATGCCGGCTCCCCAGTGCTCTGTCGGAGGCGGATCAGCCGATGCTTCTTCCTGGGTCCGAACGAGAGACTGGCGCTCTGCCTCATCAAGGGGACCCCCCTGCAGCCCTCACCCCCTTACTTCCAGCTCTGCTTTGGAAAACGGACGCGGGGTTCAGCTGACGTGGGGAGCCCTCGAAGGGTGGTCCTCGCTCCACCGGGCTTCGGGGTTTATGGCACGGAGTTGTCCGTCTCCCCCTTTGCAGCCAGTGGGGGGCACGGATGGTTTGGGGAAAGGTGAGAAGCTGCCGAGGCGTCGGGCTTCCTCTCTCCTGCCGGGAATGCCAGCTGGACGCCGGAGAGGCAGAAGGCAGCTGGGCTCCGAGTCAGGAGCCCTTCGCCACGCACGGCTGCTTCTCCGCGGTGCCCAGAGAGACGGCGCGTCTCTTTCGATTGCACACACACCCGTGTGCACAAGCTGTCTCTTAACCCCAGGCTTGCTCCTTCATCTTTCATCTTCCTGCTGCTCCCCACGGAGGGCCCAAAGCGGGGTGCACCTTAAAACAGGGCACGGCCTTTGCCCCACCGTCCCCTCCTCCTCTTCCTCCTCCTTCGCACTTCTGCCCCGAAGCACGCTGGTGCCTTTGTAAGCTACCCACCAGCTTTTTTTTAGGGGAAAAAATAAATAAAATGAAAGAACAGCGAGATGGATGGATGGGTGAAAAGAGCCGTGGATTTTTTTCCTCTCTTTTTGGAGATATTCTACAAAAACGGGGAATAAGCCGAATGTAGGCGTCAGGCACCTGTCTTCCGCTTTTTTTTTACAAGCACGACCAAACTGGTGGATTTCAGCGAAATCTGGGTGGGGTGGGAGGGCTCAGCGAGGAAAAGGGGGGCCTCAACTTCAGCTCGAACCCCGGGTCAGCGAACTGCGCGGTCCCTAAACGGAAACCCTCCCAAAATCCTGAGACTCTTAATTCCCCCTCCATGCGGCTTCTGTAGATTGCAGTCCCAGGGACGAGGTAGCGGGTGTCCCAAAAAACCACAGAATGTCCCAGTCGGTCATCCTTGAGGTCATCTAGTCCAGCCCGCTGCTGTCTGCAGCAATCCACTAAAACGTCCACACGCACCCCTTTGAAAACCGCTGTGTCCTAGGCAGAGTCTTTCAACATTTCCCAGCTCTTAGAGTCACACGAGGTGACAGCTGACGCACCGTCGCCAGGGCAGGGCTCCAAAAAACCACAAGGCTCTGATTTGGATTTCTCCATGGCACAAAAGTCCACCATTTGGGTCCTGTTCATTGCTGGAGGGTGTTAATCCGTCCCCGCTGGGGACAGCCTTCAGAAGGCAGCCCAGCATTGTCCGAGGCAGCAGGGGCGGGTGTGTGTGTCCGGCAACAGCTGCAGCGAAGCCAAAAGCAGCCAGAAGGAAGTGAGAAAGGTGTGTGTGTGTTGGATTGTGGGTTAGCAAAATAACCCTCTGTGCATCGCAGCCCCCCCTCCACTGACAGGGCACGCCAACTTCCAGCGAAAGTAGCCAATCTGTTCTGCCTCCTGGGCTTTGAAAGCCGGTATTCCTCTCTGCGAAAGGATTTGGGAAGTTAGGAAAAGAGATCACCCACAACCTCAGCTCTGAAATGTGTCCTCCGTTACAGGGGGGTGGAAATAGAAGGAAGCCGCGGCAAATGTTTTCAAAGCCGCTAACGATTTATTGGACCCTCAGAAGCACGCCCCGGGTGCAGATGTGCTCAATGGTCTCCAATAGGTGCACAAAAGCAGAGGCTGTTCAAAGGAAGCCGGCAGATCTTCAGGTTGGGAAGAAGAAAGAGCACGCAGGGGCACCGAATGCAGTTTTCAGCAATGCTCGGAGCTGGTTTGCTGGGAATCCACCCATGCTGGTGGGCTGAGAACCAGCAACTGGTAGTCTAAGGTAGAGTGCTCTTAAACGAGGAGGAGGAAGTTCGTTTTTCTTGGCCGGAGAAGAGCGGGTGGGGAGTCATCTGCGGCAGGTAGAACAAAAGCACAAAATAAAAAGAGAGGGGCGAACACGGTCTTGACGCATCTGGCAGCGCCGACCCAAAAGACGGACAAGCAGCAAGGGGTGGAAATTACAAGGAAGCCGATTCTGGTTGGGCGTCAGGAAGAAATTCCCAAGGGTAAAAGCGGTTCCCGAATGGAAGATGGAGAGACTTCCCATCTCTGAAGGTATCTGAAGATGGTTGAACTGGTCCTCTTGCACACTGGAGGGCTGGACTAGACGATCTCCACCGTTTGCAATCTACGCTGCAGGACGTCACACGGCACCATCTCTTTGCAGCTGGGCATCGAGCTCCCGCGGCAAGTCTTCTATGGGAGCAGGACTGTACCACTTGTTACGAACCCTAGGGGCGGGCGAGTGGGCCACCACGTCCCTCTGTTGCAACGATCTGCACAGCCTGCTTCACCGCTAATTAATTTAACACATTCTCTGGGTTCATTTACTTATTTTGTCTTATTTATCACATGTCTTCACCGCCCATCTCGACACACGACTCTGGGCGGTTCGTGCAATCCGTGCCCCCATCAAGTAGCCAGGCTGGGCTAGATTCCCACAACTTGTACCCAACGAACAAGGAAAAGATTTCGCTGGCCTGGTTAAAACAGTCCTGGAGGACTCTCAGAGCCTCACGGGCAAAAGCTTTGCGTCCCAAAGATTTACCTTTCTTTCTCAAAGGAGGAAAGAAAAGGGTCACGGTGGAAAATCCTTCCCCTTCTGAGCGTTTGTTTTTTGGGGAAAGTGGGTAGGGGGGAACAAACCTGTATTACTGAACCTCAGAGTCGGAAGGGGCCCCAATTCCCCCCTCTTACAGAAAGGCTGTCAGTTCAAGTGCCCTGAAGGGGGATAGGCTGGATATGTAATAAATAATAATAAAAAGATTTAGCTTAGAAAGGTAAAGGCAAGATAAGATGCTATCCATGCATCCATCGTATCTCTCTCTCTCTCTCTCTCCATCCCTCCCTCCCTCTGTCCGTCCATCCATCCATCCATCCCTCTGTCCATCCATCCATCCACCAACCCACCCACCTACCATCAATCAACATCAATCAAATAAAATATAATCAAATATAAAAAAGCCATTGCCCAGCTCTACGCACGCTTCCTATTTCAACGCAAGTCCCTGTCCTGGCTTGGCTGCAGACAAGTCATTCTGGATGCAGAGAGGCGACAGGCACCCCTTCCAAAATTGCCCCATCCCCCCCCACACACACACACACCTTGGGCTGTTTTTGGTCTAGTGGAGCGAGATTGATCGGATCCCTTTCTTTGCATTCAGGGCGGAGAGCAGAGTTTTTTTTTAACTCGGGAAAGAGTTCCAAGCTGCGGGCTGCCCCCCCCCCCCACAAATGCCCCTTCTCTTCGAGCTTGGAAATGTCCGTTTAAATTTATTTATTTATTTACTAAATTTCTCTGCCGCCCATCTTGTGTACGACGACTCGGGGCGGCTTACAAAGAATAAAAATGGCAAGTCACTAAACACAATTCCGTATAAGTGTAGATATAAAAGCATATGAAACACAAATACAAAATACAAAATATAAATTCCAGATGGGAAGTAAGATCTAATCCTGGCACACTCATGGGGCCAACCACCCCCCACGAGTAGCTGTCGCCCCTCCCATCCCAGGTGGCACAGCCATGTTTTTACTCCCTTTCGAAAGGCCGGGAGAGTGGGGGCCTGTCTTACCCCAGGGGGTAACTTGTTGAAAAGGGGAGACCCCCGCTGAAAGCCGGAGCAGATCAGTGGCTAATTTGGAAGTACAGCGCGTTTTCCTTTGGATAACTAACGTGCCACCTTCTTTCCTCCCTACAAAATTCTCTACACCGAGAAACTTGAGTCCCACCCTACCCCCGCCCCCCACTAGTGAGGCGTTACCAGTTTTATTATTTCTTAGCTGCTTGCAGATGCTCCCTTAGCTCCCTGCTACGGGGTTTTGCAAGCCCCTCGAGAAATTAATAATACATCAGCCCTTATTAGAAAGCCTGTAACCCAACACTTTTCTAAACATCCTTCGATGCATCAGAGCTAATAAACAGAGACATCTGCAATATTCATGACGAGCCGCTCCACGCCAGGGGAAGGAAATGTAATATTAATGACGTGCCACCTGATTGTGCCCTCTTGAGTCAAAGCGTAAGCCTGGCGGGGGGTTTTTGCTCCCGGAAGCCTCCTGCAAAAGGGGTGTGGGTGTCGTAGAGTGCTAGGGACGTCTGGACTTGGTGTCCGAGAGTGGCACCCCAAGCTTTTGAAATCCTTCTTCTGCAAGGAGAACTGGGCATTTCCGATTCTTGTTGGCTTGGAGGTAGGAAAGGGGAATGCAAACAAGTTTCTTGGATGAAAAAAAATAACAAGCCAGGATAAATATTATAAATATTATTTATAATATTATTTAATTATTTATTTAAATTATTTATAAAGATAAACCGCCCAGAGTCCCCTTTGGGGGAGATGGTGCAGTGATAGAAGTTAAATAAATAAATAAATAAATAAATAAATAAATAAATAAATAAATAAATAAATCAAAGTGGAGAGAGAACACGCTGGCTGCATTGACCTCTTTCCAAAATAATAATTAAGTGGGCAGATCTCTGCTCGGCTTGCCGTCCAAACAGTACGGTAGACGGCTTCATTTTCTATATCAAGCCCCTAAAACGATAAGAATGTTTTGAAACGTTTTGGATCGCTAGATTCTTTTTTTTATATAGATACATTTTATTAAAAGTTTTAAAGAGAACATCAGAACTAGCACAAACTAATACGGAATAAAGAAAACAAAGAAGGAAAGAGGGAGAGAAAAGGAAAAAGACGAAAGTGCAGAAAGAAAAGATAAAATGAAATAGAAAGAAGCTTCCGATTTCCTTTGCAGCAAATAGAAGTATGATTACAAAAAAAAAGCTAATTTTTTTCAATTATCTAATTTCCCCCCCCCCAATCATTGAAGCCACAAGTCATAAGTGCATTTTTTTCTGTTTCATGCAAGAAGTCCATAAGGCAGGGCTTTCCAAAGTGCCGCCGCTGGCAACACACCATTGGCGGCGGCAGCGCGGTGGCGCGCACGTGCATGGTGGCGGCGCGGGGGTGTGTGCGGCGGTGCGCGCACTGTGGCGGCGCAGGGGGGCGTGCGGCGGCGCGTGCGTGCACGGCGGCAGCGGCTGCAGCCTCCACTAAAACGCGGAAGGACTGATGCCGCGCCGCTGCCGCCGTGCACGCACACGCCGCCGCTTCCGGGTGGTGTGGCGACACACCGTTGTGTCGCGACACACAGTTTGGAAAGCTCTGCCATAAGGAGTTTCCGGTCGGCCCTAAATGGATCACCATGGACCAATTTTGGATCGCTAGATTCAAAGCTCTGTTAAGGGTAGAGCACCCAACTCTGTTTTTATGAACCCGCTGGGATCCTGGAAGATTTCTATTTCATCTGCACCCATATTTCTGACATCGCCATGAAGCTGCCAGAGAGCTGCATGGCGCCAGTTTCTATTTTTATTTTTAACAGCAGTTGCGAAAGCAAGTCTTAAGGAAGGAGAACAGGTAGTCCTTGCTTAACACACACGATTGAGACCGGAAATTCAGTTGCTAAACGAAGCAGTCATTAAGCAAATCCGACCCAATTTTACCTTTTTTGCGGCGGTTGTTAAGCGAATCACCGTGGTCATTAAGTGGACCACGTGGTCATTAAGTGAATTGTGCGGTTCCCCATTGATTTTGCTTGCCAGAAGCCATCCAGGAAGGTCGAAAATGGCGATCACGTGACCATGGGATGCTGTGACGGTCATAAATGTGAACCGGTTGCCAAGCGCCCAAATCACGATCATGTGACTGCGGGGACGCTGCAACAGTTCTAAGTGTGAGCACCGGTTGTAAGCCGTTTCCCCCCGCACCGTCGTAAGTCTGAACCATCACTAAACAAATGGTCATTAAGTGAGGACTACCTGTAATTGTTTGTACTGGTTAGAAGCTGCTATAAACTCTCTGCAGGAGTTTGACACCACCTTCCCTTGAGCATCGCCCAAACGTCAGAATTCATTCCCAATGCAAGAACCCAGCACATATTTCTCTGTTCAGGGAATGCCACCGAGTGGCAAGTTAGGGAGCTACACAAACAGAATTCAGTTTTGCCTGATGCTACAAAAATGACCCAAAGTCACTTCTAGGGGAATTTGGACCAACGTTTTTTTGGCATCCTTCATCTCCCACTCATCAGTTGGGGTCTCAGCCTGGGTGAAAAAGTGCAGCCGGGCTCTTGAAGGCCCCAAAGCATCTTTTTTCAGTGCAGGGGAAAAACTGACCTCTTGCTTCTGTGCAGTTTTTCCCAAAAAGGTGGGCTGCAGAAAGGGGACTGTTTCCCTGGGAGTTTGAAGCAACCGAGACCACCGGGCTGGGCGTGTGTCATTATCTGCAAGAAGGCAGGTGCGGCGTCACAATCGAAGGCGGGGGCAGCGTCAGAATCGACTTCGATTGTGACGCCGCGCCCACCTTCTCGGCAATACCAATTCCCCCCCAGCAGCTGAAAACATCAACTCAGATCTGGCAACAAATACATTACATTATTTTTTACTGACACGGATTTGAACATGTCTGCAAGGGTTGATGCTGGTGAGCCTCTATTCTCATGCCAGAGAGCGCTGTTTTGTAAACCAAGGGCAGAAAAGAAGAGGCCAAATTTTGTTAACCTGGAAAGGTGAGAGCGATTTTTTTTTGCAATGGCTGGTACAAACTCTTGAGAATTTCTATGACTCGCTTGCAATCTTTCTGGCTAAGGTTACGTTGAAATCTGACCTGACGTTTTGCCCACCAGTTCTTCCTTTAGATCAGAGCTTTCCAAACTGTGTGTCGCGACACAAAAGTGTGTCGCCACACACAGTCTGGTGTGTCGCCACACAACCCGGAAGCGCTGATCATCACCAGTGCTTCTGGGTTTTCCCGCGGCGACACACCAATGGTGGCGTGCAAAAACCGAAAGTGGCAGCAGCGCTTCCGGGTTTTTGCGCGCTGCCGCAACGGCGGCACTTCCGGGTTTTCCCACGGCGACACACAGGAAAACCCGGAAGCGCTGATGATGATCAGCGCTTCCGGGTTGTGTGGCGACACACCAGACTGTGTGTGGCGACACACTTTTGTGTCGTGACACACAGTTTGGAAAGCCCTGCTTTAGATGTTACTCCTCGGCTGCTTGAGAATTTCATTTTAGTTTCTCTTATAAGCTTTTTCCTTTATTCAGCTTAGTTTCCTGATGGAGGGTAGAGGTTTTCCTGTTCTCCATCTTTCCAACACTCTGCAACCTCGCTGGCTGACCGCAATGTCCATTACAAGAAAGTGGAAATTGTGCTTTGGGACTGAATGGAAATATGCGCAGCCAGAAAAGCCGCAGAAAATCGGAGAGAGGTTCGTGCGAGGAAGGGCAGGTGGTCTGCACACGCTCCTCGGCCGTCTCGTCCCAGCAAAGTGCAAGAACAGCACACTTTACCCTCAAGAACGCCTCCCAAATTCTCTTCTCGGAAAGTAACGTGAAAAGCCCTTTCATCAAACGGTCGGGAAGAGGGGGGAAAAAAATGCAGATCTTCCTGCCTTGCAAAAACGCCACCGCCCGGAACAGGGACTCCGGTTCCGTTCACACCGCGAGGGCGCAACGCCGAGACGCTTACCGATATTTCATGCCGGTCGTTTGCGCCGTGCATTCGTCCAGGGAGAGGCTGTGCATCCGGAGAAACTCTTCCCTGATCCGCGTCTGGGCCGCCACCCGAACTTCCCTAAGTCTTTGGAGCTCGACGGTGTCGTTCTGGTGGATCTGGTGCAGGCCCCATTCCGAGTGGCACCTGCTGGCCACGCTCCGCAGACTGCCACTGTAGGTCATGGACAGCATGATGCTGCCGGACGTGGGGATCTGCACGTTTTCCAGGGACGAAAGGGGTTTGCCTTAGATCGCTCGTGCCGCTGCCACCTGCTGCACCAACGTCGCAATCCTGTCTCCCTTTCGGCTACCGCGCCCAGGGGACGCACACGGCCGAGCCATCCGGTTGGTGACGAAGATTGCAAGCATCGGCATCTTTCGCTGAGAGTTTAAAGCTCCATTTTTACACCATGCACAGGAGGCGGCGATCATTTGGCGCAGAGGACAATTTGAAGGGCGCACTCACAAAATGGACGCCACGGGGGTGGCCAATCCCCATTTTCTTCCAGTATGCTTTGGACCATCCCACTGGGGTTTGGAGACGGGGCAGAAAAAGGCCTGGCAATAAAGACGGTGCTTAAGGGTGCATTTTGCTACAGCAGGAGCCCAGTGTCCTATTTAATTTTTTTTAAAAAAATCACGTTTAAAAAGAAAAGGAAGGTAAGATGGGAAATCTGGCAAACTTTAAAGGAGGTTGCCAGGAACTGGATGAGGAAGGGCACAGGGGCATTTGCTGGAGGGATCTCTGTTTTGGGGGGGAAACGGAGGAGAATTTAAGGAGGTTCAGGATCCTCCAGCACAGTGCTTCGCAAACTTGGCCACTTTAAGATGGGTGGACTTCAACTCCCAGAATTCCGTGCAAGGCCTTTGATAGGCTCAGAGCCAGGCAGGTATTTTTTAAACGATGGGAAAGCTTGCAAACTTTTACACCAAGGGAAGCTGTTTGGACGCAAAGGTTCCCGGGCCCCAACTGAGCACGATGGTGTTTTAGCGCATCATCGTCTCTTCTTCCAAGCCACCGAAAAGGGAAGATTTAATTTAAAAGTTTGCCCCTTACGAATAAGTCCGCTGTCTCGAACTCATCTGACGCTATCCTATTGCATTCAACAAACCACGGCTTTCTTAACAGCAGAAGCGCAAGGAAAGGAGAAAGGATTGGGGAGAAGAGCCAAATTAAGTTAAAAAGGAGAAAAATGGGGCCAAAACAAGGGAAAAAAAAGCAAATATCTTTTTCAGTGACCTCTAAGGATCTCACTGGAATTATAGTGGATGGAGAGCACTATAAACAGCTTTAAAAGGAGAGTCATGTCCAAATGTCCAGATTTGGAAATTCAAAAACTTGCATGCCATTTTTTCAAATTTTCCTTTTTTTAAAAAAAAAAACTTTTAGGTGGCTAAGCAAGGTATATCTTTATGCATTTCTCCCCCTCCCCCAATGCCAAAAAAGACTTTTGATCCCACTACTTAAGTTTGTCCAGATAAACCCGGACGGATATTAATTTTTCAGTCCCCCCCATTTTTTTTAATGCAGCCTGCAGCTGGGGTGGGGTGGGGGTGTTAATAAGGGATGTGATGTCTCTTTAGAGGGCGGGGCCAAAATATTTTCTCCACCGGAGGGGTGGGGCCAAAACATCCATTTTTCTGGGAGGGGTGAATATTAGATAAGTGTGTTGAACCATGGGGGGGGGGTTGCATCCATTTTTCTTACCCCCCCTTGCAAAAAAAGCAACCCCTTCATTCGAAAAGCCGAATGATCAAACTTTGGCTGCTGAGACAGATGGGGCCGGTTGCACACCACCCATTTATTAAGAGCAAAACTGGCTGAGGATGCTTGGCGTTCTTTGGCCATTCCCAATTGATTTTTTTTTTAAATTTAAAATAAAGATAAAGGTTCCCCCCGCACATTTGTGCAGTCGTGTCCGACTCTAGATAATCTCAAGGAAATTGAAGTTGGGGGGAGCAGGGAGTTTAACATCCATGGACCACGTAATCCATAGATTTCTGTTTATCCCTGAAGCTGCCAGGAAGCGTGACCACGAGATTAGACACTGCTTTTCCCGTTATGGATTGCAGATGATTGCAAATGTGACAAGCATGCACGTCCTTCGGCTTCAAGGCCTTGACTCTAGTTTTATTGGAATGAAGGCGGTTGATTTTTTGTGCGTTTTTTTTTTAAAATGTCCTGAACGGCATCTTGTAGTCTGGTTTTGCAAAGGGTCTAGGGTTCCAAACTAAAAGGATGCCTTGTCATGGAAACCTGGTTCACAAGACTGAAGGTTTGTGGATTGGGGAACTTTTTATTTTTTGCCGTTTTCTTCCAATTTTGAAAATAAAATGAACTGTCTTTGTGAGATGCAAACAACTTAGGTTGAAATGTTAGATTCTGGAGAATAACGACCCCACTTCCGTTAAAGCAGGTTTGTATACTATCCCGTCCCTGTTTCCAGGTCTGCAAGAGGTCCTCCTTCAAGAAAATAGATCAGGCTTAAAAAAATAATTATCAATTGTCCAGGCAACGTTTGAGCCCAAGTTATGGCTTGAAACCAAATTTCTCCTGCGTGTTATCTTGGCTCCTAAAATTTTTCAACCTATGTCTCACAGACGTTCGCTGTAGGGTGAAAGGTGTGGTAGCAGGATTTGTAATCAAAGTCAGATAATAAAAGGTAAGGAGACTGGCAAAAGCACCAGCGGAAATGTGAAGACAAATTAATCCTGGGCTGAAAATAATAAAATAAAATAAAATAAAATAATAAAATAAAATAAAATAAAATAAAATAAAATAAAATAAAATAAAATAAAATAAAATAATAATAAAATAAAATAAAATAAAATAAATGCCAAGACGTGCACAATTTTCACACAGCCACGCAGATCAACCACTGTCCCGTGACCTTACGAAACCCCTCGAAAATCCCACTTGATGCAACAGCGAGGGATTATCAACTCCGATTTCGGGAGGGGCATCCAGAAAACATCCAGTCCATCCTTTCCCGGAAAACTAAGTAGAGAGAGAAAGGCATTCCAAGCAGAAGACGCCCCGAGAGCTAGCAAAGCTTGCCACCATCCCACCGAGTTCGGGATCTGCTGCCTCTGAATCACGAGTTTCTTTCAGGGTAGAAAGAAAAGAAAAATAAAAAAATCTGCTCTCCGCAGCCTTAGAGACGGGGGCATCCCCGCAAAACCCACCCCAAGATTTGCAAATGTCGCCTGCACGCAGGGCTGTTCAAACCTGTATTCCCCTATGTCAAATCTCCCAAAATTTCTCATTTCTCTCTACAAAACAGCTGAAATTCCTCCAAAAAGCGAGAGAGGCTTTTAAAAAAAAGCCTGTTCTCAAAGTCCAGCCACCGACGCATCTTCCTTTTCTTCCATTGCTACAGCTGGGGGTGGGTGGGAGGGAGGGACGCTGTTTTTTTTTTCTTTTTCTCCCCCCCCCCCCCCCGAATCTAAGCCTGCCCGCTTCCTTCCATCTGCAGCCCCGACTCACCTGATGTCTGGGAAACCTGCTCATTAAAAGAAAAGTTCTGGCTTATTAGATTTTCCCACGGACGGGTGGAAAACGGCGCACAGGCGTGGCCTTCCATGGAAGGCGGGGGGGGGGGGGGGCGGAACGTCCAGTTGTCAAAAGCAATTGCGGGCGAAGGCGCGTCCGTGTGCCTCGGAGAAATTTAGCAGGAAATCCATTAAGCCCGTTATGAAGATTTGCCTCCTCCCTCTCCCCAGAGGAAACGGGCTAAATTATTCAGGACCGTCTCTCGTTCTAAAAGCCTTTGGAGAAGGAACTGATTTACGAGGGCGGATATCGACCGCTCGCTTTTTATTAGCAGGGACTTGTCGGATGCTGGCCGAAGGTGGCTCCTCGGCCTCGTGGCCTGTCACGGTGGAGACAACGGGAGAGGTTGATGGACGGAGCTGGAACGAAGGATGCCACGCTGCCGGGGGCAGACAGAAGCTCTTCTCAATTCAACGTACAAAATACATCTTTGCCTTGGGGGTAAATCAAGGAACGATTTGCTGTCATTGGAACTCGAAGTCCACCGGGATCCCCACGGTTTGCTTGCCAGCCAACGCAAGGACGGAGGACTGCTCAGATCAGCCGGGATCCCCGTCGCTCTGGCCGAAATCCACCTGCTCGTGTGTAATTTTGACGCAACTGGAAAATCCCGGCGAAAGGCTGCTTTAATGGGCCGCAGGGGCGGACGCGGCTGCTTTCATAAGACACGGAGGAGGCTGATTTAATGAGCTGCCCCAAGGCCGCGTGGGTTAAATTTCATTGAAGAATTTTTTTTACAGAATAAAAACAATACACATTTTTAACAAAAGGAAAGTCAAGAGAAGTGGTAAGTAAGTAAGTAAGAAAGAAAGAAAGAGAAGAGACAGAAAAGGAAAAAAAAGATATAAAGGAGTGGCTTCCAATCTTCTTTACAGCAGTTATAAATCTCTAAGGTTGTATCGTGGCTCCCTTCTTTCCATATTCTACTCTTTCTGATCATCAAACCCATAAATCATTTTTTTTGGTTTCGTTTTCAGTAAAAAGTCCATAAAGGGTGGGGCCGTGTGCGTTCGAGACAGATACTCAGCATCTCTTTTGTCATCTGAACAAAACCGTTTTCCAAACCGAAACACTCCAAAATCCTCCAATCTCAGCATCTTTTCCTTGTGCAGAATTCCACCATCGTTTTCCACTGAAACGCACGAAACTCCTGTTCATGCATGGATGTGGACATGGGAGAGCATACATTCTGCAGCTGGGTGAGTCAATCTTGGGGGGGGGATGTGAGTTTTTCACAGCAAAGGGCCCCCCAAGTCTTGTAACTCCATAGACTCTTTGTTAGTTGTGTAGTCAAGCAAGGGTGTTCATGCCACGGCTTCCTATGCCCCTAATGTTCCAGGAAAAACCACAGCACAACTTTCCCCAAGCTTCAGAAATGTCAGGACAGAGTCAAAGTTACACCGTTCGGCAGCTCAGGTTTCATAGATGCCTAAAATTGTACAGTTAGAATCATCGAGCTCAACCCACTATGAGATCCTCTGCTCTTCGTGTCAATACTTCTCTCTCATAAGAATAGTAGTTTCCATGTCCCACCCTCTAACAAGCCAACATCCAATGTCATGATTCAGCTTCTCCATGTCCCACCCTCCAAGCCAACATCCAGTCATGAATCAGCTTCTCCATGTCCCACCCTCCAACAAGCGAACATCCAATGTCACGATTCAGCTTCTCCATGTCCCACCCTCCAACAAGCCAACATCCAGTCATGAATCAGCTTCTCCATGTCCCACCCTCCAACAAGCCAACATCCAACGTCATGATTCAGCTTCTCCATGTCCCACCCTCTAACAAGCCAACATCCAATGTCATGATTCAGCTTCTCCATGTCCCACCCTCCAACAAGCCAAAATCCAATGTCATGATTCAGCTTCTCCATGTCCCACCCTCCAACAAGCCAACATCCAACGTCATGATTCAGCTTCTCTTCCCAAGTGTTTTCCCCGTTCCTCATTCCTGATTCGGAAACAGTCTCAACCCCAGATTGGAGGAGGAGGAGGAGGGAAGGGAAGATGATCCCAGCCCACTCCCCGGTGGATGGGCAACAGTTTGGGCAGGCAGAAAACCCTTTCCAGAACATCAGCTTTGGATGCTAGACAGAAAGGGTCCTCGGGCATCTCTGCAAGGAGAAAAAAGTCTTTATTTTTTCAAGACATGCTTCCATGCCCGATGCCCGTGCTGGTGAGCCGAGCTGTTTCGCCACCCAGCCCTCGGGCTCCGGACTCCAGTAAGGGGAAATTCCCCCCCACCCTCCCCAGCTGTCCTTTTGCTAAGGCGGAGATTTCCAAGCCCCTTTGCTGCTACCAAGAGGGTTGAATTGACGAGGGGAGAGATGATTCTGCCTTTCTGTCTCCTCTTAATGCATTTTCCCTGATTCACAGGGATTGGACGGCCTCCCAGACTCGCTCAGGGGAAAGGCTAATTAGTCTGGATTCTGCCAACCCATCACTGCGCCACACCAGGGAAGGTGCCCAGAGCTCTGCAGTTGGCAGAACATCCCCTTCGCCCCCGAGCTGCTGATGCATCGCTCGGCACCCGCCGGGCCTCCGAAACGTTGAGGCACCTTCCCCAACGGGGGAGCTGGGTGGGAATACGGTACGGATCTTGCCCTGCTCAGCTTTGCTCCCCCAAGATGAGTTCCCATTATTGCTTTTATTTCTGTTCCCCCTTGAAGTATGGGGGGGGGGCGCGCCAGCTCCAATTTTATTATCCCAACCACCCCTGAGAGAGACAGCGACCCATAAACGACAGCTAGGTGGGAGATTTGTGTCAGAAGACCTCGTTGACCTTAATTCGACACACAATTGAACAGACTAGAGAGAAAATTCAAGATTTTGTTGCCTTTCTGTCAGTCTTACCAGGTAGACCAGATAGGAAACACGACCAGATGAGCTAATTCTACTTTATTGTGAAGCTACATTGACAGAATCTTGCAAGGCTGAAAGTACAAATCTCCCCCCGCCTCCTTTACAGCCCGAGAAACTAGGGAGGGTCCCTCCTGAGCCTCTTGCCCCGCCCACTATCCAGCTGTGGGCTATGCCCTCCCTTATCCGACCGTTCCATTTTAACACTGATTCTCGGAGGGAGGGTGTCAGCCTTGCCAGGTAGACCAGACAGGAAACACGACCAGATGAGCTAATTCAACTTTATTGTAAGGCTACATTGACAGAATCTTGCAAGCCTGAAAGTACAATTCTCCCGTCTCCTTTACAGCCCGAGAAACTAGGGAGGGTCCCTTCTGAGCCTCTTTCTCCACCCATTATGCAGCTGCGGGCTAAGTCCTCTCTTATCCGACCGTTCCCTTGGCAGCATCTCTTCGCCCCGTCTCCCAAGGTCTTTCCCACATACCATTATATCACACTCTCCTTCAGACTCATCCCCCCATCTCCTTTACAGCCTGAGAAACTAAGGAGGGTCCCTTCTGAGCCTCTTGCCCCACCCACTGGCCAGCTGTGGGCTATGCTGTCTCTTATCTGACCGTTCCCTTGGCAGCGTCTCTTCTCCCCGTCTCCCAAGGTCTTTCCCACCTACCATTACATCGGCTTCCTACAATGCTTTGAGAGTTAACAGCTGGTCGCATCCCACAAGCTGTCTGGGATTTATCCTTCTATGACATATTTCTGAAACTGGAACCCTACAGATATATTGCAATAGAGTCTCCCCACACACTCAGCCGTCTCCCCACATTCTCAGCCCGAGTTTCCTTGAAGAAGAAAGAGAATCGCATCAGCTGCGAAGCGAGACTCAGCCTCACATCTCGTTGGGCTTCTCGGCCAACGGAAACGCTTGTCTCAGATCTTCACTGCTGTCTACTGACGCTTTGCTCCTCATCTCAAGGAACAGAAGTCCTGCGCTTGCTGAGAGGCTTAGAAGGGGCAGCAGGTCAGACTGAACGATACAGCTGTGGCTTCCGATTCTAATAATAATAATCATTTAAATATTGAGAAGCCAATAGAAGGACAAGGTGCTGTGCAGAGCAATCTGCCCATCAGAAACGGTATCATTCTAAGTCTCTTAGCAAGCGTAGGCCTTCTCTTCCTTGAGATGAAGAAGAAAGCTTCATGAACAAGAAAGATGAAGAAGAAACCGCCCAGAGTCCCCTTTGGGGGAGATGGGGCGGTGATAAAAACCGAAAGAATAAATAAATAAAAAGCGTCAATGGACAGCAGTGGATTGTATATACATTTATTTGCAACCATAGGTTTTAGCAAAACTCATATAAAATGGCAACGATATGATTGTTATGGATTGTTAGGATGTTACGTTGTCTGTTACCAGCTCAAGACATCCTCTCTAATATTGAGAGTGCTATCTGCTTTCGTTAAGGGGGCGTGGTGGCTCAGCGGGTAAGACGCCAGGCTTGTCGTTTGGAAGATCGCAAGTTCGGAGGTTCGAATCCCTAGCCCCACGTGACGGAGTGAGCTCCCGCACTCGCCCCAGCTCTTGCCAACCTAGCAATTTGAAAGCATGCAAATGCAAGTAGATGAATAGGTACCACTTCGGTGGGATGGAAACAGTGTTCCGCGCACGTCATGCGGCCACATGACCGTGGAAGCGTCTTTGGACAACGCTGGCTCTTCGGCTAACAAACGGAGATGAGCACCGGCCCCTAGAGTCGGACACGACTTCACAAATGTGCGGGGGGAACCTTTACCTTTACCTATCTGCTTTCGTATCTTCTTTGTGGCCATTGCAAACAATGCAACTTGTAATAGGCAGCAGTGAAGGTCTGAGACAAAGTCAAAACTCAATGGGATATACCTTAAAGTAGATACAGGTAGTCCTCACTTAATGACCATTTGTTTAGTGACGGTTCAGACTTATGACGGTGCTGGAAAAAACCGGCTTACAACCGGGGCTCACACTTAAGACCGTCACAGCGTCCCCGTGGTCACATGATCACGATCCGGGCACTTGGCAACTGGTTTGCATTTATGACTGTCGCAGCATCCTGTGGTCACATGATCGCCATTTCCGACCTTCCTGGCCGGCTTCTGGCAAGCAAAATCAGCGGGGAATCGCGTGATTTGCTTAACGACCACGTGGTTCACTTAACGGCCGTAGTGATTTGCTTAATGAACACCACAAAAAAGGTTGTAAAATCGGGTCAGATTTGCTTAATGACTGCCTCGCTTAGCAACTGAAATCCCGATCTCAATTGTGATTGTTAAGTGAGGACTACCTGTGTACATTGCACTGAAGTTCCCTGAATCCTCCTTTCTACGTGACTGTCCTTTCCTTTGCAAACACCATTCTCACTGTTCACGTCATAAAATAATCTATCATGCCAACGGAAATGCATGCCAGGGACCCACCTTTGTTGTAGAGCAGGGCTTTCCAAAGTTTTCCCGCGGCGACACAGCAACCGCCGTTGGTGTGTCGCCGCGGGAAAACCCGGAAGTGCCGCCTTTGCGGCAGCGCACAAAAAACCGGAAGCGCTGCTGCCGCTTTCAGTTTTTGCGCATCGCCGTGGTTGCGGCGCTTTCGGATTTTCGTGTGTCGCCGCAGGAAAACCCGGAAGCGCCGCCGTGACTGCGGCGCTTTCAGATTGTCGCGCGCCGCCGTTGGTGTGTCGCCGCGGGAAAACCCGGAAGTGCTGATGATGATCAGCGCTTCCGGGTTGTGTGGCGACACACCAGACTCTGTGTGGCGACACACTTTTGTGTCGCGACACACAGTTTGGAAAGCTCTGTTGTAGAGTATCAAAACTGAAGCTGCCCACTTCGATCATTTTACTTTTTGTAACTTTTGAAAATAAGCTAGAACAGAGAATAGAGCCACCCTTCTCTTGAAAGTTGTCCAAAACCACATTGCAAAGGACATTACAAAGGACTCTTAGAAGGATGACCACCTGGATTTTGGAAACCCACCACACTTTCATGCCACCAAACATTTCGTACTTTTGCTCCCTTGCCTCCTGTGAACGCTCTACGTGCCTTCAACAGGACAACAGCAAGAAGATCCTCATTTTCCAAAGAGGAAAAACGCACACCGGTATTGTTGGCCATCTGGGGCCCCTTAGCCAAGGCGACGAGGCGGGGAGTCCACCCTCCACGGGGGAGCCAACCCCTGATTTTTCCAAAGCAGCAATTCGGAAGCTTGGAGAACACAGAGAAGAAAAAAGGACGGAGTTACCTGTAAAACTGGAGCTGTCTTTTGGGACTTCCGTAACGGGCACTTCCGAAAGCAAAAGGGGAAAGAAAGAAGAAATATTCCATAGGTCACAGTTTTTTAAAAGAAATAGCAAGACGGGGGCGATGCGCCGGGCAAGACATCTACTGTTTCCCCACACTTTGCCCGGACGCTCTGGCCTTCCAATCCGAGACTCTATGGTCCTTTGCATCTTCTTGGTTCAAGATGGTTGGGTCAACACAACCACCAAGGGGGACCCATGTGCATCACAACAGGAAGGGGTGGGTTGGCAAGAGACGGAGATGTGAGTGGAGGGGGACGTGTCATCCTGACAACCTTGCTCAACTCCCAGATTTGTACACTTTTTGTTTTATTTATTTAAATTTATTGGCCGCCCAACCCCAAGGGACTCCAATGACACCACAACGCAGGTGACATCTCAGTAGCTTCCACCCAACACTCTGCTCACACCTAAATTGGATGCCGAACGACGTACGTCGCAACCAAAGCAGGTGGTTTTCACTTCCATTGCTCAGGATCACAACTGGATTCTGATCAAAAAATTAGGAATTTAATCCTGCTGACTTGGTGGTGCAAGATGGGGAAGAATAAGCGGAGCGCTTCCACCCCCCCCAAAAAAGTTCCTAACAAGGTGAAATAAACGAGGTTGAGAAAAGGCAAGGACCACACCAAAGGAAAGGAGCAGTTGTGGCTCTTTAGAGCTCTGCCGAACACCCCCTTCTACAGGTAGTCCTCGACTTACGACCATTCGTTTAACGACTGCTCGAAGTTACGACGGCACTGAAAAAAGCGACTTGTGACCGGTCCGTGCATTTACGACCGTCGCAGCGTCCCCACGGTCACGTGATCAAAATTTGGGTGCTTGGCAACCAGCATGTATTCATGACAGTTGTAGCATCCCGGGGTCAGGTGATCACCATTTGCGACCTTCCCGGCTGGCTTCCGACAAGCGGGGAACCGCGTGATTCCCTTAACGATCATGTGGTTCGCTTAACTACCATGTGGTTCGCTTAACGACCGCTGCAAAAAATGTCATAAAATCGGGCACAGTCACGCTTAACGATGAACTTTCCGGTCCCTATTGTGGTCGTAAGTCGAGGACTACCTGTATTTCCAAATTTAAGTAGCATCTGCAGACTAGCGGGAAGCGGGGATCTCCTTAGCCCTCTCTCTAAAGGCAAACTTGGGTATCGCCTGCCGACAGAAATGGAGACCAACCATGATGTCCAACAGGAGGGTGGACATCCTGAAGGACATTGAAGACGACCTTGATGTTTGCAAATGACCACCTTCAGTGACTCTTCCTGCAGAGCCTCATTCATCAAAATGAACCAGCAAGTGAATTTTTTTCTGCAGGAGATGCATGCCAAGATTAAAGGGCATCTGTTACCTTCCACGAGGGTTCTTCTACCTCTCGGGCGGCCTTACCTTGGCAATTAACATTTGCAATTAACATTTTGGGATTATCTCTGCAAGCTGCCCGATTCGACTCCTGCTAAACACGGAGGCGTACTACCAGCAAAAACAACAAAGCGGATTTGATTCGGAAGATGTGTCTGTAACAGATAACGTTGCGTCTCACAATTAAATATAAAATTCCAGGGTTGGAAAGACAGCACAATCTTGATTTAGAGAGGGTCACCCAGCGGGTTTCCGAAGGTCAGGCAAACAGAAGGATGGGCTTTCTGCTCGGCAAGAACCGGATTTGCAAGAGGCCTCTCGAGCAAACTCACCTGTAAATCATCCCAGGGGATCCAGTCTGTCGGTTTGAGAATCTAGCCGGAGAGTCCGTGGTGGATTCGGGGTACATGGAGGCAACCTCCAAGTTCCAGGTGAATCTTTTTCAGCACCTACTAAAGGAGGAGGAATAAGAGAGAGAAAGAGGAGGGGAAAAAAAAGTGAATTAGGCAATAATCTACCAGATCACCAGCTTGCCAATCAAAATGAAATGACTCATAAAGAGGAACCGGATTCTAGCTAATGTCCCAACGGCCTTTAAACACACGTTTTTAGACCAGTCTTTCTCAACCTTGGCAACTTTAAGGTGTGTGGACTTCAGCTCCCAGAATTCCCCAGCCAGGAATTCTGGGAGTTGAACTCCACGCATCTTAAAGTTGCCAAGGTTGAGAAACACTATTTTAGATCATGTTTTCATTCATCTCCTCCTCCCGATGTCTTGCAGCTTTACTAATGACGGAGGGGGCCCCCCAGCCTGCTTTGTAGGGAAAAAAAGAGTTATTTGAGGAATTTCATTTATTTATTTATTTATTTTATTAATTCGATTTCTCACCGCCCAACTCCCTCAAGGGACTCTGGGCGGATTTTCTACCACCAGCGGTTCCTAACACTACAATCTGGAAAGTGGGTGAGGGAGTGTCTGACCTCTGCAGGAGATTAACAATGGAACGGTGTCCATCTTTTCAAAATGACTCAAACGGAGTGAGATGTTGGTGTTTCAGAGCTTGAAAGCTCAAATCTGGCAAGAATTGGCAATCTCCGACATTCAGGCCAGTTTTAAAATTGTTTTTATTTAGGTGCCTGCACGGGGAATACCCTGTCTGAGGCTTACCAATGGTCCCTATCCTGCAATTGGGGAATTGCTATTGTTTTTCTGTAAGGCTACTGAGCTAGCGGGGCGCGATGGCTCAGCGGGTAAGACGCCAGGCTTGTCGATCGGAAGATCGCAAGTTCAAAGGTTCGAATCCCTAGCCGCGCGTGATGGAGTGAGGTCCCGCACTCGCCCCAGCTCTTGCCAACCTAGCAATTCGAAAGCATGCAAATGCAAGTAGATGAATAGGTACCACTTCGGTGGGAAGGTAACAGCGTTCCATGCGCATCATGCCGGCCACATGATCATGGAAGCGTCTTCGGACAACGCTGGCTCTTCGGCTAACAAACGGAGATGAGCACCGGCCCCTAGAGTCGGACACGACTGCACAGGGGAAAACCTTTACCTTTTTTACTGAGCTAGCAAGTTATTTGTAATTTTTAACAGCTATATAAAATGTGCCTGGCATGCAGTAAAGTAGCAGTACAGGAAAAGGGCCACGTTATCTACTTCTTTCTCTCTCTGATGTGCTAGCTTTCAGCAAGGAGGCTAGACACGTTACTGATTTTAGTGGCCTTTCAGGACTATTTATCACCAGGAGATTAACCCTTTTTTGTTTTTAAAAGCCATTTTAAGCACTTTTCGTTTTCCCCTGGTCTTTTCAATGACTGGAGACTTCTTTCATTTTGTCCTCTTTTTCTTCTTGGTTCTGCGCTCCTTTTGTTCAGGAAAGGAAGGAAGGAAGGAAGGAAGGAAGGAAGGAAGGAAGGAAGGAAGGAAGGAAGGAAGGAAGGATCATTTGAAAACGGGCCAAGGACATGGCCAATGAACCCGAGATTTGCAATCCAGGTTAAGAGCTGTCTCCAAGCTGTCATGATCATTGCCACCCACAAGAGGGAGCTGCAGATCTCTTAGCTTCCACTCAAGTTAAATTGCAATTCTGCTGTAAAAAACGGGATTCTGCCCTGAATTAGCAATTAATATGGCAATTAAGAGAATTCCACTGCTTGCAACTGGCTCCTGGCTCCCCTCCTCACATTTATTTCTTTAAAAAGAAGTCAACAGGCCTTTCTTGTTTTCAGATTGCAAATGGGGAAAAAAAAGATTTCAACATCATACAAGCCCTGGAGGCATTCTTGGATGGATGGAAGGAAGGAAGGAAGGATAAACTGACTGACAGACAGAGGGATAGATGGATGGACAGAGGGATGGATAGAAAGATGAATGGATGGAAAGACAGACTGATCAACAGAGGGATAGATGGATGGATGGACAGATAGAAGGATGGAGGAATGGATGGAAAGATAGACCGACCAACAGAGAGAGATATGGACAGAGGGATAGATAGAAAGATGAATGGATGGATGAATGAATGGATGGAAAGACAGACTGATCAACAAAGGGATAGATGGATGGATGGACAGATAGAGGGATGGAGGAATGAATGGATGGATGGAAAGATAGACTGACCAAGAGAGAGGGATATGGATGGAAAGATGGACAGAGGGATAGATAGAAAGATGAATGGATGGATGAATGGAAAGACAGACCGATCAACAGACAGACAGATGAATGGATGGCCAGATAGAGGGATGGAGGAATGAATGGATGGATGGAAAGATAGACTGACCAACAGAGAGGGATATGGATGGAAAGATGGACAGAGGGATAGATAGAAAGATGAATGGATGGATGAATGGAAAGACAGACCGATCAACAGACAGACAGATGAATGGATGGCCAGATAGAGGGATGGAGGAATGAATGGATGGAAAGATAGACTGACCAACAGAGAGGGATATGGATGGATGGACAGAGGGATAGATAGAAAGATGAATGGATGGATGGATGGATGGATGGATGGATGGATGGATGGAAAGACAGACCGATCAACAGACAGACAGATGGATGGATGGACAGATAGAGGGATGGAGGAATGAATGGATGGATGGAAAGATAGACTGACCAAGAGAGAGGGATATGGATGGAAAGATGGACAGAGGGATAGATAGAAGGATGGATGGATGGATGAATGGAAAGACAGACCGATCAACAGACAGACAGATGAATGGATGGCCAGATAGAGGGATGGAGGAATGAATGGATGGAAAGATAGACTGACCAACAGAGAGGGATATGGATGGATGGACAGAGGGATAGATAGAAAGATGAATGGATGGATGAATGGATGGATGGATGGATGGAAAGACACACTGATCAACAGAGGGATAGATGGATGGATGGACGGATGGATGGATGGAGGAATGAATGGATGGATGGAAAGATAGACTGACCAAGAGAGAGGGATATGGATGGAAAGATGGACAGAGGGATAGATAGAAAGATGAATGGATGGATGAATGGAAAGACAGACCGATCAACAGACAGACAGATGAATGGATGGCCAGATAGAGGGATGGAGGAATGAATGGATGGATGGAAAGATAGACTGACCAACAGAGAGGGATATGGATGGATGGACAGAGGGATAGATAGAAAGATGAATGGATGGATGGATGGATGGATGGATGGATGGATGGATGGAAAGACAGACCGATCAACAGACAGACAGATGGATGGATGGACAGATAGAGGGATGGAGGAATGAATGGATGGATGGAAAGATAGACTGACCAAGAGAGAGGGATATGGATGGAAAGATGGACAGAGGGATAGATAGAAAGATGAATGGATGGATGAATGGAAAGACAGACCGATCAACAGACAGACAGATGAATGGATGGCCAGATAGAGGGATGGAGGAATGAATGGATGGAAAGATAGACTGACCAACAGAGAGGGATATGGATGGATGGACAGAGGGATAGATAGAAAGATGAATGGATGGATGAATGGAAAGACAGACCGATCAACAGACAGACAGATGAATGGATGGCCAGATAGAGGGATGGAGGAATGAATGGATGGAAAGATAGACTGACCAACAGAGAGGGATATGGATGGATGGACAGAGGGATAGATAGAAAGATGAATGGATGGATGGATGGATGGATGGATGGATGGATGGATGGATGGATGGAAAGACAGACCGATCAACAGACAGACAGATGAATGGATGGCCAGATAGAGGGATGGAGGAATGAATGGATGGAAAGATAGACTGACCAACAGAGAGGGATATGGATGGATGGACAGAGGGATAGATAGAAAGATGAATGGATGGATGGATGGATGGATGGATGGAAAGACACACTGATCAACAGAGGGATAGATGGATGGATGGACGGATGGATGGATGGAGGAATGAATGGATGGATGGAAAGATAGACTGACCAACAGAGAGGGATATGGATGGAAAGATGGACAGAGGGATAGATAGAAGGATGGATGGATGGATGAATGGAAAGACAGACCGATCAACAGACAGACAGATGAATGGATGGCCAGATAGAGGGATGGAGGAATGAATGGATGGAAAGATAGACTGACCAACAGAGAGGGATATGGATGGATGGACAGAGGGATAGATAGAAAGATGAATGGATGGATGAATGGAAAGACAGACCGATCAACAGACAGACAGATGAATGGATGGCCAGATAGAGGGATGGAGGAATGAATGGATGGAAAGATAGACTGACCAACAGAGAGGGATATGGATGGATGGACAGAGGGATAGATAGAAGGATGGATGGATAGGTATTTTCAGTTCTTGGTCGGGCACTGTGCCCCGAGCCCAGGAAAAAGAAAAGAAAAAACAAAGGTAAGCCGGTAACAGGAGCAACTCTACCCGCTTGGCTTCTGCCTCTCATCTCACCTCTCTGGTGGGACGTTCTCAAGATTACCCCTCGAAATGATCTATCAGCCCAAGGGTTTTTTCCTGACTTAGGTGCTTAAGTGTGATGGGCAAATTCAGCCAACTGAACGAGGGCAAGGTTTTTTCGGATTTGACTCCAAAAACGGGCTTCAGAGGAGGAATGTAGCCCTTCTCAGCATCTCCTTAAAGCAGCCACGTCCTCTCCCAGGACTATGCGGCCGTCTCGTCCTGTGGTCACCTGGTTCCAGAAAAAGAGGCTGCTGCTTTAAAGAGCTCCGTGTCCCGTCTGCTTTTTGGAAATGCATCTGAAACATCACACGGTTCTAAAATGTCCGAGCTGGCCTCCAACAGCAGTATTTCTGGGGCTGTATTTCATTATCTAAACCCGGCTTCTAATCCATTATATTTTAAAGTAAGCTTTGCTCTAGCCCAAACGTTCCAGAGACAGAAACTTTTTTGAGACAAGCCGGTGGCTGTAAAATAAGATATGTCACGGCAAGGGCAGAAAACAAGAGACAGAAAAGAGACAAGGGTGTCTGGCCAGAGACAGAGAATCTGTGCTTTGCACTGCTAGAAGACGATCCTGCCAAAAAAACCTGGGATGCTTCAAGGTGACCCTACAAGGGGAAAAAAACAATCCCTGGCTCACAGCGTTCGGAGGAAAAAAAAATAAAGATTTTCGATGAAGATTTTTGCCAGCTGCAATGTGCCACGTCCGTTGGATGAGTTGCGCCTGGCTTGCCAGAGAAAATTCATGTTTCAGTTCTTCATTCTCTGGTTAAAAACATCTTGTCTGATCTGGGGGCAGTGGAGGGTCTCCAAACCTGCATCTCAAATCCTTAATTATAACCCCCCTCCCTCTTTTCTCCACCGTTTAGGTAAATTGGGGTAAGTCTTGAAAGAGGGGTGAAAACAGGCTGAGAAGAAGCAGCCAATAAGCTCAGAGTTTAAATATCCTCCTGTGGAAAATTTCTATGGGGTTAATAAAGGTGATCCGTCTGCAACTTCCCTTCTATCCATTATTATGAAATCCTGAGAGTTCCCCCCCCCCCCCGAAACCTGTTTCCAAATACTTTCACTTCCAAGCTCAATTTCCAAAGGGTTAACCGAGTTCGTTCTTCACACCCCAAACAATAGAAAACTCTGAGAAGCCCGAACTGCAATGGCAATAGAGAAACACACAAGTCTGGGTCAAAAATCTGAAATTATTCCGAAGTAATTCAAAGGTTTGAATTCTAGGTCCTATTTTCTAATTTTCTATTCAATATCCTCGGTCAGGGCCAGCTGCCCCCTTTACTGAGTCACATCGGGGTTATACGGCAACGCAACTTCCAGCTTCAATTTTGCCCGTCCCTTTTACACCCTCCGGTTCCCAGGTTGCCAAAAAAGTTGTGACAGAGAGGAAGGAAGGAAGGAAGGAAGGAGGATAGAGAGGTCAGTGAAGGAAAAGGAAATATGATGAGAATAACAAGATGATGAATACGGTTTAAAACAGGAAGGAAGGAAGGAAGGAAGGAAGGAAGGAAGGAAGGAAGGAAGGTGGTGGGAGGGAAGAAGGGGAAGGAAGGGAGGGGATGGATGGATGGAAGGAAGGAAGATGGAGGGAGGGAGGGAGGGAGGGAGGGAGGGAGGAAGGAAGGAAGGAAGGAAGGAAGGAGAGGTCAGTGAAGGAAAAGGAATGATGAGAATAACAAGATGATGAATACAATGGCTGTTGTGGTTCTTCCGGGCTGTGTGGCCGCTTCCAGAACACGGCCACACAGCCCGGAAGAACCACAACAGCCATCAAACTCCGGCCGTGAAAGCCTTCGACAATACAATGATGAATACAGTTTAAAACAGGAAGGAAGGAAGGAAGGGAGGGAGGGGATGGATAGATGGAAGGAAGGAAGGAAAGAAAGAAAGAAGGAAAGAAGGAAGGAAGGAAGGAAGATGGAGGGAGGGAGGGAAGAAGGGGAAGGAAGGAAGGAAGGAAGGAAGGAAGGAAGGAAGGAAGGAAGGAAGGAAGGAAGGAAGGGGATGGATGGATGGATGGATGGAAGAGAAAGAAAGGATGGATGGGAGGAAGGGTTTAAAAGTTTAAAGAAGCTGCCGCTGAAACGACAAGGGCTTACAAAAGGCAAAGAAGGGGAAATCCTTTGAACAAGGCCCCCTCGCTGTTGGATGCGCTTTTCCTCCCTCAGAGATGCTTTAAATAAGTACACAAGGAGAATAAAAGCCAGAAGTCGTGGTGGGAAGGCGGACAAACGAGTCCAACGGGCTGTGCCGTGCCACCACCCAAACGCCGAGGCCCGGCGCGGCCACGTCAGCAGGCTCAGGACCCGTCATGACTTCCAAATGCCTTTCCAGATCCCCGCAAAAGGACTGCACACCTGCAAATGCGCGGAGAGACGTCGCCGCCACAGCACCCTACGCCCCCGAAGGAACCAAATCAATAAAAGCCGGAACTGTGGGGCGTGAATGTGTTATTGTTCAGCTGGATTTTTTAAAAATTTTTTATAAGAAACTTTATAAAATTTCAGAATAAAAGTAGAACAATATAAGAATAGAAAGAACTTAAAGAAAGAAAAAAGAACCAACTTAAAAGTGCAGAATAAAAAAAGATAGAAAAAAGAATGATTTCTGACTACCTTCAGTACGGGTAGTCCTCGCTTAGCGACCACAATTGGGACTGAAATTCCGGTTGCTAAGCAAAGCGGTCGTTAAGAGAATCTGACTCAATCTTACGACCTTTTTTGCAGTGGTCATTAAGCAAATCACGCGGTTCCCCATTGGTTTTGCTTGCCAGAAGCTGGCCGGGAAGTCGAAAATGATGATCACGTGACCATGGAACGCTGCGACGGTCATAAATGTGAACCGGTTGCCAAGCACCCAAACCGTGATCACGTGACTGCGGGGCCGCTGCGACGGTCATAAGTGCGAGAACCAGTTGTAAGTTGCTTTTTTCAGCACCATCGTACGTCCGAATCGCCACTAAATGAATGGTTGTTAAGTGAGGACTATCTGTAGATCAATGTTTCTCAACCTCAGCAACTTTAAGAAGGGTGGACTTCAACTCCCAGAATTCCCCAGCCAGCAGGGCTGGCTGGGGAATTCTGGGAGTTGAAGTCCACCCATCTTAAAGTTGCTGAGGTTGAGAAACACTGAACTAGATGCTGCAGTAGGATAAACAGGATTGGGGGAACCCTGCTGCTAAAAAAACCCCGCAAAAGAAAATGCAAACGATTTCTCAAAACTCTCTTTTATATCCGGAGCTTAGCAGGACTTCCCTTTTACAAGGCAGATTTCACAAGAGCCAACTGCCAGTTTTTTTTTTTAATGGCTGATTGATTGATTGATTGATTGATTGGATTTATCACTCTTTATGGAACAAGCACGAGAAAAATGAACAAAGCTAAACCAAAAGGAAAAAGAAAACAAAGATTTTTTAAAAAGTGGATTCTATTTAGATCAATCTATATGTGTGAAACAGAAATATTTTAAAGGGGCATATTCTGGCCAGAACAATATTTGTGCCAATCTATTTGGATATAGATATATTTTTAAATACAGGTACATAGATAAACAGTCACCAGATCTAAACCCTTAATTGCGAAGGGCTTCAAATCTCTGCTGTTTCTTAATTCTTTAACCCAGGAAATCTCCCCAGAATTTTAAATACCACGGGAGCAAAGAAAATCTAATTTTGCTTTCTGAGGCTGCACGACAAAGCTAGCTTCCAACAGGAACAGAATCCATTTCTTCCTTGCATCTGTTTTTACGCCGCAGGGAAAAAAGGACCGAAATCTGGCAGCGTATTTCACGGTCCAGTTTTGTTGATTATTATTTCCCCCCCAACTTCCTCCCACCCCTTGGAGCCAAAGGGAAGTCGCTTGGATTCAAAACGATAGCAGAGCATTTTTTTAGCAGATTGCTAAAAAACGTTGGGGAGATTTGGGGCATCTTCGGTTTTAAAATGCACGGGGAGGCCAGAGCCGAACAGTTGCATCAAACGGGGAGCGCGCATGTAGGACAGGGGTGGGGAACCTTTTTTCTGCCAAGGGCCATTTGAATATTTATAACCGGGGACTGGGGGGGTGGGGTTTCTGGGATTTCTGCGGACCGGGGGCCGGAGTTTGCAGGCGGGAGCCAATCATAAGCACTGGGGGGGCGGGGTTTGCGGGCAGGAGCCAATCGCGTGGAAGGGGCGGGGTTTGCGGGCGGGAGCCCCGCGGGGCTTATATGGCCCGGGGGCCTGACGTTGCCCACCCGATGTAGGAAAAGCAGAAATCTTTCCCAAGGTTTAAGACGGAAGTTGCAAAGCTGTACCAGAATTAGTTTTGAGTCCTCAATTCTCCTCCGTTTCTTCCTCCTTCCAAAGTTTGGAGAGAGCGGGCTCCTTGCCAGGAGCACTTCAAGACTTGCTGCTGAATTATATTCTTTCGTATAAGAGAGGGGAGCAAGATTAAACACCTGGAAAGCTGCTGAAAACTGAAAAATATGCATAAATAAAAGATGGGGGGGGGGCTTGCTTGCTGGCAGTGATGAATGCGGGTCGCCCCTTTGCAAAAGTTCCTAGATTTTTTTATATTGCCTCCTCCGTTCTTTATTTGATTTATTTGAGATATTTACACCCTGCCCCTGCAACATACTGTGCCCGAATGACTGCGGTTTGTTGGATGAACGACAGCTGCACATCACTGAAAGGAAAAATAAAAATTAATCAAGCAAGTTGCGTGTGCACCCAGGTAGAAAAAGCAGGCGTTGTCTTCTTGCAGGATGACCACCTTCTATCCAGAAGGGCCCCGCCGGAGTCCAGCTTCTGGCTGGATCTGTGGACTTCAACCCCCAGAATTCCCCAGCCAGCATGGCCATTTTTAAGAAGTCAGAATTTGCAAGCTGGCAGGCACGGAGCTTTGTTGTTTATTCGTCCAGTCGCTTCCGACTCTTCGTGACTTCATGGACCAGCCCACGCCAGAGCTTCCTGTCGTCCGTCGCCATCCCCAGCTCCCCCATGGTTGAGTCCATCACCTCCAGAATATCATCCATCCGTCTTGCCCTTGGTCGGCCCCTCTTCCTTTGGCCTTCCACTTTCCCTAGCATCAGCATCTTCTCCAGGGTATCCTGTCTTCTCATTATGTGGCCAAAGTACTTTAGTTTTGCCTTTAATATCATTCCCTCAAGTGAGCAGCCTGGTTTTATTTCCTGGAGTATGGACTGGTTTGATCCTCTTGCAGTCAGAATTTTCCTCCAACACAACAGTTCAAAAGCATCTATCTTCCTTCGCTCAGCCTTCCTTATGGTTCGCCGGAGCATGCCCATACAAACTGGGTGGGGCTTCATTTGCAACGATCCACCCACCGCCTTGCAGATTTCCCCCCCTTGCGGATGACCCCACCCATGTTCTTGGCTGGTCCAGACATAGCTTCACCCCAGCTCATTCCACAACAGCCACAAAGATGTTTCCCATTGGTGGAAGACGTGCCCTAAAGCGGAGCATGGTTTAAAAACGGATGCACTAGAGCCAGAGAGAATGGGAAATCTGTAACAGACACACCTTAGGTGGGAAATACCTTTATTTCTTAAAATCTGCGCCTGATTTCCCTTTGGGAATAAAGTCATTTTCAGTTCCATGGTTCACGGTCCGCAGGATGGTTGGAATCGCCCCAAAGGTGGTTAGCTTTTGACCGTATTTTTTAAGATATTAATTTCTCCTTATTTCTAACCATAGTGTCTCGGGGCAATGCATCTCTCCCAGAAATGGGAGGAAATCTCAGGTTAATGCTGCCCATCCGTTCAGTAGGAATGCTGAACAAACTTTGTCTCTCTGTCTGTCTATGAAGGTTCTCAGTCATCCAGGTGGAATTGTCTGTAGCTTGAATCATGTCAACTGGATTTCTATTTTCTCAGTGGAAACGTTTCGCTCCTTATCCTCTCTCTCTGTCTCTCTGTCTGTTTTTTTTTTTAAAGGAGTTTTACGTTTCTCAGCAGCCACCTGTGGCCCAAGGCTCGTACGTACATCTTCAATTTCATCAGGCTAAAAGCTTTCGTGAGAGAAATCCGGCCCAGCTAGAGTTCCCCTGCGAGAGGTCTTGAGGTCAGCTGGATAGAGTGATGAAGGATGCAATGGAAAAATAAGAATCGGGGGCTCTGAAGCTTTTGATAGCTTTCCACAGTCTGGGGGCCTCGGGTTCAGTTTGCCAGGAAGCCCGCTGTGGCGGGCCACAAATCAGCACGACCCTGCAAGGCCACTTTATAAGGGCAGGTGTCCAGTGAGGAAAGATGGACCTTTTTGTCTTAAGAAGCAGCTGAGTATCTTTCATCTTCTGTTTTGCAACGACAAGGATGCTGAAAGCTATCTATTTCTCTAGCGCTTCCTGGAATGACCGTGCAACCGCAGTCAACGTGCAAAGGATTTTGTACTATAAAACCAGAAGACTATTCCTGCTAGGAGTCATTGCATCATGGATCTGAATTTGCTCCCCGCACGCTCCAGGATGAAATTTGTAGTCATCCTTAGATGCCTTTTCCAGATGTACGCAATACAGCAATACAACAACAAGCCCACTCATGTCCCAAATCCATACACCTTACAAAATGTGCCTGTTTGGATCCCTGTTGTAAAAAGGAGCAGAAGACTCTTAAGAGTCCCTTGGACTGCAAGGAGGTCAAATCAGTCAATCCTAAAGGAAATCAACCCTGACTGCTCATTGGAAGGACAGATGCTGAAGCTGAAGCTCTAATACTTTGGCCACCTAATGCGAAGAGAGGACTCACTGGAAAAGACCCTGATGCTGGGAAAGACTGAGGGCAAAAGGAGAAGGGGACGGCAGAGGATGAGATGGTTAGATAGCCTCACCGATGCAATGAACATGAACTTGAGGAAACTCCGGGAGACAGTGGAGGACAGGAAGGCCTGGCGTGCTATGGTCCATGGGGTCACGAAGAGTCGGACACGACTGAACAACAACAAAAATCACCCATCCTATTGCCCCATTTGGACTCTGGAAAAATGGACAGCAACCTTCTGCAGTGGGGACATCCTTCAGCTGTATGGACTTCAACTCCCAGAATTCTCAGCAACTTCCCAAGGGCAGGGCAGGGCAGGGCGTGATTCCTTCTCGAGTCAGTCATCATGCAGTGGCACCTCAACAGGAGCATCTGGGGACATGTGGGCAATCTTCTGGGACACAAGGTTGACTTGGTTACTCTTCTCCAGGGTTGGAAGCGGACCTTTTCCCCGTTTCTGGGGAAATCTCAGCGATGAAGCCTTCAGCATGTCAGGCATGGACTCTTTGGTGGTGGCTCCCACAGCTGGTTCAAACACGTTATGGATTTTCATGGCAAGCTGATCTAGAACATCAGAAGGGTCCTAAGGTTGGACCAGGCCAATGGCTCAGCCTTCCAAGTTCTGTGACCTCCAAATCCCAGGAAGTTCACCAACAAGGACAAGAAGATTGCCCTCTTCCATCGTTGTCCTACAGCTGCTGGCATCTCAGAGACGTGGCTTGGGATTCTGGAGATAACCGACAGCCCTCAAGGCTAGAAGCCGCCGAGAAATTGAATCGATCCCGTCCCTTCCAGAAACCATCCAAACCAGGGTCATCCTTAGCAGAAGACGACACCTCTCCGGTTATGTAGTAACCTATGGCTGCGAGAGCTGGACCATAAGGAAGGCTGAGCGAAGGAAGATAGATGCTTTTGAACTGTGGGGTTGGAGGAGAATTCTGAGAGTGCCTTGGACTGCAAGATCAAACCAGTCCATCCTCCAGGAAATAAAGCCAGACTGCTCACTAATATTAAAGGCAAAACCGAAGTACTTTGGCCACATAAAGAGAAGACAGGATACCCTGGAGAAGAAGCTGATGCTGGGGAAAGTGGAAGGCAAAAGGAAGAGGGGCCGACCGAGGGCAAGACGGACGGATGATATTCTGGAGGTGACGGACTCGACCATGGGGGAGCTGGGGGTGGCGACGGCCGACAGGAAGCTCTGGCGTGGGCTGGTCCATGAAAAGAGTCGGAGGCGACTGAACAAATAAACAACAACACACACCTCCGGACTTGGGCTGATCTTGAAAATCTAAGCAGCGACCTAATTCCAGGGACTCGGCTAGGAATCTGAAAACCCTTCTTGTAAGAAAGCAATGGAAAATCAATTTTTATAGTGTGGCTGGGGAAACTATAAGCTTGTATCTGGGCATTCGCTATGGGACGAACTCAACTCAAGGGGGGGCTTAATGAAAATTGAGGACCATCTGTCATCTTTGGGGACATAAAATAAACAAAACAACAACATCCTATTATGTTGCATTCAAGAAACCAAGGAAACACTAACATTCAGCCTCCCCCAATGAAGTTAACATCGCCATATCCTGGCCAGAATGCCTTATACAGTAGTCATTCTCCAATCCTGGTGCAAAAATTGCAACCATGCCTCCCCCATCCGTTTTTGCCGCAACCCTCCATCTGGCCCTGCGTTGCTCTGCTATTCTACCCCAAATTTATCCTGGGCCACTGTTTGCCAACAGCCACGCTTCAAGCAATGTGCTGTGATGTTGCAGCTCCCGGAAATCAATGCAATAAACCCCACGCTGTGGTTTTCTCTTTCGCTGTGGTTTTCTAGCTGTCCCTTCCCTTTTTTAAAATGCACTTAATCCATGCCGGTTAACAGTTAATAACTTAATAAGCCGCCTTCCTTCCCAACTTCTCACTCCTCGTTTCCAGCTCTTTTGCTCCTGACAGGGCTAAAAATAATAATAATAATAATAATCCAAAACGCCAAGAACGAAAAGGAAGACCGTTTTTGCACTGCCGTGCGCTAAAGAAAAGACGCTCTGTTTTTCTCCAAAAATAGCTTCGAAACCTGGAAACTCCTCTGTGCGTCGCACGGCCCAGAATTTGCTCCATGCCGCAAGGGAGACGCATCTTGCGTCTTTGCGGCACATCTTGGCATTCGAGCTTCCTGATGCTCTTTAAAGAAATGAGGGGCTGTGATCCCAGGAGCAGACTTTGCATAATAAAGGAGACTTTTCTCTGGCATTAAGAGCAGGGAATTGCCATGGGACCACTGACGGACAACCCAACCCTTCGGAGCTCAGACTCCAGAGCAAAACCGGCGCAAGAACGAATGGCGGGGTGGGGGGGTGGGTTATCCTAGATGCTGGAAATGGAAGTAAAAGGGCCTACCTTAGATTCTTGGGCCTTTCTCCTTCCGGGCATCAAAATCCAGGAATCTAGCAAGAGAGTGTGGGGATGCCCAGACTCTTTCCAAAACCTTGCCAGCTATTTACAACCAGCCAGATGCTGCGGAAGGAAAATGCTTAGCCCGTGGGGGAGTTGAGCCGAAATCAGCTGGGCAAATCGCTCTCCGGCTACTGAGCTTGGTGCCGCAAAAGCCTCTTTGCTCCATCACGCGGCTGAGTCAGCAGAACGCCTGGGCCACTTGCTTTCCTGACCGACTTTCCTTCCCTAAACCCCGGATTGCAGCTCGGTGGGAAAACTTTGGGCCAGGCAGTGCCCCCCCCCCCCGGAGTGCCGTTGCAAAGGGAGGTACCACCCCAAGCGTTTTATTTACTCATTTTTAAAATATAATTTCTATTAAGGATTTTAAGAAAGGAGACAAACACTAATGCAGGGGGAGAAGAAGGGAAGACGGAAAAAGAAATCAAAGAAAGAGATGAAAGTGCAAGAAAGGAAAAATAGAAGTGGAAAAGAAAGGAAAAAAAAGATACAAAGAAGCAGCTTCCGATCTTCTTTACAGCAGTTATAAGTTCAATTACAAATTTACCTCTATGGTTACAACGTAACTCTTTTTTCTTTGTATAATTTTATCCTGTCTGATAATCAAAGCCATAAATCATAACTTCATTTGTTTTTCTGTTGCACGCAAAACGTCTGTAAGGGGTTTCCAGTCCCAAGCATTTTATTGATTGACTGAATTTATATATTGATTGAATTTATAATGTCGAGCTGGGGCAGAAGAGGATCGGTCTGCAAAGGAGATCAGGAAGGGCTGGGGGTTTTTTGAGGGGGAGGGAGAAAAATGGTACTCCTTGGGGGGATAAGGAAATACACAGTGGGGTTAAAATCATCATCATCATCATCATCATCATCATCATCTATTGGATTTATGAGAGCCACTCCAAAAGACTCTGGGTAGCTTATGACACCCAAAATAAAATTGAAAACATGATAATGTGGGGCAAAGATTTAAGGAAGGGAAAAAAAAAAGAAATCCTAAATAGGATCCTAAGATTTTGCAAGCAACAGCTTGATGCCAACCCTGAACCGGTGGCTATTAGATGGAAGTACTTTGATTTCTATGGGGGTGTCAGGAAGGAGTGTTCCCCCAGCCTGTTATCCAAAGATTGAATTCCAAATGCCAACTGCAAGGGAGGTGCCCACTAAGGCATCAGTCTAGAAACCAGGAGACTGAGAGTTCTAGTCCCGCCTTAGGCACGAAAGCCGGCTGGGTGACCTTGGGCCAGTCTGTCTCTCAGCCCTAGGAAGGAGCCAATGGGAAACCAGGAGACTGTGAGTTCTAGTCCCGCCTTAGGCATGAAAGCCGGCTGGGTGACCTTGGGCCAGTCCCTGTCTCTCAGCCCTAGGAAGGAGCCAATGGCAAACCAGGAGACTGAGAGTTCTAGTCCCGCCTTAGGCAGGAAAGCCGGTTGGGTGACCTTGGGCCAGTCACTCTCTCTCAGCCCAACTCACGTCACAAGGTTGTTGTTGTGGGGAAAATAGGAGGAGGAATGAGTGCTAGGTATGTTCGCCACCTTGAGTTATTTATAAAAATAATAAAGGCGGGATAGAAAATAAATAAATAAATAAAATAAAATAAAATAAAATAAAATACCTCTTGGCCAATGGGGTAACCCCATAACTTGGGATCAGCTCAGATTTAAGCTTCTAACCTGCTCCTTCCTCCTTCAAGACAACACCACCACCACAATATGCTTCAGTTTTTGTGGTGGTCGTTGCAAAAATTACATCGTCACCGAAAGTCTGTAAGAACTGAAAGCAATAGATACACCTTCCAGGTGGATGATTTACCTCTTTCTTGTGCCATTTCTGCATTAAGGTCACGTATCTTTCAGAAAAACACACATGTGTACGTGTTTTCTTTCCCATTTCAGTAATTTCAAGTTAATCTTTTGATGCAGTGAAAACTTCCAAGAACTGGATCACCAACCGCACAGAAGGAATCCGGTGGGCAGTTTCACGACTCTGCCACATTTAATATCAGAGCTGGACTTATATTGCGATATTCTGAGTCCAGAAAGGTTTTACAGGAATTCCTCACTTAAGAAAATCCCAGCGGATCATCAATGGCTTCTCTCCCGTGTGCTTCCCCGCACATTAAGGCAGTAAGTGATGCAACAGCTTTTCTTACATTTCTTTTACATTTTCATCCCCCTCCCCTGGATCTCTGACAGCTGCGTGATATATTGGACAATCTCTGAAATTCCCATGGATCCTGCATTACTCAGCAACACGCTTATAATTTTCCCCGGGGCATCTCCGGATCTCAAAACGGTGCGTTTTACACTCTCCAGCACGATAGCCGCTGGATGGGATTTTTCATGCGCTAGGCAGCGCTCGCGGGGTCTCGTCACTCTGGATGTGCAATGAGAAGAGAGCTAGGCAGAATCGCAAGGCTTGGCGTCAAGAATGGTCAAAGGTCATTATTGCATTGGTAATGGGGTTTTTTTTTTATCATTAGCGGAGACCTGAGGATTAAGCATTAAACTCTAGGTAGAAATCGTTTTTATATTATAACGTAATTCAATGCATTTTGTAATTGTCTATCAATGCTATACTCAGCTATACTCAGTACAATTCACGCAACCTTAACTTCTTAACCTTTTAAAAATTATTTTATATTCAACATTGCTATAAAGCTTTTTCTTCTTATCTTCAACTCCTGTAGGTAAAGGTAAAGGTTCCCCCCGCACATTTGTGCAGTCGTGTCCGACTCTAGGGGGCGGTGCTCATCTCCGTTTGTTAGCCAAAGAGCTAGCGTTGTCCGAAGACGCTTCCGCAGTCATGTGGCCGGCATGACGCGCACGGAACGCTGTTACCTACCCACCGAAGTGGTACCTATTCATCTACTTGGATTTGCATGCTTTCGAACTGCTAGGTTGGCAAGAGCTGGACCTAGTGCGGGAGCTCCCTCCGCACGCAGGGCTAGGGATTCGAACCTCCGAACTTGCGATCAGAAGATCGACAAGCCTGGCATCTTACCCGCTGAGCCACCACGCCCCCTCATGTAGTGCTAACAATTTCTACTTTCTATCAATGCCAAGGTACCCGATGAATATCTGTACTTTATAATGAAGTATCTGCATCTTATAATGAAATAAAACAATTACTTGGGGGAAAACATGGTAAAAAGTCACTATTGCGCTGGCCATAAGTTGAGAGGTTTACAAGGAAGAGAGGCAAAGAGTTAAAATGAGATTTAAATCTTGATAGCCAATATTAACGATGATGTTAATGATGATGATGCCAATGCTGTAGTTAAGGTAGTGTTTTTGCAAATGTCATTCTTAGATTGCTGCCAAGAAAACCACATGGAAGTTTCTGCCGACTCGAGGGAGTTTAAGGGGCAAGCTGGATATCTTCCCCCAATTTGCAGCATTTTATGAAAATGGGGATGCTGCCAACGGAGGAAATGCCATCTGTCCCATCTTCGCTTTGTCCTTCGTCGGACTGCTGAAAACCGACGCCTTTTGCAGCGCAACGCAGAAGGAATAAAAGAGTCCCAACACAATTGGAAAAAACCTTGCAAAACTTGTGCTAAACGCCACCCCACTCTTGGAAACAAGGGGAACCCCCGTCCTGCCCACGTGATTAGACTGCCCACCCCAGCCTTACAATTATTTACTGCCAATATCTTTCTAGGCTTTACCACGGGGGAAGACATCAACGCCTAAATTAAGCCTTGACTTTACCAATACAGTACAAAGAGA
Source organism: Charina bottae (assembly GCA_023362775.1). NCBI lineage: Eukaryota > Metazoa > Chordata > Lepidosauria > Squamata > Charinaidae > Charina > Charina bottae. The sequence goes on along the minus strand of JALMGJ010000062.1, from coordinate 1,183,233 downwards.
ACAACAGCAGACAGTCAAAATGCCGCGACAATCGAACACCGCAACCGCCAATGAATAAATCATCACAATTCCGCCGCTGATAAATAAAGATGACCAAAGCAAGAATGATGGGCCGGATTCCAAGAAAATACAATTAGGTGTCCTGGGTTCATGTAGCCCAGCTATATGCTCCCAATCTGGCCCACTTATAACATAGATGTTGGGGGAAAATTCATAATGGGGAGAGATAATGAGGATAGAGATAGTCCTCGCTTAACGACCACAATTGGGATTGGAATTTCGGTTGCTAGGCAAAGCAGTCATTAAGCGAATCCAACCCGATTTTACGACCTTTTTTGCGGCAATCATTAAGTGAACCACATGGTTGTTAAGTGAATCACATGGTTCCCATTTGATTTTGCTTGCCAGAAGCCGGCCGGGAAGGTCAAAAATGGCGATCATGTGACCAAGTGATGCTGCGATGGTCATAAATGCAAACCGGTTGCCAAGCGCCCAAACCGTGATCACGTGACCGCTGCGATGGTCATAAGTGCGAGGACCGGTCATAAGTCGGTTTCTCCAGCACCGTCGTAAGTCTGAACCATCACTAAACGAATGGTTGTTAAGCAAGGACTACCTGTACTCCCTTCCTGAAGCTCTTGAAACAGAGATGGCCATCTGTCAGGTGCACCATAGAAAGGGCTTCCTGTGGGGGGTGGACTAGACGATCTCTAAAGCCCCCTCCATTCTGTGATCCTAGCGCAAAAGCGTCCCCGTCCCATCTGCAGCAGGCAACAGCCAACATTTCAAGCCTTTCATTCCTCCTGTTTCAATTTTACCTCTCCTGGAGTGCACCCGTGTCAGGTGCACAAGGATTCATGAATGAATGAATGAAATTATTAATTTAGATATGCCCGACACCGGAGCCCCAGAAGTTGGGGGCGTAAAACCGAGACGGAAGGACGGAAGAACAAAATTTTCCTGTTTCTTTCTTTTTTTCCCTGCCCGGCAAACATTCACGTCCGTGTTATTTGCGCTCACCAATCCGACTTCTTGGTCGCAGCTGCGGCCTTTGCCGAGTCAGGACTCCGAAAATCGATGCTATCAACTGAGCTATTTATATTTTTTCCACTTTGCAGAAAAAAAGAAAAACAGCTGAAAAGCCCCAAAATGCAGATTTGGTTGTCCAGGGAAACGATATAAAACTGTACAGCTCCCAGAGAATTTTAAAAATCAACATCCAGATGAAACCAGAACTTTTTCTATTAGGACTTGTGGATAGTCAATTAGAAAAAGACTTATGGACGATTGATTTTATATATATGGTGATGGCAGCAAGGTTATTAAATGCAGAAAGATGGAAGAATAGAGAAATACCTACGACGGGGAATGGATGGTGAAGATGGCTGAAATTTGCAATTTATTTATATAAAAGACTGAAAACCCTTTATGGACTTTTTGCTGAAAATGGATAAAAATGAACTGGTGATTTCTGGATTTACTGATTAATAAGGGTAGAATATGGGGAGAAGGGAACCATGTTATATTTTTATTTATTTATTTATTTATTAATCATATTTATACCCCGCCTATCCCCTCCCTATTGGAGGACTCTAGGCAGCTTACAACATTGCAAATTCATATATATTATACATACATTCATATATATTTCTATGAAGGTTCTCAGTCATCCAGGTGGAATTGTCTGTAGCTTGAATCATGTCAACTGGATTTCTATTTTCTCAGTGGAAACGTTTCGCTCCTTATCCAAGGAGCTTCTTCAGTCTGAGCAAAGTTGGTAAGGGAATCCTAAATATGTTTCTAGGTAGCTGTGTGACCTTACACCTGGGGCTAGGTCATGGTTATATTGAGATGTTATTTTAAGTCCTTTTATCATCTAAAGGAGGATCGTTAAGATCACCATGCTGCTGTTGAGCTTGTGAAATGGTCTTAATCTTCCTAGGCACAGAAGACAAAGCAGGGAGGAAGATGGAGGAAGATGGGGGAAAATGGGCCTCAGGCATAATCTTTCCCCCATCTTCCTCCCTGCTTTGTCTTCTGTACCTAGGAAGATTAAGACCATTTCACAAGCTCAACAGCAGCATGGTGATCTTAACGATCCTCCTTTAGATGATAAAAGGACTTAAAATAACATCTCAATATAACCATGACCTAGCCCCAGGTGTAAGGTCACACAGCTACCTAGAAACATATTTAGGATTCCCTTACCAACTTTGCTCAGACTGAAGAAGCTCCTTGGATAAGGAGCGAAACGTTTCCACTGAGAAAATAGAAATCCAGTTGACATGATTCAAGCTACAGACATTCATATATATTATTACCGCGCGCTAAGGGAGAGGGGTAAGGGAACCGACTCTTCTTCCGTAGGTATTGGACTACATGTCCCAGAATACCTCGCTTTCCGAGTCGGCTGCTGACGTCCTGGATGTTGCCGATCGGGTTCCGTCGTCCTCTGCCGCCATTCCCGGGATCTTCTTTCGCTCCAAGGGCGACCCCCGACAGGACGCCGGCAAATTCTCCCACTTTAACGTGGTACCCATTTATCTACTTGCATTTAGCTTTCGAACTGCTGGGTTGACAGGAGCTGGGGCAAGTGACGAGAGCTCACTTCGCCACGCGGGGATTTGAACTGCCGACCATCAGATCAGGCAGTCTTACCGCGTCCCATATAATTTTGAAGGGGAGGAATGGTTTTAAATACAGGTAGTCTGCGCTTAACAACCATTCGTTTAGTGACGGTTCGGACTTACGACGGTGCTGGAAAAAAACAACTTACAACCAGACCTCACATTTACAACTGTCGCAGTGTCCCCACGGTCACAATTTGGGCACTTGGCAACCGGTTCACATTTATGACCGTCGCAGCGTGCCATGGTCACGCGATCACCATTTTTGACCTTCTCGGCTGGCTTCTGGCAAGCAAAATCAATGGGGAACCACGCGATTTGCTTAATGACCACATGGTCCGCTTAACGCCCACAGTGATTCACTTAACAACTGCTGCAAAAAAGTCATAAAATTGAGTTGGATTCACTTAATGACCGCTCCACCTTTTCCGGTCCCAATTGTGGTTCTTAAGCGAGGACTACCTGTATGTCTATAACTGCTGTGAAGATTGGAAATTGCTTCTTTAACTATCCCTATGTTTTCCTCTTTTTTGCTTTAACACACTTTTCCTTTACCTTTCCTCTTTTTCAACTCTTTCTTTATATTGTTTTGTGTCTATATTTTAACTTCGTAAAAAAATTCTTCCATAAAAATTATTTATAAAGAAAAGAGAGCGAGCTTCAGCTCCTTCCTCTGCATCGGATCAATCCCCAACATCTGGAGGTGAAGTTAAAGTCGCTTTCTAGCGGGTGTGACTTTTGGTGGCTTCAGGAACTGTCTGAGCAACAATTTGGAAGCGGTTTCCTCTCGGCCTCTTCTGAGATGTTTGATTTCTCAGCCTGGCCTAGGTTTCCTAGTGGTCTCCCATCCAAGCACAAACCAGGCCTGGCCATGCTTGGCGTTTCAAAATCATCCAGAGTGATCCAGGTGCTCAGTGCCTGTTTGAAATGTTTAGAACAGAGCTTTCCAAACTGTGTGTCGGGACACGTTAGTGCGTCGGCTGCAGTGTCTGGGTGTGTCGCGGCTGCTGCTGCCTCCGAGCCCTGCCAGGATTCCGTGCAGGTCCTAGTGCCGGCCTTGTGCCCGGCTGCCTCCAAACCTGCTGCGATTCCGTGCAGGTCCTAGTGCCTGCCTTGTGCCCAGCTGCCTCCAAACCTGCTGCGATTCCGCACAGGTCCTAGTGCCTGCCTTGTGCCCAGCTGCCTCCAAACCTGCTGCGATTCCGCGCAGGTCCTAGTGCCTGCCTTGTGCCCAGCTGCCTCCAAACCTGCTGCGATTCCGCGCAGGTCCTAGTGCCTGCCTTGTGCCTCGCTGCCTCCAAACCTGCTGTGATTCCGCGCAGGTCCTAGTGCCTGCCTTGTGCCCTGCTGCCTCCAAACCTGCTGTGATCCCACGCAGGTCCTAGTGCCTGCCTTGTGCCTGGCTGCCTCCAAACCTGCTGTGATTCCGTGCAGGTCCTAGTGCCTGCCTTGTGCCTTGCTGCCTCCAAACCTGCCCTGCCAGGATTCCACGCAGGTCCTAGTGCCTGCCTTGTGCCTGGCTGCCTCCAAACCTGCCCTGCCAGGATTCCACGCAGGTCCTAGTGCCTGCCTTGTGCCTGGCTGCCTCCAAACCTGCTGTGATTCCGTGCAGGTCCTAGTGCCTGCCTTGTGCCTTGCTGCCTCCAAACCTGCTGTGATTCCACGCAGGTCCTAGTGCCTGCCTTGTGCCCTGCTGCCTCCAAACCTGCTGTGATTCCGCGCAGGTCCTAGTGCCTGCCTTGTGCCTCACTGCCTCCAAACCTGCTGTGATTCCGCGCAGGTCCTAGTGCCTGCCTTGTGCCTGGCTGCCTCCAAACCTGCTGTGATTCCGTGCAGGTCCTAGTGCCTGCCTTGTGCCCTGATGCCTCCAAACCTGCTATGATTCCACGCAGGTCCTGGTGCCTGCCTTGTGCCCTGCTGCCTCCAAACCTGCGTTCTGCCCCACCAAAGAGCTTCAGACAGAGGATGATGGTTATCTCTCAGAGATGTTCTAATGTAGAGCATTCCAAACTGTGTGTTGCGACACGTTAGTGTGTCGCCTGCAGTGTCTGGGTGTGTCCTGACTGCTGCTGCCTCCGAGCCCTGCCAGGATTCCACGCAGGTCCTAGTGCCTGCCTTGGGCCCTGCTGTAAGAGTGTGTCGCGAAATGATGCCCTGCTGTAAGAGTGTGTCGCGGAAATGATGCATGTCTAAAAAGTGTGTCACCAACATGAAAAGTTTGGAAAGCTCTGGTTTAGAAAGTCGCTTCTAGTGGATGTTGATCCTATGGAATGAGGTAGATGAAAAACTTGATTGGGCGACCAAATTTAGAGAAGTCATAAGGGAGCGGGCACTGGGTGGGAGGTTAGATAATTCTTGCTTGTTCTCGTGAGGGAACAAACTTTGATTTATCTCACAGACTTATACAGCTGCCCATCTCAAATATATGGCTCAGGGCGGCTAACTATATATATATATATATATATATATATATATATATATGTATATATATATATGTATATATATATATGTATATATATATATATAGTTAGCCGCCCTGAGCCATATATTTGAGATGGGCAGCTGTATAAGTCTGTGAGATAAATCAAAGTTTGTTCCCTCACGAGAACAAGCAAGAATTATCTAACCTCCCATATAATCATATATATATGATTTTAAAAAATATAAACAATGTAGCTCATGGAGCAGTGATGTCACATCTGCCAAAAAATAGACACTGTTAACTGCCCACGTCGCCAAATTCTGTACCAACTGTATTATTTCATGTTATAAGCCTTTAAATACGGGCATTGTAAACCCCAAGGAAAAACGTTAACAATGGAGAGGGTGGGATACTTTGCCAACAGAATCAGCGAAAACCATTTGGGGTTTCCCCATTGCAGAGGAAAGAACTGAACAGTAATTTGTTGAGACTGCAAACGTTTTTTAAAAAATGGATCCGGTTCCACCACTCGGAAAAAGAGGAGCGGGTTTCCTAGATTTGAAAGCGCCCAAACTCTGTTTTTTGGAAAAAAGGAGGCTGGTTTGCCTCCAGGGTGCCCAAATCCGCGGGTTTCATTCCCACAATTAAATGGCAGTTCAATCAGACCAGCTTCTGCCAAAAGGTGGATCAACTTGGATGCTGTGGAAAGACGGAGACTCACTCCTGACTTTTTAGCCGCCAGCTGCCCAAGGTGCCAGATGGAAAGGTACGTTCTTGCACCAGATATTACATTTTTGAAAAAGCAACAGAACTAAATGGGTTCCCCCCCCCCGTTTCCTTCTGCTGGAGCTGCATCCCCCCCTCCCCGTCACCCAGGACAAGCTTTCTGGGGCCCAGTTGGAGATTTCCAGATTATTTTACATCCTGTGTTTCCCCGTCATGCAATGACGCATTGCAGAAGTTTGCAATTAAAAAAAAAATAACCATAATGAAATGAATTTAAGGGGACTGCCCGGCGGCACTCCGTGGCTCTGCCCGTCAGATGTCCCGCTTTCAGGCTGTTTATGGATGAATATGTCAGCAGCAAACCTCTGAATTGGGCTGGGAAGTTAGGGTTTTTTTTTAGATTTTTTAATCCCGCCTTTATTATTTTTATAATAATTTAATTCCCAGCAGGACAGCGGCTTCAGCAGACGTGGAACGTGGATCCAGCCGGATGCCCTGCCCGGCTTCGCTTTTTCTTACCCGCAATAAGTGGTTTATAATTTAAAAAAGAGCAGAAACAGAAAACAAAAATCAGGCCATGCAAGTGTGCAAAAATGCCACATGTTTGTATACACTCGGGAAAAAGTTACAGTTGATTTCCTACTTAAGAAAATCTGCTCTCCCACTGGCTCTGCTTCATCTCAAGATAAAACAAGCTTCTAGTCCTGGTGGAGCAAGACTGATTGACAGCTGCTTTTCAACGCTTCCGAGAAGGATTCCTGAGTTCTGAGGATGGGACCTGGATCCTGACGTACCACCCTCCATCACCTTTAGATTTATAGCCTGCCTTTCCTCCCGGAAGTCAACGCAAGGCCCATCACTCTCCTGCCTCCATTTTTTCCCCTACAAAACAGCCCTGCGAGGCAGGCTAGCCAGGACCCTCTTCCTCAGGGAAGGACCAGGCTGAGGAATCCGGCATTTGCAGATGCGGAAAAGGACCTCCGGATTAGCACTGGAAACCCCAATATGGTTGCATTACTCCAGACCAGCGTTTCTCAACCGTGGCCTCTTTAAGACGTGTGGGCTTCAACTCCCAGAATTCCCCAGTCAGCCATTCTGCTTTCCAGCCCATGCCTTACTGGGTTCAATCAACTCAGTCAGCGATGGCTTATTCTATCCACCTGGAAAGAAACTATGGTTTACTGCAACGCACAATCATTGTCCCAAACACTACAAATATTGCTGCAAAGGGCAAGATGATCTCCAGGGTCCCCAGCAACTCTTCTGTTCTATGCTTCTAATTTGTCTGGTTTTGACTGAGGGTTGTTGTGGTTGATTCAACAATCTCTGGTGAAAAATCCTGGCCTAGCATTCCGGGTGAAGGCAGCCCTATTTTTTGGCATCAAATCATACAAAAAGCCTTTAGTTCTCTGTCCATTAGCAAAGGCTTTCCACTTGCTGTAGTCATTGATTTGCAATGACTAAAATATTTATTCTGGATTGGATCCATATTACCCCGGTCATGATTTGGTGCCTGGCTTCACACACCATGCTTGATCGTAGGTTGCTGAATAAGCCACAATCGGGCGGGTTGGCATCACTGCAAACAAACTGCACATTACGACGGGGTGTGTGTGGCGGCTTGAAAATCAGTTTGTCGAACGGGTTCCTGGATCCTGATGGGAGTAAAACACGCCTAACACAATCCAGTTTAGAGTTTAATCCAGTATAACCATCACACGAAGCTAGGGTTCATTTTAATCGCAGTGTGCCGAAGAATCCAGTGTCTTGGATTACTGATGATTACATAATTATTATGTAATTAATTATTATTACATAACTGATGATTCCAGTCTGCAATGGGGTGACCTCAAAACTAAACACACTGCATCAAAGTTGAGCATGCATATTTTCTCACCCAAGAGAATCTACGTGTGATCTGTACGTGTGCCATAAGATGTAGCATAAACAATAGCTTCAAAACCAACCAAACCAACATAACACTTTTCAAGCCTGCCAGTATAATCCAAGACAAACCATGGTTTGTTAGGTAAACTCAATTTTAGCGTGCTAATTATGGTTTATCAAAGGGCCCAAACTTGGCTGCTAATATTCAAACTTGGGAATACACCAGAAAAGGGGTGGGCGGGTAAAATAGACTTAAGCAGGCATAATTGAAATAAATACTTAATTACAGAGACAAAGAAGTGGCACCAAGGTTTTCAACTCTTCGAAAAGGTTTGGGAAGAGACGTGTTGTGGTTCAGGGGTCCCAGACATATGGGGGGTGGGACTGAATAAAGAAGGGGAAAATTCCAAATGTTTTAAGGACAAAATGCACACTTTCTCAAACAGCAGCCTTGCTGGATGCAATAAGAGCTGTTTTAGAAGAGGCTAAAATCCTGAAACACACGTATAAGAGTAGCAAGATTTATTGTGTGGGTTAGACTGAGTCTGGAGCAAGGTTGCAGATAATATGAGCACATGGGTGTCCTGAAGTCCAGATTAATCTTCTAGACTAGGTGTGTGCACCCATGTACAAAAAAATAAAATAAAAATAAAGGTAAAAGGTAAAGGTTCCACCCGCACATTTGTGCCGTCGTGTCCGACTCTAGGGGCCGGTGCTCATCTCCGTTTCTTAGCCGAAGAGCCAGCGTTGTCCGAAGACGCTTCTGTGGTCATGTGGCCGGCATGACGCACACGGAACGCTGTTACCTACCCACCGAAGTGGCACCTATTCATCTACTTGCATTTGCATGCTTTCGAATTGCTAGGTTGGCAAGAGCTGGGGCGAGTGTGGGAGCTCACTCCGCACGCAGGGCTAGGGATTCGAACCTCCGAACTTGCGATCTTCCAATCAACAAGCCTGACCTCTTACCCTCTGAGCCACCACGCCCCTGAAATAAAACTGAACCCCAAATTTTGCCAAATGCTGAGTGTTTTATCAGAGCCCAAAGCAGAAACAGTCACACACTTCTCATTTTGATCTCCGCAAGGCTGTTAGACAACTGACACGTGCTACCTTACAAGAAAGTCTCCTGAGTGGGATGGGCGGGGAATAAATTTGATATATAAATGAATAAATTAAAAAAAAATTACTTCAAGCAGTGCATCCTTGAGACCAGAGGTCCCTACCAAGTGGAATTAAAGTCTGGCGTGCGGTCAGAAGCCTTTTTCCTCTTTTAAAAAGCAACCTTCTCTTGCACGACACAGAAATGAAATTACCGAAACGATGCTCGGAGGGCTCCCACAGCTGTGGCAGCCGCATCCAACGGACGTGGGTGGTGCCAGCCAGAAACGGCTGACCTAGTCACTTCCTGCCAAGTGTTAGCAAAGCTGGATGGTGTTGAAGTCAAAGGTGCAAAGTTAATATTTGAGTATACCAGGCAGGATGTGGAGCGAAAACACCAACCCCCGCCCCCAAAAGGAGGTGGGGGAAGAAGGAAGCCTGCATTTTAATTTGCAAAGGTATGTTGTAGGATGTAGTAGGAAGGCTTTTGCTCCAGTGGTCTCACCTGGAGACCACTGTTACTCACCCTAGGAGACTAGGCGAAGCAATAACTTATCCTGGTGTTTCTCAGTCTTGGCCATTTGAAGATGTGCGGACTTCAACTCCCAGAATTCCCCATGCTGGCTGGGGTCCACACATCTGTGGGTTACCAAGGATGAGAAACCTTGACTTATACAGACCTACAGTAGCTGGAATGGGGTTCTATTTGCCTTCAAATGGGAGGGCAGCTGTATAATCATAATTTTTCTTCCCTGCTGCGCCACCATCTTTGGCATCTCTGGAAGAGATGAAGGAGGGCTATTTCTAGGTTTTGTTGTCTGAAGAACCTGCTTGCACATCTCTTATTATTATTTTATTTATTTTTATTTATTAATTACATTTCTATGACCGCCCATCTCCCTCTCAAGGAGGGACTTTGGGCGGTTTACAACCATAACAACTTCATTAAAATACAATAAAATTATTTTTTATTCTATTGATGGAAGCCTTAAGCGATGGCCCTGCATGAAGAATTCTTCCTTTGGAAAAATCTTTGATACTCTGTTTATTAATCGAAGAGAATATTTGTAGCTCAGGGTTGAACTGTGGAGTCCTTGGTGCTCTCTGAGCCTTGTTGTTTTCTTGCAGACGTTTCATGGCCAGACTAGGCAACATCTTCAGTGCGAAAAGGGAGTGGGACTTGCTCTCTGTTTATATACCCTGGCTTGTCCTGCCTGTGTTGGTGGGGGTGTTGTACTCTCCTTGGTCAACTGGGAAACTGTGAGCATCTTAAACCAAGCCAAATCCAGAAATGCTGGAGAATTCCTGGAAGCTTGGCACTCAGACAAAACAGCCATCAACAGACACATAGAGGTAAACAACATTCACATACCATTCATAAGAGACAATAGAAAAGCCAGAAGACCAGAACACCTCCTTGCCAGCAATCAACAACCAGATAGGCAAAGATTAACACCAAGATTAACACCAGAGGAGCAATCAAACAACACAACAGACCCTAATCAAGGAACTATTAACTCAGTCAATCAACCAAGCAGCAAACAACAACCCAATCAAGGTACTACCAAGGAGAGAACAACACCTCCACCAACACAAGCAGGACAAGCCAGGGTATATAAACAGAGAGCAAGTCCCACTCCCTTTTTGCACTGAAGATGTTGCCTAGCCTGGCAATGAAACGTCTGCAAGAAAACAACCAGGCTCAGAGAGCACCAAGGACTCCACTCTGTTTATTATTAGTCAGTTCTGATGGAGCAAAGGGCTAGATTGGCTGATTTTAATCAGGGCCTTGTCTGCCCGACCCTGCTTTTAATTGGCTTGATAGTAAGAAAATTTATTAATTGCTGCTACTATTGCTCTGCTGGGAATGCGTAGTGGAGGTATTAGAGCTGTGATCTACGGTTCCTTAAAAAACAGAGAGAGAGTTATAAATTATTGTTGACACAACACACCGAAGTTTCAAAGGTTTATGCCAGCTTTTTCTGCTCCCTTCTTGCTCTGGGGCGGCTGATTGTAAGTTCTCTGGGGCAGGGACCAGAAAACACTAATTTTACATCACGGTCAAGACTCTTGCGCAAAGACGGTGGGGCAGGTAAAACTTTGGGACTGTTTTGGCACCCGGGTGCAGTCAAAAGTACAGAAAGAAAGGCCAGCTGGAGGTTTCCAAGAATGACTTGCACTGACTTCGAGAGATGAGATCACCCATCGCACAGGCGGGACCACAAAATGCGCCTGCATTTCTCTCTTCCAACATCCAAAGGGGGGGGTGTCTCTGCATCGGTTGGATGGTCTGGACCATTCAAAATGCTGCATCCCCCCCTGGAAAATTTTAGAGGTGTGGTGAGAGAAAGGAAAGAGGGGCATTTTGTTTGCACACACACTGTGTGTCAGGCCGCCGGCCAGCCTCATCGGAGCCATGCAATAATAAAGTAACTGCCCCAAACATTTTCACAATGTGCCCATCAATAAGGGCAGGCAGGAAAGGTTCTTCCCCTCCCTCCGTCTCGAAAGGGAAGGGTTGGGCTTCCCAACGAACACACTGATTTCCAAACATGGGGGGCAAGGCAGGACCCTCCATTTCCTCCCCTTTGCACCAATATCTGCCCTTAAATGCCCCCCACAAAGCACCCGGTGCCCTGAAACCACCGCCGGGCCCTGCTTTCAACCAAGGCTCTGGATTGACTAACAGTCCGCGGTCGATTTGATGCAACAGCCAGGAGCTTGGTAAATGCGCAGGGCTGGCTGGTCACCCTCCCCCCACCCCAAATCATCCTCTGTGCATTTACGGGGAGGGTCCCCTCCATTCTGTTTTCCCCAGCAGTCCCTGCTAGCAGGTAAACGTTGAAGGCCTTTGCTCCTGCGCTTCCGAGCCCCCCAAAGGAGCACCAGCGGCCGGCCAGCAACCTTCCCCCCCCCCCCGCCTTTGCTGGCCTTTCTGCCATGCAGAAGGGGAGGAAAGTGGGCCCCCTTTCGTAGCTGGAGGGGGCGGTTTGAGAAGTTCCTAAAGGCGTCCTGGCTAGGGAGGAGGGCCAGCTGCGTTCCGGTTGCATTCTGCATTAAGCTAGTGCCGCTGCTGCAGTGGCGGGCAATGCAGCTGCGGGGGGGGGGGGGGGAGACCCCAACCGCAGGCTACCTGGTGCTTCTGCAGCATTTGCAGGGGGGAGATGCGGCGGCAGACGGAGCAGCTGGTTATCTAAGCCCCCTCCTCCTTTGCCCGGCTGCATCGCCAGCGAGGTTTTGGCTGCTGCAATCGCGTGCCCCTTCCATGCCCCCCCCCGCAGACCCCTCCACTTCCTGCTCCAGCGCAGGGTCATCCCCTGCACCCCCAGCCCCCCCAAAGGGGCGCTGCCCCCACGGCAAGGCGCCCTCCCCATGCACGGACCCGCGGCGGTCGCCCCCCGTCCCCCAGCGCGCACCTGCGGCGGCAACGAAGGCGGCGGCGGCGGCGGCGGCGGCGGTGGCAGGACCGGAGCGGCTCGTTTCACTCACACCATCTTCGCCCTCGTGTGAGGAGGGCCCGCCCCGCCGCGCCGCGTATTGGCCCGCCGCGCCCGTCAGTCGCCTGCATGCAAATCGCCGGTGGCCGCGATTGGCCGGCCGGGGAGCGCCTCCCGATGACCGACAGGCGGCGCAGCCAAAGGCGGCCGTCGCCTGCATCCCTGCCCGGGGCTGGTACCCAGGTGCGCAGCATCTTTGGAAGCGCATCCTCTCCCGGCCCGGGGCCGCCTCGTCCCGCTTCCGTTTGCAAGCCCGGTTTCGCCCCAGTTTGCCAAGCTGGCCAATGAGTCAATCAGCCACAAACCGTTCCTTAAACTAGGTGTCAGGTACAAGCCATGATGACATCATGGGCACCTGCAGTCCTGCAAGCCATAGTCCTTCATGGCTTGTTTGCAAGTCCAGCTTTGTCCCAGTTTGCAAAGCTGGCCAGTGGCTCAATCAGCCACAAACTGTTGCTTAAAATCTAGGTGCCAGGTACAAGCCATGATGGTATCATGGGCATCTGTGGTCCTGCAAGCCATGATCCTTCATGGCTTCTGTTTGCAAGCCCAGCTTTGACCCTAGTTTGCAAAGCTGGCCAATGAGTCAATCAGCCACAAACCACTGCTTCAACTCTAGGTGTCAGGTACAAGCCATGATGGCATCGTGGGCATTCTGGCGGTGTTACACAAATGATGTACGATGTGGCCCAGTCATGGGGCTGGTGTGAATTGGGCTGAAACATGATCTCATCCCCTGGGGTTTGTCGACTCTGGTTGAGATGCAGACCTACTTGAGGTTTACCCTATAAACCTGGTTGCAACAAATCATGGCTTTGATGCATGGTCGATTTGCACTTCACCTACTAAAGACACAATTGGGCAGTTTGTCTCAAGGGATGGTGTGAATCCGGCCTGAATGGTTGTTTCATGGTTCAGCATGTTGTGCACAATAAACCAGCAATCCACAGTCACATACACCATAATATTGCCAGAATAAAATAAAATCAAATATAAATAAAATCAATCAATCAATCAATCAATCATAAATAAATCAAATCAAATCAAATCAGAATAAAATATAATCAAAGCTTCTGGACTTGACTGAGAGGAACCCTAGTTGAACACAACGGCCGCCTTAACAACTAAACCCTGATAATGTTGGTTTGGATGAATGGATCCTGTGATGAGCGCAACTCATTACAGTTTATTCAGTAAGCCATAGTTAAGTCCTAAACAGAGCCTTGAGGCTGGGCTGTCCAGCGTCTTGTATTGGGGAGGGGCTGACCAAAGACAACCATGGACAGGGAGGGGACCGTCACCTTCTTCCCCAGCCATGAAAACATGCCACCTTTGATCCACGATGATAAACAGCCATCAAGGTTAGTAGCCCTTGTTAGCCCGATCCCCCCCAGTCCAATCCCTGTTTAAATTAGGGGCTACCATACCTGGTGGTGTGATTTCCAGTCTTAGTCCAGTGTTTTTCAACCTCAACCACTTTAAGATGGGTGGACTTCAACTCCCAGAATTCCCCAGCCAGAATGCTGGCTGGGGAATTCTGGGAGTTGAAGTCCACCCATCTTAAAGTGGCTAAGGTTGAAAATCATGGGTCTAGAATAGTGCTAAACTAGGGTTTATGGCATAAAGCACCATTGGCTAGCCTTGCCCAACACGCTAAGCCATAAATTAAGGTTTGCAAGCCATGACAGCTTGCTGTGGATGGAATCCTACCTCTGGTCCTACTTCGCAGGGTTGTTGTGCGGGTAAAAAAGGGAGTCATGGCTGTCACGGTGAGCTTCCTGAGAGGGAGGCAGCACAAATTCATCTGAGCACGCCGGAAAGGGAAGAGCCAAGCGGGCACCGGGATGCCCACGTGGCCTCTCCGCTTTTCCCGCGCGCGGGGCTTCGGGCCCGCACAGGGCCACGCCCCTTTCTCCGTTGCCCCGGTAACTGCTATGCTACAACTGCTGCCGCCGCTGCCCCGCCTGCTGGATCGAACCATTTACCAGCACTCGGGGGGGGGAGGAAGATAAAAGTCATCGCGGGAGGGAAGGAAGAAGGCGAGGTGGCAGAGCGGGGAGTGGGGAGGAGAGGACGCCGTTCCAAGCGGAGGAGCACAGAGGGAGCCCCGAGGAGCCTCGCTCGCGCGGGAGGCTTTATTTGAGGCGGAAGCGTTCGCCGCTGCCTCCCCCACGGTGCCGGTGGGACGGCCCCGGCAAGATGGCGGCCGCTCGCCGAAAGAAGGGGAGCGCGAGAGTGGCCGGTAAGGGAGAGGGGCGGGAGGAGAATCGGGGAGCCCTTCTCCGGCTCTCCCCATTGGGGGAGGAAAGGAGTGGCGCCCGCTGATTGGGTCCTGGCGTCCCCGCCCCCAGGAGGCTCGAGGCCGCCGGGCTCGGCTCCCTGCTCTTTGGGAGAGCCTGTTCATTGGCTGGCGGGTCCCCCCGCGGGAGTTGGGGGGCCCGTGCCCCGCCCCCCGTTGTTCCAGGTGGTTCTAGAACCATTTCCCCGCCTCCCCTCCCCCACTTCCCCCCAGGACGCCCCCCAGACCTGAGAGAGAGAGAAAACAGCGCCTCTGAACGTGTGCAGAGTGCTCTCTCTTCTCTTCCCCGCTCCCAGGGCCGAAGAGAGCAGACGGGGGTCTGCTGAGTTGGAGGGGGGTGAAAGGAGATTACTAATGAGAGCCCCCCCCAAAGTGGCTTTAAAAAAGGGCTTTACGCAGGAGAGGCTGTTGGGTGGCCAGCCAGGGATGTGAGTGTGCAAAATGGGGCACCCCCCTCATGTGTTTCAGGCTTGGGGGGTCCGTAAGGAAGTTGGCCAGGCCTAAAACTGCCTGGGGATGACCAGGATGGGGGTTAACTGGGTTACAATGTGGTTTAGCCCAAGAGTGAGTTTGGAAATGCATTTCCTTGGTAGTCCTCCCAAAATGCTTGGTGGAGGGGGGCACCTTTGTTTTTAGGGGTGTGTGCATTCATCTATCTATATAATTTAACGAATTTATGTACTGCTGTGTGCATTCATCTATCTATAATATCTATATATCTATCAAAGAGTATTAATAAGTTTATATATTGCATTTGTATATATTTACAGATAGCCTTATTATTATTGATTAGCTTTATGACAGCCACCCAGTCCAGAAGACAATACACAGGATGTACCAAAAGTCAGGCCCCATAAGCCCATCACAATAAGTTTTATTAATTAACATATTTTTTTCCCCAGAGAAAAATGTTCCTGTACTTAGGAATGTTCAAAGATTATGGGTCAAACAGGTAGGGAAGTGTTTGGAAGAAAATGGCAACCAATTGGAACATTTAATGTAATGTATATAATAAGTTGTCTATGGGGTACTTTTGGTACACCTTGTGTGTGTTTATATGTATGTATGTATGTATGTGTATATATATGTGTGTGTATATATCTGTACAATATACAGTATGTATATATTTACATGTATCTATGTATCTATTTACATGTATATACATACTGTATATATTTACATGTATATATGTATATATTTACATGTAAATATATCTGTGTATATACAGTATTATATGTAATATGAACATATAGCATGCGTACATATAACATTTGTAGAGTTGTGTGAGCAGATACCAAAAGAGAGAGGGCTGTGTTCCTAATGCACAGCATCCTTTTCTGACTCCTGAACTAACAGGCAAGGTTTTGAGGCCATATGAACCTCAAGTGGACCCCGGTTTGCCTTGGACAGGCCTACATATAAGTACCCAGGATCGTTTGCCAGTTTAAGAGGCCAGCTGCCTTCCTGGGACTGTAGGGTTCCCAACCTTATTAACACTTGGGCATAAAATTCGGCTGAATTCTCTGCACGAGCCGGTTTTATAGCAACTCCCTTATTATGTATTTGTGCTTGTATGCACTTCACAACAATGGGGAAAAGGAGCAGAGGACTAGCTAGCTACTAAAAACATTTTGTACTGAGTGGTTTTATTTAGTGTAACATTTTAGTAGCCTAAAAGCAGGCAAAAATATAATTTTCAGGGTAACATCACGCTGCTGTTGATTGCGTGATGATGCTGTGCCTTAAAATGGTTGATTAATTCTGTTGTTCTTTTTGTCCTGGGGCGATGTACAGCTGTTGTAAAATCAGCGAATACATAAATATATCTGCGGCTCTTCGTGGGAGGAAGAGTCGCACAATATGTTACATCTCTTCCCCTACTGGTGCGCTGGAAGAGCTAAACTGCTTTCTGCTGGCACTGAACTGATGCTGGGAGGGAAACCCGGCCAGTAGGAAGATTAGCTGTTTCACAACTTTCTGAGCTTCCCATACTGAGTTTTTTTAAATCTTTGTTGTTCTGTTTCCTAGGGCCAGCGATTAGATCATGAAAGAAGCAATATCATTTTAAAGAACCTATCGGGAAGTCTGCGTTTCGCAAAGCCCGCTGGGCCACGTTCAAGCTACGTATTCCACCGATGTGAGTCCTGCCACGCAAAGGGAACGTTGACAATACGCTGACAACCTGGGGTGGTTTGTTACCCACGGACGTGCCGGCATGTGCCTTTCCCCGTGAGCTGTCTGGGCTTTTGCATGTTGTGTGAACGCGTGCAGGGCGCCAGGGATTCCTTCAGGTCCACAGCAGATGGATCCCTCCTGGTTAGGCTTTTTAAAAAAAATTATTTTATTCAATCTGGTGCCACTTCACCGCAGAAGGGCTCCGGGCAGCTTTAAGAACTTGGTCTCAGTTTTAAGAAGATGCTCTCAGCCTAACGTGGGTAGTGAATTGCAGTTGTGTGACGTGGTGTGAAATAAGCGTCAGCCCTTCGAGGTAGGCCAGGGCAGAGAACAGACTCCGCAAGTAATGCCGGAACTCTACTTTCTTGATAGAGGCTACAGCAGTGTTTCTCAACCTTGGCCACTTTAAGATGGGTGGACTTCAACTCCCAGAATTCCCCAGCCAGCATTGAAGTCCGCCCATCTTAAAGTTGAGAAACACTGGGCTATAATAACAGAATCTTGAAATCTTGGCAGCACTTTCCTTTTCTCCCTCTTAAGAGAGTTAAGACGGAGCTAGCATGAGTTTCTTTTTAATATTTTCTTCCTGTCCTGGGCTTAAAACATATTTTGCTACCCGCTGTTGCCTATGTCTATGAAGGTTCTCAGTCATCCAGGTGGAATTGTCTGTAGCTTGAATCATGTCAACTGGATTTCTATTTCCTCAGTGGAGAAAGGAGCGAAACGTTTCCACTGAGAAAATAGAAATCCAGTTGACATGATTCAAGCTGTTGCCTAGTTTCTCCAAGGTAATCCTTGGATTTCTTTATAGCAAGCCATGGGCAGTTGCTTCAAAGTCTCTTTTTGGAAAGGAGTTATGAGATGTGTTCATTAATAACAAATGAGCCTGCACATCTTGCGTTGTGCAGATGCGACTCCAAAGTACCCTTTTTCTCTCCCAACCTCATTTCCCCTTATTGTGCATTGCCCAAACGTCTATATTGGTTTCATTGTGCAGTAGCCTGACATCCACTGATTAAAAGTCCGGGATTCTTCCTTGGGCGAATATAAACATGCATATTGTACCGTCCGTTGTCAGGTAAATACACACCTTCGAAGTTTTCCTCTTTTTTTCAAATTAGTAAATTTCTCAACCCGGTTTCTGTGGCATCCTAGGGTTCTGCAAGAGGTCACTAGGGGTTCCCTGGGAGATCATAATTTAAAAAATTATTTCAAATTTGGGCAACTTCACGTTAAAGAGGCAAGTTTAATTCTTTATTTTTAGTTTAAGAACACTGTTAATGCATCTGTACAGGCCTACCTGTAGAGAAACTTGAACTTTCATGATTCTGTTATTGAAGAAGAGTGCTGGTTTGGTGTCGTGGTTAAGGCACTGGGGTAGAAAGCAGGAGACGTGAGTTCTAGTCCCGTCTGAGGCACAAAGCCAGCTGGGTGACCCTGGGCCAGTCCCTCTCTCTCAGCCCTAGGAAGGAGCCAATGGCAAACCAGGAGACTGAGAGTTCTAGTCCCGCCTTAGGCATGAAAGCCAGCTGGGTGACCTTGGGCCAGCCACACTCACTCAGCCCTAGGAATGAGCCAATGGCAAACCAAGAGACACAGAGTTCTAGTCCCGCCTTAGGCATGAAAGCCGCCTGGGTGACCTTGGGCCAGTCCCTCTCTCTCAGCCCTAGGAAGGAGCCAATGGCAAACCAGGAGACAGAGTTCTAGTCCCGCCTGAGGCATGAAAGCCGCCTGGGTGACCTTGGGCCAGTCCCTCTCTCTCAGCCCTAGGAAGGAGCCGATGGCAAACCAGGAGACTGAGAGTTCTAGTCCTGCCTGAGGCATGAAAGCCGTCTGGGTGACCTTGGGCCAGCCACTCACTCTCAGCCCTAGGAAGGAGGCAATGGCAAACCACTTCTGAAAAACCTTGCCAAGAAAACTGCAGGGACTTGTCCAGGCAGTCTCCAAGAATCGGACACACTTGAACGGATTAAAACCAAACCCACAATAAAGGAAAGTTGCTATTCCTACGTCGAAGCCTAAAGTCCTGCATAAAAGGAACCGGTTTGGTTCTTCTACTGCAAAATATCCCAGGTAGGCTGCTTCCCGCGCGTTATGCAGCAGCCGCATTATCCTCTTGCCGAAGTCGCCGGTGCTTCCCTGCACGCAGCCCAGAATTAACCTTTAAAGTCCTAAAGGGTTTAGGCCTCCTGTCTGAAGGGCCGTCTGCCTCAGCGTGAGCTTGTCTGGGAACTCAGATTAGCAGGAAAAGCCCTCCTAAGGACACGGGCTCTTTTAGAGGCCCATCTGTCAATCTTTGGATTGATCACCTTCTCCTGTATCTCTTCTAAACCTTTAGGAATGTTCCCGTCTTATAATGGGCCACTCCAGTCTTGCAAGGGGCTGAGTTTTGGTTATTTGACGGTTGGATTTTGCTGCTAGGGATCTTGTGTTCCGTGGAGGCGGAAAGGCAGGCTGCGAATTGAAATGGTGGGATGGACCTGATGGGCGGTAGCCTTGGTCGTTCTTGCCGTGTGCTGTTTGAACTTTGGAAAATGTAGCCAAGGAGGGGAGAATTGTGTCTGGGACCCTCACGCTAGGACAGGAAAGGCTGGATGGAGGAAGAAGAAATAGGAGGAAGGGCGTATCGGAAAGGGCACAGGGCCGGGCAGCATAGCTGAAAATTTGAAATGAGCATCCTTACCAGGTTTGGGCTCTTGGCATCCGGTTAGCCTCGCCGTTCTCTCTTCTGTCTCTGAAGGGCCAGTCTTTGGGCTTTGTGTTTGAGGTTTGGACTCGCAGGGCGGCCAGCTGCCTACCTTTCGAGGGTCTCTCTGGCCTCCCCGATTTGGAAGTGAGTCCCTGTCACACCCCTGTGCCGGGAGGCCAAGAACATTCTTGCAAGCGGAGGACTTGCAGCTGTGTCGACACCTGCGTTTGCTGACAACAAACTCCTGACAGCCCCGTTCGATCACACGCTCGGTGGAAGGGAGTGGTGTCACTTCCCTTATTTATCCTTGCCCTACGGGGCAGCCCCCTAGCACACTTTACGTGAAAAGAGGATAAGAAAACGGGTTTTCGCAGTGGATTGATTGATGGGTTTCCCTGAAGTGGCTCTTTTTCAGACCGCAAACGGCGTTGGGTGACGGGAACCAGATTCTGACGTATGACGGTCCAAAACTCACTGCATTTATTAACTGGCCTGATTTACTACATGGAGGGGAGTCCGTGCCAATTATGATTGCTCGTTCCACGCAGAAGCGTGAAGTCTGCCTGCAACCCCTGTGCGTAAGGATCAGGGATAATTCTTGATTTTTGGTATTTTCTGTGCAGATGGTTGTTCTTACTGTGCTTTGGGGCATTTTTTTTTTTTTTTGGAGCGTGCTCTCTGGTTAATAAATGATGTTAAGTCAGCTCTCTGCGTGACATCTCTGAATCATTGTGACCTTAAAAAATGCAAGTGAATCATTGTGACCTTAAAAAATGCAGGTGTGCCAACGCTCATGCATCGTAGAGATAGTGCCGAGTGAGTGACCAAGTGAGGGGCTGACCCTTGTAGGAAGATGCTGTCCTTCAAAAACCACCCCTTCCCTACAAGCTTAAGAGGGATTTTGGCTTCTTTATACCTCTAGAGCAGCGTTTCTCAACCTTGGCAACTTGAAGATGGGTGGACTTCAACTCCCAGAATTCTCCAGCCAGCAAGCTGGCTGGAGATTTCTGGGAGTTGAAGTCCACCCATCTTCAAGCTGCCAAGGTTGAGAAACGCTGCCCTAGACGCTTAAGCTGGGGGCGCTGGGGAGTAGGGGTGATTTAATCACCTTGCAAAGGGTTTTAGAGGTAATTTTGGGGAAGGTATGAAAGAGCTGATAAGAAGGGACTTGAAGAAGCAATTACACAACCGAGAGATTGAAGCAAGTGCAAGAAAGAACCTCTAAGTTACCCCGCCTTGATTTCCTTTAGTCCAAGATGGGTCCGAGGGAAACTTGGAGAGGCGTTCAAGGTCGATGTCAGCCCTTCGAGGTAGGCTGGGTCATGAATAAGACCCTGCGGGGATTCCAAGAGCGCCACTTTATTGTCAGAGGGTATTTTATTTATTTATTTATTTATTTATTAGACTTTTATCACCGCGCCATCTCCCCCACAGGGGACTCTGGGCGGTTTACAAACATAAAAATTAAAATTCTACTAAAAATATACAATACAATATATAATTACTTATTATTATAAATTAAATAGAAAATCCAAGCGGGCGATCTCAACCAACCTAGGACCCACATGATCTTAAAAGGGCTCTAAGACACCAACCATACCCATGAGCAGCTATTCCTATTCCCGTCCCACGCGAGGCGGCAAAACCAGGTCTTTAAATTCTTCCGGAAGGAGAGCAGCGATGGGGCCTGCCTCACCTCCGGGGGCAGAATGTTCCAAAGGGCAGGCGCCACTGCCGAGAAGGCACGCCTTCTGGGCCCCGTCAACCGAAACTCCCTTACCGACGGGGTCCGAAGCATGCCCTCTCTACATAATCGAGTGGGACGGTTTGAAGTTATGGGGATGAGGCGGTCCCTCAGGTATCCTGGTCCCATGCCATGTAGGGCTTTAAAGGTCAAAACCAACACGTTGAATTGCACCCGGAAGCATACTGGCATCCAGTGCAGCTGGCGTAGCAGAGGTGTCACATGGGCCGATCTAGGGGCACCAATAACTGCACGCGCTGCCGCATTCTGGACCAGTTGGAGCTTCCGGATACTCTTCAAGGGTAGCCCCATGTAGAGCGCATTGCAGTAGTCTATATGGGAGATGACCAGGGCATGAGTGACTGTACGGAGGGACTCCTGATCCAGTATAGTAACAGAATCTTACTCTGAGTGTCTTTCTCACACTTCCCTCCTTTTGCAAGGTCACCGCTAAATCCCTTTGCCGCTCTCAAGCACCAGGGCAGTTGGAAGAGACTCATTCGGAGGTTGAAATGCTCCGAACGGCCCATTTTTGTGTCTTGAGTGTTCCGTGGTACAAGGTTCTGCCCATTCCTGGTGTGCTGCTTACGTCAGCTTTCTGGCAACAGGGATAGCGAAGGATTTAAAGAGGAGGCCCTGGCTTGAAGGCCACTTTCGGTGGTTTGAGTTTTAGGAAATCAGATTCAACATCATCAGCGTTTTAGGTTCAGAATTTCCAGTTTTTCACTGTCAGGTCCTGAGGATTCCTCCACACACATCGGTGTTTCCTTATCTCCGTCTCTTTTTCCAGGTTGGTGCTAAATCACGGCATTGTTGCTCAGAGGGTGCGCAAAATGTTTAGTTTCAAAGTGTTTCACGCGGGACGTTTCATGGTACGGCCGCCGCTAGCATCTTTGAAAATCTTCCGAGCTTGAAGCTGACGTCGGAATGCTTCTGTGATGCTCAGATGCAGAGTTTTGTGCTCGAAATGGCACACTTCATGACAGTGGGTGCTGGAAACAAAATGTTTTGCACACCCCTAGTTGCTAGGGTTTTCTTTTTTTACCAGCTGCAAATTCTTTCTCTTTTAAAAACATCCTTACAGTAAATTAATCCGTATAATTCATTGCAAAGAATACTGACACCTTCCTGGATGCGTGGTTTTTGTACAGGTGTGCAAACCATCCTCAGAATTGGCAGGGACAAGATGAATCTTCCAAATTAAGAACGTAATCAAGTTATATATTCTGTTATTGCAGTCTAAATTAATGCAGTGAGCAGTAGGCAGGCAACAGTCTTCAAACACGTGTACAGGTAGTCCTCGACTTACGACCACAGTTGGGAGCGGAACTTCTGCGCTAAGCGATGTGGTCATTAAGTGAGTCGCGCCAGATTTCACAACCTTTTTTGCCACGGACGTTAAGTGAATCACGAGGTTCCCCATTGATTTTGCTTGTCGGGAGCTGGCTGGGAAGGTCACAAATGGCGATCACGTGACCCTGGGATGCTGCAACGGTCCTAAATACGTGCTGGTTGCCAAGCCTGAATTTTGATCATGCGACTGAGGGGACGCTGTGACAGTCGTAAGTGCGAGGACTGGCCACAAGTCACTTTCCCAGTGCCGTCGTAACTTCGAACCGTCGTTAAACGAATGGCTGTAAGTCGAGGACTACCTGTAATGAATTGACAGAGATGCCTGTGGTTGATTTAAAAAAAAACACTTCACTGGCTCCCAGGTTGTACCACCTCGATCCACCCAGCGGCTACCACCCATGTCCCGTTCCCATCGTTTCTTGAGCTGAGTTCTGTTTCTCTCTACCTCTCCCCCCGTCCCCTCCCCATTTTGTTTTTAAAGGCAGAAAGCTCTGAGGCTGAAGTGACACCGTGCCAGCGCATCTGGCCACAAGATGGGCGAATGGCAGAGGATTTTCCTGCAGAATCTCACGGTGCCTCCCCGTCATCCGAGGAGATGGAATTTGCCACCCCCGCGCTCGACGCCTTTTCAGTGCGTCTTGAAGAGCGTGCACGGGCCCGCCCTGAAACCAGTAAGAAACCAGTAACACCAACCCTCTTTTTTTTTTCTTCCCTTTTGCCCAGAATGCTAGAGGCCCGATTCGCAAAAGAAGGGGAGGGGAGATATCATTTGCAGCCCCGGAACGGCCACCACCAATCGGGAAGTGGGAAGAAGGTGGCCGTAGCCGGCCGTTTTTAACCGCCATAAACGTTGCATCGGTGTCTGAGCTTGACCTTTGGCGTCAAGCGCACAGACAGAGTCTCTCCTTACAAGGGCTATGAACAGCCCGCTGGCGTAGTGATAATTCATTGCGGGCATCCGTGGCGATGGTGCCGATCTAATCCCAGTGCCAAGGAGTTGCTTCTTCTGGCGGAAAAGGGATGTCTTTGGAAAGTTGGAGCGCAGGCAATGACTTCCCATCGCGTTTATGCGCCAGGAAACTCACGGTCCACAGCAGCAGCCAGAGAACGTAGCTTGCGAAGCAGCTGAGATTGGGATTTTTAGCCCCTGCAACACCTGTTCCTAAAAAAATCTCCGCTGTATGTTGTGTTTCTTGCAGCCGGAGATACGGGAAAATTGACAGATGCATTTCAGAGTATAAATATTGATAAATCTGCCTTCCTTCCTTGATTGGATTCACGCAACCTCTATTCTTTTGGATCTAAACTAACGGAACAGGCTGGTTTTGCGCCTCCCGAAGCCACCAACGCGCATCAAGTGTTGCAAATGTGAGCGCTTCACCTTTTCCTGACCTCAACCCTTGAATTAATTACTGTCCGTCTCCCTTTCTGCTCAGTTCTGCCACGGATAATTATGGAGAGAGGGTGGCCCAGTCCAGAGGTCTGGAAATACTAAGTAAGGTATGTTAAAGCAAGGCTTTTACAAGCTCAGCCTGGCGGTTTCAAGCAACCGTTGCATTCCAGGCTAATAGACCAGAGCAAGTCCCACCCCCTTTTCGCACTGAAGATGTTGCCTAGCCTGGCAATGAAACGTCTGCAAGAAAACAACCAGGCTCAGAGAGCGCCAAGGAGTCCACAGACCAGTTGGTCCTCCCGCTTCCCAGCCCGTGACTCTGGAACAGAGACCCTTCAGCAGGTTAAAACTCTGAGCTGCTGAATAATGCAGAGCAACTAAATCTTTAATGGAGCGCCTGCCCGTATCGCCTTGCTGCAATCCTGGCCTTGATGAGGGCATTTGAAACCGAGGCGACATTAGGAGTGGACGTGATCAGAGACCCCGGGCCCAGCTCACCCAGTTTCCCATCGGAATGTGCTCACCGCATTTCCTGCTTTTCTTTTTAGGGAACAAAAACATGAGATGCTGTTTGGTTTTAAGGTGCAGCTGGAACACTGCGATCCCCAGATGCAGGGCCTGCATTCTTGGGAATACAGAACGAAGCTTCCGGGGTGCCCCTTGCTTAGTGAAGAGGGTCGAGGAAGGAGCGCGGGTCTCTCTGTGCCCAGCGTTCGGCCCTCTTGCCAGAACCTGATGTTCCACCAGGGCATTTAATGAATGGACTCTCGAGCGCGTATGGTTGGCATGTCCTTGCACGCACGGAACGATTTCCCGAGCGTGGCCGTAATCAACCCCAACCCTGTTCCTTTTTTATACGGCCGTACAGCACTTAGCAACGAAAATGAAAAATGGTGCTTTAGACACACGTTATCTGATTGCCCCGGACCGGGCCAGAGGGAGGCTGTGGACGGTCTGGACAGGACCAAAGAGATTTGGTGCCGACCCTGACGGAGGTGGGGGAAGGCGCCGGGCGACGCCAAGGGTGTTGGAGGACCTGCGCAGGATCTTCTGAGGCCTTCACGGCACAAACCCACCAAGGCAAGACCCATCCTTTTGATGCTTAGCATGGTGGCTCAGGGACTAGAGAAAAGGGGTCAGCTTTGGCAGAGGAGCCCCGCCTTCCTCCCCCCACCCCAGCACTGCTTTCTGCAGAGGAGTTGTTGACCCCATTCCTCATTTGCCGGAAGGGAGAGGGGCCGAAGAGCGAGGTGAGAGCAATGACTTCGCCTTCAAGAGCTCAAATGTCCGTAGCTATCTGGAACATCCCCTATTTTCAGAGGGGAGCAAGAGACGAGCCGTGCGTGAGATTTAGCCCTCAAGAGATTAAACCTGGGAAGAAGATTGACCCCGGGGAATTTTGGCACTCAAGCCATACCTCTCTGTCGGTTTTATTTGGCGTTGACCTTTTCCAGGGATGCACCAGGTCAGGGGTACCCAACCTTTTTGGCACCACGGACTGGTCGCGGAAGACAATTTTTCCATGGGGGGGGCAGGTTTGCAGGTGGGAGTGAATCGCGCGGACCGGGGGGCAAGGTTTGCAGGCGGGAGCCAATCGTGCAGACGGGCGAGGTTTGCAGGCGGGAGCCAATCGTGCGGACGGGGGGGTGGGGTGGGGTTTGCAGGCGGGAGCCAATCACGTGGACCACCACCGCTCACCTGCTGTGCGGCCCACTTCCTAACAGGCCGCGGCCCACAGGTTGGGGACCCCTGCTCCAGGTAGATTGGTGAAGGTGCTCAACTGAAGCTGCACCATAATAATCCGGCAGCTGGTGTCTCCACAGGGTCCCAGGGGACAACAGGGAGATTTTCCTCTATTGTGGATCTCAGAGCCCCCCATTCCTGGATTCCCTCACTGAAATAGCCAAGGGGGAGTGAGCGGAGGTAGCTGCGGTCAAGCTAGTAACAGCCTAAACGCTCAAAATCAGCAATTCTGAAAGAGGAGGGGAGGTGTTCCTAGACCCCTGTAATTCACATCCTGTGAATAAGGGCTGCAGCTGTCTCCTCATTGCCAGAACCTCAAGACAGGGAGAGGTGATGTCCTTCCAGAAAGGCTGTTGATGCCTATCTGCTAAGAGAAGACGCCAATAAACAGGCCAGAGCAGTAGAACTTGTGGCGAACATCTCGAGGGACTGCCGGTTTCTTGCAACCAGATCTGCGGCTTCAGAAGCGGGGCACAGCGGGCTGATGGCTCAGACCTGGGAGACGGGTGACCAGTTGAAGGCCAACTTGGCAGCAAAGCCCCCTCTTCGGAAGAATGTGTTTGGAGAGGCAATCGAAGGGGTTAGGAAGCGACCCTTGAGGAAGGAGGAGAGCAAATACAAGAAAAACCCTGCAGCAAGGACAGGCTTCTCATGATGAAGGGGTCAAAAAAGCTTTTACAGGCATGGAAACAGCAGCGCCCATACCTCAGAAGAGGTCTTCGCCGCTGTGTTTTTTCTCCAAACTAGATTGGAGAGCTATCCTGAGCCTCAGGTTGCAGGATCAATTCTACAGGCAGCTTAAGAAGGGAGGCCTGGAAGTCAATCGCAGAATCATCCTCCTGGATGACTTTGTCAATTTGGTAGGTTAGTCAGCAGCCTGCCGGCACATCTCAGAAGGAACGCCCCATCAGGTCTATTTGGCATCTACGTTAGAGTGGCGAAAGGGCAAAAGTTTGATGATGGACTTCCCGTGAAGCACCTCTCTGGTCCCATCTTCTTTAGGAGTGGACGTAGATAAGGAGTCCAAGCTGTGAGTTACTTTACTGCTATACAGGAGCTGTCACATACTGTTATTCTTATTTCCCACCGGTCTTATGGGTTTGTTCTTAAAATGGAATATGTGATGAAGGAGGGGTGGAGCCACTCTGCTGGTCAACACATGTGACCAAGCAGAGGGGGTTTCCTCCATTGAACAGGAAGAAGTCTTAAGCCCCACCTTCTAGCTAGGAGAGGTGGAGCTAACCCATCTCCTGTTGGGTCCATCTTTCGGTGACTTCACATTACGTATAATTTCGTCTTTTAATTTGTAACTGGCTGATGGGATGATTGGATGGTGTGATTAATATATTGCCAGTCACCCGGAATTCTTACCACAAAGCTGGTTATACATCTCATTTTAAAACACGTCTCTTCCAAACAGATAAAAAAGTGACTTGCTGGCTCGTCTTTGGGATACGTTTTCCATCCATCTTTTGCTGTCCCCTCTTGAAGTTCCAAATGTGCCTTTTGGCCTCAAAACATTGCATCTTTGCTTGGCCAAGCCTTGGGTACCAAGTTAGTGCCAAAATGCTGTCCTGAGCCAGTTTAATTCCCTGCTATCCCCCCATGTTATCCTGCTAAATTTTAGGAGAAGGATTTTGGCTTTCAGTGGCTGTTGTGGGTCTTCCGGGCTGTGTGGCCGTGTTCTGGAAGTTGTGGTTCCTAACGTTTCGCCAGCATCTGTGGCCGGCATGTTCAGAGGGCAGGAGCACAGACAGAAGCGAAATCTCTGTGCCCAGGTATTTTGGCTTTCCTTCGGCTAGATTAGCGTTGGGGCGGGATCTTTCCCAGGCCCAACATAGCCATCTCCTAAGATGCTCAGATTGTGAGATCTGTTTGCTTCCTTTTCCAGAACTTGGGTTCTGTATGAAGGCCATTAGTGGCCTGCTAGGGCCACTGAATGGAGCAGGGCTTAACGCAGTGTAAGCACGTGCACAGAAAAAGAATATTATCAAAAATAGAGTTAATGAGCACGTTAGAGAAACACAGGTTATTGATCTTACACGCTTAGCCCACCCAAGCATAAAGAATCACACGCTTAGACATAGTAGTTTCAAAAAGTAAGTACAACAAAGTTCTTACGTTTATTTGGTCCAGTTACATCCATTTCAGTAGAAAATTGGTTTCAGTTCTTTTCTTGTTCCCTAAACTTTGTGGACCCCTGGCCCTATGTTGCTGCCAGGGCTGTGTGGAGAAAAGGGGCTTGAGGCCTAGGCATGGCCTCTCTATGGAGAGGAGCCCTAGCCACGTACTCCTTCCACGATGGAGAATGGAATCAGAGAGCTGACTACGAAGGGAGGAGGAGGAAGTGGGAGTGGCAACAAAACAACTTCCTCAAAGACACGGAGAATTGCATCATGGGATGAACTCATCTGCATGCAAATGAGGCATGTTGATTTGCCGGATTTCCAACACTGTAGACCAGCGCTCCCCAATCATTTTGGCACCAGGGACCGGTCGTGGAAGACAATTTTTCCACGGATGGGGGGGCGGGGTTTGCAGGCAGGAGCCAATCGCGCGCACGGGGGGGCGGGGTTTGCAGGCGGGAGCCAATCGCGCGCACCGGGAGCGGGGTAATCGTGCACCGGGGGGCGGGGTTTGCAGGCGGGAGCCCCGCGTCCCACTTCCTAACAGGCCGCGGCCCACAGGTTGGGGACCCCTGCTGTAGACCAATGTCATTAGGTGTGGGAGAAGCAGAAAGCCACCCCACCCCTTGTACCCGATAATGCGTCAGTGCATTTGGTGGAAATTTTAGATTTGAGTGGTTGGTGCATGCTCATTGACGTGTGTATTGATTGCAACCTCTCTCTCTCTCTCTCTTTTTTTTTTTAAAAAAACTTGGTTGCTTTAAATGTTTTATCAGCAAAAACAATGCATAAATAATTCAAGGGGCCCTGAGTGCAATGTCACATGGCAAGCTGCTGGGTGGCCTTCTTGATCTCCCCGTCACCCAGGATGGAGCCCTGCGTTTTCCCTTTTGAAGATGCTCACCTGGAATTAAGTCCCTCTCACGTTGCTCTGTCAAGCGATCTCACTGTCTGTATTCTGTGATTCACAACATTGCAGGTTTCGGGCAGTGTTTCTCAACCTTGGCAACTTCAAGCTGTGTGGGCTTGAACTCCCAAAATTCCCGAGCCAGCGAGTGTTGAACTCCACACACCTTGAAGTTGCCAAGGTTGAAAAACACTGGCTTAGGGCATACGTCAAAGCCGGATGCGTCGCCAAGGGGAATCCACGTCCGTTGCTTTTTCAGGATATTGGAAGAGCTGCAGTCGGGAGCTGGATAAATTAGGTGCCATTCACTTTCCTCCTCTTTAAGATATCCCTCTGCTTCTCTCTCCCCACCCCACGTTGATGGTGGTCACCCGTCTCACTGTTCCATCTCCTCTGGCAGAAAGCTCTGGAGAACACGTTGGACGTGGAATTCCAGCTGAGGCTTTCCCTCTTCGATATCGCCTATCACCACTTCTTTGGCAAGACTTGGAGAAGCACCACGCGGCCTCTAAAATCTGCACCGGGGCAGCTCCCCTCCGTGGACTTCAACGAGGTAAGGGCGTGACAGCGAGTCGTGGCTCACGTAGGCTGGGGATTCGGCGAGTTCCTTGTCCCAGCACACGTCTCTCTTCAACAGACCGGCCTGACTTTGTCTGCCACAGGTGCATGAGTCTGATGGGTCTCCC
Source organism: Charina bottae (assembly GCA_023362775.1). Classification (NCBI taxonomy): domain Eukaryota; kingdom Metazoa; phylum Chordata; class Lepidosauria; order Squamata; family Charinaidae; genus Charina; species Charina bottae. The sequence goes on along the minus strand of JALMGJ010000062.1, from coordinate 1,153,858 downwards.
CTCTTTCCCCATAATTATGGGGGGAGCTGCTAGCAGAATGGGAACCCTGGACCAGTGTTTCTCAACCTCGGCTGCTTTCAGATGCATGGACTTCAACTCCCAGAATTCCCAGGTTGGGAAACATTGAACCAAAGGTTAGCCAAGGTGTTTACAATTACTTTGACCTTGAGTCACATGGCTAAGACTCAACCAGCTGCCGGTACTGATGATGCAAACGCTGTCAGTAGGACGTCTCTAACCACAGTCCGGTGGGTGGCATTATTGTCCCAGCAGAAGCATATTCGCCTTGCTTTACTCTTTGATTAATGCCCCAAGAAGCATCATGCATGCTTAATTAAGTTTCCTTAATTATTAAGTTCAATTCTTCTACAGCTGTCTGCTTTTTATTCATTTCCTCCTCCTCGATTGTTTTGCCGATACAGGCAACAGGCGTTCCCAGTCTAGACTCTTCCTCTTTCTCTCCCTGAATGGCCTCGTGAATATGCCTCTCTTTTCCTGCTTTGGAGAGCTGTTTCCCACCTTTGTCTCCCATCTATTTGCACGTTCAGCAACCAGCTAACTCAGCCTTTCTCAACCTCTCGACCCTGGAGGAACCCTTGAAATATTTTCCAGGCCTCGGCGAACCCCTGCACCTTCAGGCTCAAATAGAGGCCAGGAGTTAGAAAATTCTGATATGTGTTTCATGGGGAGGCCTGGATAGATGCATGAACAGTATTGAAATGGATCCAGCCAAAGTCCGCGATGCGTTGGGGTGGGAGCGGTAGGCTGGCTGGGCGGCAGCAGAGGGCGCTGTTGCTCCAGGAATAAGGCAAAGGAAGCCGCCGAAAGCAGAGGCTGTCACAAGCCAGTGGGTGGCTTGTGAGACCCTGCAAGTTTTATTCCGTGGCGCGCTCAACTTGCCCTCGGTCCAAGCAGCCTTGTGTCTCTCTCCCCCGTCGCGTTCCGGTTGGCTGCTTGACCCGATTTCCTTTTCCAAGAAAACAGCAGGCCAGTCTTAATATATAAAATAAAAGCATCATTCTGGAGAGCCCCCCCCCCCCCCCCTGTAGACGGGGCGTCCCCTGTCATTCCCCTCTTCAGTATTAAAAATGGATATGGCACAGGGGGGTCCAAAAAGTTAGGATGGCACATAAAAACAGGCAGAGCTTGGACTGTACCGTCGCAGCCGTCATCTTGACTTTTTTGACCTTCAGACACCCTGCTATGGCAGACGGATCGGAGGGCTGCCTGTCAAATTGCATAGCGAACTTTCGATGCCCTGGGACGGTTCCTTACGGTTAGGCTGGCATCAAGTCTATTTATATAGCTAAAAAAGCTGCTCCTCTTTGCAAAGCCCCCCCCCCCCCCCGAATCCCATTAAAACGCCCCTCATCGATTATTCATGAGTTTCAGCTCAGCTGGTAGATTAAATCAGCCTCATTAAGTGCTCGGTATAAAAGAGGAAGGTATTTCAAGTGCATTGGTATTAATTAAATAAATTTACCAAACGGGGAAAAGAAAATGGATCGGCAGGAAATGGATAATAGATGAGGGTGGGCATGTGTTGCCTCTGAGAAAAGGCGTTTTCCCCTTTCTCCTCCTGGTGGTGAAAGCCCCTTCTAAGATAAAGCGTGTTCTGTGCAGGTTTCGTAATAGCTTGTATTTTTCCCCCAAGAAATGTAAGTTTCTGCTGAATAACGATGCCTGATCGTTGGTTTTCCCCGCGGCGCCTCGTGTTTTGAGCTGCTTCGCTTTTGTGGTCTTCCGGATGATGGGGCATGGGGTTCAGCAACATCTGGAAGAACGCGGGATCCCCGTTCCTGTTCTAGTGCGGGTTCCTTCCAATATTGTGATGCCTAATGAAGGGGGAGATGCAGAAAAACAAGGCGGCAGGGTGAGGAATGAAATAGAAGAAGCAAAGGGTGTTGGCGGGCCCCATGGACTCGAGACCTTGAAATTCAATTTGTTTATGAATCAGAAGTGATACACCCAGTAAATCTTCCCTGCTCCATTTGCATTTTTACGATGGAACACCCAGATGTCGCCGGCCACGCTCAAGTCGTAAAGAATCAGTCTGCATCCGGCCCCTTGGATTGCCTGCAGATAGGGCAGATTCATAGTACGTGTTTTTAATCCAGGTCGGGGCGGGGCTGGATTGCATGAACTTCAGAAAATATGCAGGGATTTTGCCTTTTCTTTTCCGCTGCAAAGATGACCGACGTGTTCTCTGTGGCGGCTGATTCTTGGACTGGCCGTTGAACTAGGCAAGGGTCACACAGTCTGTTCGGCAAGGAGCCTTGAACGAAAGTCTCACACCACGGGACACTTTCTACATTTCCAAAAGGAAGAACACTTCCCCATGTCCTAACTCAGGGGTCGGCAAACCGCGGCTCGCGAGCCACATGCGGCTCTTTGGCCCCTTGAGTGTGGCTCTTCCCCAGGCAGGCGTGGCGGGCGTGGCATCTCCCGCCTGCAAACCCCGCTCCCGCGCTGGATTCCCCACCAGCTTTACTTTGCCTGGACTGGGGGCGTGAGCGGCTCCGGAAGAGAAGTGACTGGAGCAGTCGAGCCTCTCTTTCCCTTCTCCTTCTTCCAAACCTTCCCCGCCCCCTTCCACGCGATTGGCTCCCGCCCGCAAACCCCGCCCCCTTCCACGCGATTGGCCCCCGCCCGCAAACCCCGCCCCCTGGCCCTCGTGTGATATTATAAATTTTATAAATGTCAAAATGGCTCCTGGCATAAAAAAGTTTGCCGACCCCTGCCCTAACTGAACCGGTCGATTTTCCATATTTCAAGGGTTCCTCCAGGGTCAAAAGGTTGAGAAAGGCTGCTATAGACAGCCAGGCCAATATAGCATTGGGTTCCATCACTCATCGCCATGCCAGAATAGAATCTGGGGAGAACATCTTGGGCATGTCTGTTAAGGGTCCCCACTCCATCTGAAATGAGGGTGACGTGCATGGGACAACAGGTCGTCTTTGTGGTGGCCCCCAAACTTTGTATCCCAGATGTCCATAAAGCTCACTCCTTCGTGGGTTTTAGAAGATCCGTTCTAGTCCCTTCAACCCTGATTAAGGTTTACAGCCATTTATCTTGCTTAATTGCTGGTTGACTTCTTATCGCTTTAAAAAAGAATGATTTCATTTCCTACTGGTGTGGCTTTTGTAATTTTAATGTGTTGTAAACCCCCCTCCCCTGAGTCTTCTATTTGCGCAGGCTATAAAAACAGTAAAATAAGTAAATGAAGTAAGAAGGGGGTGGGTGGGTTCTAAAAGCTTCTAGATTGAGATTGTTCTTCTGACTTAGCAACTTGGTGACCATCTTGATTCTCCCCTTTCCCCACCCCAAGACAGAAGCTGCTTTTGCCCCAGTCAAGGAATTAGTGTTTTCACCTTGTTCTGCTCGCAGCGCCTTGAACATTTCCTCCGATTCTTCTTTTCCACAAGAAAACAGCTCTTTCTCGCGAACGCTTTGGGAAGTTGTTTGTTTTTGTCATGAACTGTCAAAATCCAGATAAACAGCTCCAAAGAGGGCAGGAGAACATTGCCTCATCTATCATGAGCAAGGTACCTGCATGGATAATTTCCTGAGCCGTATTTGTCATTTTTTCCCCTTGGCCCTTCTATTCCAGCTAATGAATAGCTTCCTATCACAGTGATGATTTCCTCCCGATGATAATTGGCCTGCACTTGTTCGAGGGCTTTACCGAACTACCGATTACACTTCCTTCGGCCATCCTCTTGTGTGTGGGAGCATCTTTTAAACTCTTGGACAGTGGAGGAGCTGTCCTGGCCTGTTAGACCAGTCAGCGCTTGTCTTCTAAATGGCGAATTACTGGACGATGCAGCTCTTTCCCCCGTTGATGATAATGGGTCTGAAAGACGCAATGCACAGATAATCCTTCAGCCCGTTTCGGAAGATTTCCACACCTGCAGTTGACGAAATTAGGATGGTCTAGTGGTTAAGGCAGCGGGCCAGAAACCAGGAGATTGAGAGTTCTAGTCCCGCCTTAGGCAGGAAAGCCGGCTGGGTGACCTTGGGCCAGACACTGACTCTCAGCCCTAGGAAGGAGCCAATGGCAAACCAGGAGACTGAGAGTTCTAGTCCCGCCTTAGGCACGAAAGCCGGCTGGGTGACCTTGGGCCAGTCACTCACTCTCAGCCCAACCCACCTCACAGGGTTGTTGTTGTGGGGAAAAGAGGAGGAGGAAGGAGTATTAGGTATGTTCACTGCCCTGAGTTATTTATAAAAATAAAAAGGCGAGATAGAAAACAAATAAATAAATAAAATTGGTTTATTGGAATGTATGGCCCACTGTCATCAGGGGGGTCTGCCCCTCATTTGGGCAAATGACAGCATTTACCCTTTGATCTGCATGCTGGACAGAGCCTGCAGTTAAGAGGAAAGGAGGAGGAGGTCCCAGATGAAAACGGAATTCCATTTACAGGTAGTCCTCGCTTAATGACCACAATTGGGACCGGCATTTTGGTTGCTAAGTGAAGCGGTCATTAAGAAAATCCAACCCAATTTCATGACCTTTTTTGCACGGTTGTTAAGCGAATCACCGTGGGCATTAAGCGAGCCATGTGGTTGTTAAGCAAGTAATGGTTCCCCATTGTTTTTGCTTGTCAGAAGCCAGCCGGGAAGGCTGAAAATGGCGATTATGTGACCATGGGACGCTGCGGCGGTCATAAATGCGAACCAATTGCCAAGCGTCCAAAATGTGATCACGTGACCGCGGGGACGCTGCGACGGTCGTAAGTGTGAGGACCGGCTGTAAGTCGGTTTTTTCCGCACCGTCGTAAGTCCGAACTGTCACTAAACGAATGGTTGTTAAGCGAGGACTACCTGTAGTGTAAACTTAAGTAAAAAAATGGTTTCCACATAGGCCATTTTCCCCTTCTGTGACACCAGAACTTGTCATCCAGTAGTGTTTTGAGAGATTCTCGATTTGCACTCATGGTCAATGAGCTGGAAGACCTGAAGGCCTTAACTCCGAGGGAGTATCTCAGAGATAAAATAGGATTTCACTCTTTTGGGGAGACGGTGTTGTTTTGTTTTCACACTTTTCATTTTTATCATGGGCTGCAAGAAGTTGGACATTGTTTGAACCTCTCTGGATCTCCAAGAGGGCTGGCTGCAGCTGAGAGTCTGGAGGAAGAGAGACGTGATTGATTCTGGAGCACACCTCCCATGCCTCACGTCTCTAAGGATGGGAACAGACCCAGGACATTTTAAAGCAACGTGCCTGGGCGATCCAAATGTTACGCACGTTCTCTGCGGTGTGTATCATTTAGCCCTAATCCTGGAATCTGCCTTCTACTGTGACTTATCCAGCTCCGGGTTTTTTCCTATATTGAATGAGCTTCCCTGGGTCTCATAGGGGCTTTATTATTTTTTTCCCCCTGTTTTAGCTTTTATCTGATCTTTTTTTTTTTTTGAACCAGAGATTGTAGGCTTTGATCTAAAGGCGGAAGCATCTCCCTTACTGCTGGCCCGAAGTGCCTTCCCAAATTATGTGTCTTGATTGACTCGGTTGGTTGTGCTGTTTTGCATGATCAATTTGCTGCTGGTGAACCAGTGCTCCCGGCTATTCTACATTATTTTTTCTTGCTTAACCAACTCTGGTGCCTTTCGAATGCCAGCAGGCATGGCTGACACATTTTTCAGGCATATCTTCGAGGCAAGAAAGGCTTTTTGCTTTTTACATGGAAGCTGAGAGTCTTGAAAATGGAATTTTACTGTCAGAATTATGGCATGCCTGGATAGAGGCCTTTTTTTGTCTTGTTTCTTCCTGCATCAAAATGTGATGTTGCTTTAGCTGGAAAGAGCCGTCACGGAGCCCCAAGCCAGAACAGGGCAGTTATCATTCTGGGCCATGATCCAACTGATCAACTTTCTGGGGACGGTTGGTCCTACAATGATGGTTTGGTTTCATTGGGGCGGTCCCAGTTCATACAGTTCATACAGTGCTGTTTCCCAAGCGGATGGAAGTGGATGATGGGAAGGATTATGCCAAGAAGACCAGCCTTAGCTGGATGCTTGCCGCGGCTCTCCGTTTGAAAGTGGCACCCGGTGCATCTAGGAATTCAGGCATAACTTGCTGGCCCGCTTCTCAGGAATTCCCGAGCATTCTTATTCCATCATTTTGCAATAAAAAGAAAATACAGTAGTAGTTTATTTCTGCAGGCAGATGGGTTAATGCTTCTCTCTGTTGTCCTTTCCTAGCAATCTCTGATAGCCGCAAATGTTTTGCAGGTGACCCTTAGCTAATGATCGTTGAATCCTGCAGAAGGATTAGCTTGCTCTCGGCCTGTCTTCAGGCGATGAGGCACCCAAACTTTCTATTTCGCGTGGTCTGTTCAACGCTTTGGAGAGGCCGCGAAGGGTCTTGGGTACTCAGGAAATACAACAACTTTTAAAATGCTCTGACTGTGCTCCAGTTGGCTGATAGGGACTCGGTGTCGTGTCAGAGGAAGGATGCCACCATTTGCTGGCACATGCTCGGATGTTTGGAGAGAATTGCTCCAGGCCAGTGAATCTGCCTACCCAATCTTCATTGCTAGCCTAGTGTGCGATAGTGGGGAAGGTTCTGGACTGTTGCAGCCACACCACGCCGATGATTCCGGTTTCATGTGCAATCGACTCACGTGCTGAGAACTTCCTCGCAAGTACCGTTGCCAAGCCAGAGACATCAACCTGCATTCGATTTCTGTTTCCTAATGCATAACTCTGCATTTGTCCCTGTGAAAGTTCATCCTGTTGTTCTCGGTCACCCTCCCTAATCTGGTTGGTTGGTTACGTGCCATCAAGTCATTGTTGACTCTAAGTGGCCACATAGATAGACTTTCTCCAGGATGATCTGTCCCTAACCTGGTCTTCCAGGTCTTCCAACAGCGCCCCCACCGCCACTGTGAATGAGTCCGTCCCCTTTGCTGCTGGTGGTCTTCCTCTTCTCTTCCCTTCCACCTTTCCCAGCATCAGAGCCTTCTCCAGAGAGCTGGGTCTTCACACCATGTGTCCGAAGTAGGATACTTTCAGCCTGGTCATTGGTGCCTCGAGTGAGAACCCTGGGTTGGTTTGTCCGATGATCCATCGGTTTGTTTTCTTGGATGTCCACGGCCGTCTCGGGCGTCTTCTCCGACACCAGAGTTCAAAGGCGTCAATACTTTTCCTATCCTGCTTCCTCAAAGTCCAACTTTCCAAACTCCATAGGTTGCACGAGTCTGCTAACCCTAATCCACCACTGTCATTTTGGATTTTATTTCCGCCTTCCAGGTTATCAGTCATCCCGCCCAAGTTAGTATCACCTGCAAACTTGATTAAGGGCTTTCTCCGCCTCTCCTTTCAAGTCCTTAATAAAAACATTGAAGAGTATAGCCTCTTGAATGAAATCTCATTTGATGTGTCCCTCCAGATTGATGGGGGAAAGACTACATGTAGTCCTCGCTTAATGACCATTCGTTTAGTGATGGTTTGGACTTACAACGGTGCTGCAAAAACTGACTTATGACTAGTCCTCACACTTAGGACTGTCACAGCATCCCCGTGGTCACGTGATCACGATTTGGGCACTTGGCAACCGGTTCACATTTATTACTGTCTCAGCGTCCTGTGGTCACGTGATCAACATTTTTGACCTTCCTAGCTGGCTTCTGGCAAGCAAAATCAATGGGGAACCATATAATTAGCTTAACAACCACGTGATTTGCTTAACACCCACAGTGATTCGCTTAACGACCTCTGCAGAAAAGGTCGTAAAATCGGGTCGGATTCGCTTAATGACTGCTTCACTTAGCAACAGAAATTCCAGTCCCAATTGTGGTCATTAAGCGAGGACTACCTGTCGTGAGCACTTTTGGTACAGGGTTGTCCCAGCCAGCTCTGCATCACTTAATTGCCACGCCGTCCAGCCCACAGCCAACTCCGTTGTCAAAAGCTGTGCCGAAATCAACGTGCGTTGCATCTATAACGTTCCCCCAATCTCTTAAGGAAGTCAGTCAAAACACAAGAGTAGCTTAGTATAGAAAGTTTAGCGCTTGCAAGAAGCTGCAAAGACTTGTATTAATTCTTACTGCATTGTTTTAATGGCGCTCGCCGACCTTTCGGTTTATGAGTTGGTCTGTATCTTAAGTGGTGACGTGAGGCTGTCTCTCCTCAGCAATTCCCCGATCTCTTTTTCTCCCGTTTTGAATTTCCTCTCTCTTCTAAGATTACTGAAAGAGAATCTAAAAAGCTTAAGCCAGACAGTTAGCAAGTTCTGGGTCCTGCAGAGTTAATTCCGTTAGAAGGAAATAAGATCTTCTCTGGCCATCTTTCGGTCAGTTTCCTGAGCCTCCAGGAGGGTCTTCACATACCAAATGTGAAAAAAATTGAAACCAAATCCAAGTTGATTAGTTGATTGGGTTTTACCATCTTTTGCCATCAGCTGATTCCGAACTTTAGTATCTCTATGCTATGGCTGCAATCCCCTCGTCCTTCAGACGCTCTTTCCATTTCCTATATGTGCCCTTTAAAAAAAAATTGTTGTGTTTTCAAATCTGGGTTTCTTTTTCTGCCTTTCTAAAGAAACGTGCTTGCAACTGTGCAGTGTTTAAACATAATTTTTATTAAAGAAATTTTTCAGGGAATAAAAACTGCAGATTTTGAAAAAAGAGTTAAAGAAAGTAAAGAAAAGTAACAAGCAAAGACAGGTGCAAAGAAAGAAAGAGAAAAGAAAGAAAAGAAAAAAGAAAAGAAAAAAAGTTATAAAGAAGCGGCTTCCAATCTTCTTAACAGCCATTACAAGTACATTTATATTTTACCCCCTCTCTCTGAGGTTAGAATATAATTTCCTTCTTTCCATAATCTACTCTTTCTAATCATCAAACCCATAAATAATAAAAAAAGAATAAATTTGCTTGCAATTATGCTTTTTGGCAATTGCTTTACTTTTCCAGGAATTTCCACCCAGTTGGAGCTCTTCTCTCCATTTGCTTCAGCAGCAGTGAAATCCTTTGTTTAAAGAAAATATATTATTTTTCTTTAGTAATTGGAAAGAATGTACATGAAAAGAAATAAGTAAAAAAAAAAGATGTAGAACATAGAAGAAAGCAGAAAATAAGGTATGGATAATTATCCCTACTGGGCTTCAAGTAGAGCGTACTTGTTTAATACAGTATGAAGCTAACAAAGCTGTAGATAGGAAGCAGTAGGATAGATCAATACTAAAGTTATAGATCCTATTTATCAATGAGTTCATTAAAATCACTGTTTGAAGGCAAAGATACCCATTCAACTGCATTCCTCTTTAGCTTCCCTTCAAATCAAGGAATCCAGTACAGGTAGTCCTTGACTTATGACCATTCGTTTAGTGACCGTTTGAAGTTACAACGGTGCTGAAAAAAGTGACTTACGACCGGTCCTCACACTTACGACCGTCGCAGCACCCCCACGGTCCCGTGATAAAAATCCAGGCGCTTGGCAACTGGCATGTACTTACGACACTTGCAGCATCCCAGGGTCACGTGATCGCCATTTGCAACCTTCCCAGCCAGCTCCTGAGAAGCAAAGTCAATGGGGGAAGCCAGATTCACTTAGTAGCCATGTGATTCACTTAACGGCCATGTTGATTTGCTTAATGACCGTGGCCAAAAAGGTCGTAAAATCAGGCGTGACTCACTTAACAACCACCTCGCTTAGCAACAGAAGGTCTGTTCCCAACTCTGGTCGTAAGTCAAGGACTACCATAGCATAATCAAAGTTATAAAGCTGTTGATTTGACACCATATTCGCTTTGTACTTAACCATAAATCCGGGTTAACCAAGCCTTACAGCTGTGGTCCCATCACATGGAGTGGCCAAACTGATGGACGGCGGCTTGGATCACACGCACATGAAGTCAGTGTGCTGAACTAGCGGCATTCGCAATGGGGGGCAAAGTGGGGGGTGTCAGTCCAGTGGAAGCAGTGTTGGGCATTGCAATGAGACCCCCGCCCGTTGCAACGAAAGCGAGATCCTGTGGCCATTGTGGTGCTGCATGACAAACCCGTCAGTTCCATCTGAGCCTGGTGGGGATTTAACAGGGGAATAGTCCAGCGATGAGACAGAGATTTCTCAGGCCTCTTCTTTACTGGAGATGCTCAAGTGGGTGGGGTGGGGTGGGGGGCACCTCTCAGGGATGTCTTTGGCATACGCTGCCTCGCTGGCCAGAGAAGGCAATGCGTGGCTTGGCCAGCCCTTTGAAGCATCGGCATCTTCCGAGTTACGTCGGCGCCTGCTCTTCTACTGGGAGAACAGTTGCTGAGCCGAAAGGACAAAGAAATCGCCAGTAGCGTTCCCGTGAAGCGGTGTGCTAGAGGAGAAGACAGTGGCAGGCCTGGATAAGCTGTCATCCAGGATGATTAATCTTCTGTCACTGATCTTCATTGGGAAGAAGCCGTGATAGGAAATACAGGTAGTCCTTGCTTAACGACCGTTCGTTTAACGACAGTCCGAAGTTACGATGGCCTCGGAAAAAGCGCTTTACGACCTGTACTCTCCCCCGCAGTCACATGATCGCAATTTGGGCACTTGGCAGCTGGCTCGCATTTACGGCCGGTTGCAGCGTCCTGCAGTCACGTGATTGTGATTTCCAACCTTTTTTGCCGGTTTCCAGCAAAAAACGTCCATTGGGGAAGCTGGATTCGCTTAACGACCGTTGTAAAAATGGTCGTAAAATTGGGTCCGGTCACACGGTGACTCACTTAACAACCGCACCGCTTAACAACCAGTTTTCTAGTCCTTACTGTGGTCATTAAGTGAGGACTACCTGTATGCGGTAGGAAGTCAATTATATTTCACCCTTTCTCTCCTCTTGCCTCTTAGACCGTTTATTTTCACACGTCTTTGGATCATCCCAGCGTCCTAATGGTCCTGGAGGTCGTGGCCACAGCCAGGAGGCAGGACGCAGCCCCCCAGGAACTCGCGTGCGGCTTTGGGGTCCTCCGTTTGTTTAACAGCAAATCCGAGCCAGCGAATTTGAACCTGGCAGGCAAAGGGTATGTTGGTTAGCCTCTGGATGAAGCGCCAGAGGTTGGATCCACGGCTAAGAGCCACTCTTTCACGGCTCTTGCCACTCCCTTAAGAACGGGCAGCCTTTTTCCAGCTGGGGTGGGACTTAACGCCTTGCCAGGGGCTGCCAGGGGCATGGCTGGCACACCTGGGGGCCAACATCCTAGGCAAGGCTCAAACATATAGCCCTTTTCTTGTTTTAGAGCAGTGTTTCTCAACCTTGGCCACTTTAAGATCCGTGGACTTCAACTCCCGGAATTGGAGTTGGCTGGGGAATTCTGGGAGTTGAAGTCCACACGTCTTAAAGGGGCCCAGGTTGAGAAACACTGTTTTAGAGGGTTAGGGAGAAGACTGAAAGCAAACTTTAAAGCAACCATTTTGTCCCTTGGCCCCCCACCCCACCCCATGCAGAAGAAGGGCCCAATTCACCCTCTCCAGAAGTTCTGAGGGCTGAACTTGAAGCCTGCAGATCACCCTGCTGTGATTCTAGAGCAGTTCCGTGGAAGACAACTTTTCCAGGCGGGAGCCAGTCGTGCAGACGGGGGGGGCAGGGTTTGCAGACGGGAGCCAATCGCGTGGACCGGGGGCGGGTTTGCAGGCGGGAGCCAATCGCATGGACCGGGGGGGTGGAGTTTGCAGGCTGGGGACCCCTGCTCTAGAACACTGTTTTTCAACCTTGGCCGCTTGAAGATGTGTGGACTTCAACTCCCAGAATTCCCCAGCCAGCATGGCTGGCTAGGGAATTCTGGGAGTTGAAGTCCTCATATCTTCAAGCGGCCAAGGTTGAGAAACTGTGTCCTACAGTGTCGAAAAGAGGAACAAAATGATACAACCCTCTGGAGGCAGTTTGCTCTTGCAACTTGGCTCTCAAAAACTCCTGTTTTTTTTCTTTTTTTAATTCTCTCTGATCCTCCCGCTTCTCTCTGCAGGCTCAGTTTGTATCACGGGACCCCGCGCGCTCTCTTGCACCCGCTGCTGTTGGAGCCTATAGAAAGTAAGTCCCAGGGCACTTGGTCTTTTGCCCGTGCTGGGCCCCGGGTTCTTTGCACCTGGGAAATCGTGGCTCCTGAGGAAAACCGCCTCGCAGGCTTGGAAAGGTGGGGGGGGGGAAGGCTCAGTGGGGGGGGAGGGGAGAAATAGGGAGAGGCTAAATCACAACTGCCCAACAAAAATAAAGCCAGCGAGCTTGAAGTATCCCCCGTGCCTGTTACGTCTCTGCAGGATTACACACCCTGGTGTTGCCAATTTGTAAACAACCTCTTGGGTAATTAAATCTTTTCTCCGGTTGCAGCAATGACTTAGTTAGAGGAATGCCCCCTTTCCCCTGTTGCTTCTCTGTATGATTCACTGCCCTGAAAGTGCCCCATTCTGCCAGCAATAAAGCCCGCTCGCACATTAGCCCAGGCAGCGGAGCTCTCTATGAACGAAGGTCCTTACGACTCCCTGTAATACGAAGTAGTTTGGGATAAAAGCGTCCGGGGTGTTTCCGGTTGTGTCCAGACAAAAAACACACCTCCGAAATTTGTGAAGCCCTGATTCAAGTTGTCATGGTGCAGCTTTAATTTATTATCCCACAATCTCCTTCCTTCCTTCCTTCCTTCCTTCCTTCCTTCCTTCCTTCCTTCCTTCCTTCCTTCCTTCCTTCCTTCCTTCCTTCCTTCCTCTTCTCCAAGTGCTCATCCAACGCTCCAAACAATTGCAACGCGTTCTACCGCAAAGTTGTTTCCAGAAATTCTGGGAGGAACCGGAAATTTAGTACCGACCAAAGAGATGTGGCTTATTTTATGGGGCAACCTGGGGCTCTTCTGCGTTTATTGTTGCGTTAAGAGTGTCCTTTCTCCTCCTCTAGAGAACAAGTACTTGATAGCGATGGAAAACAGCCAGCTCCAGTGCACCTGTCAGCCACACCCGCCCCTGGAGATCGTCTATCACCTTCTTCCTGAGAATACCCCCATATCCAACTTGCAGAGAATCCCTGGGGTCTTGGCAGCACCTGAAGGTACAGATAACACTGCCTTCTCTCTCTCTCTCTCTCTCTTTTCCCTTCTCTCTTCTCTCTTCTCTTTCTCTCTCTCTCTCTCTCTTTTCCCTTCTCTCTTCTCTCTTCTCTTTCTCTCTCTCTCTTCTCTCTTCTCTTCTTTTCCCTTCTCTCCTCTCTTCTCTCTTCTCTCTTCTCTCTCTCTCTCTTCTCTCTCTCTTTCTCTTTCTTTCTCTTTCTCTTTCTCTTTCTCTTTCTCTTTCTCTTTCTCTTTCTCTTTCTCTTTCTCTTTCTCTTTCTCTTTCTCTTTCTCTTTCTCTTTCTCTTTCTCTTTCTCTTTCTCTCTCTCTCTTCTTTCTCTCTCTTTCTGTCTCTCTCTCTCTTTTTCTCCTTCTCCTTCTCCTTCTCCTTCTCCTTCTCCTTCTCCTTCTCCTTCTCCTTCTCCTTCTCCTTCTCCTTCTCCTTCTCCTTCTCCTTCTCCTTCTCCTTCTCCTTCTCCTTCTCCTTCTCCTTCTCCTTCTCTTTCTTTCTGATGCAAGGCTGACATGCACCGTAGCTACCCCCCTCTTTTCCCATTTACTTTATCACACTGCCAGAGGCAGAAACCTAAGTTAGCCGCCCGAAAACGAATTTTGAGCTGACAGTATAGATAGGTTCTTCTCTCATTACATATCTCCAAGGTATCAAGGGCGGTCAGAAGCGGTGGTAAGGCTCTGATAACCTTGGCTGATCTCGGAGAAAGCTAAGGAGGTCAGATCTGCTGGGATGGCCCATCTGCTTGGATGGGAGACCACTCAAGAATCCTGGGGAGGGCGGTGCGGGGCAAAACCTAGACACAACGCCGCCAAAAACTGGCAAACTGTTTCGGTATTGCACAGTTGTTAGGCGTCAAACTTATTTATTTATTTATATTTATTTATATTTCTAACTTATATCACCGCCCATCTCCCCCCATTCCGGAGGGGACTCTGGGCGGTTTACACCAAGCCAGCAATTAAAACATATAAAAATTTATAAAATAGAATACATAATTTAATTAAATATATAAGATCCAAGAGGCTCTGATGTTAGGCTTTAAAGAACCCTATGGAGCAAGCCAACCCCAAGAGGAGCTATTACTCCCCCCATCCCAAGCGAGGTGGCAGAGCCAGGTCTTCAGTTGTTTCCGGAAGGTCATAAGTGTGGGGGCTAGCCTCACCTCCAGGGGCAGAATATTCCAGAGGGCGGGTGCCACTGCCGAGAAAGCCCGCCTCCTGGACCCCGTCAGGTGGAATTCTCTTATAGACGCGGTCTGAAGCAAGCCCTCTCTGCATAGCCGGGTGGAACGGGTCGATGTTCTGGGGATGAGGCGGTCCTTTAGGTAACCTGGTCCCATGCCATGTAGGGCTTTAAAGGTGACAACCAACACCTTGAATTGGACCCGGAAGCAAACCAGTAACCAATGCAGCTCGCGCAGCAGAGGTGTCACATGTGCCGACCTTGGGGCACCCATAACTGCACGCGCAGCCGCATTCTGGACCAGCTGAAGCTTCCGGATACTCTTCAAGGGTAGCCCCATGTAGAGTGCATTGCAATAGTCTATGTGGGAGATGACCAGGGCATGAGTGACTGTACGGAGGGCCTCCCGATCCAGGAAAGGGCGAAGCTGGCGCACAACTCGAAGTTGTACAAATGCCCTTCTGGCCACGGCTGCCACCTGCTCTTCAAGCAGGAGTCGTGAGTCCAGAAGGAACCCCAGGTTCCGCACTGTGTCTGAACGGGGTAGTGCCACCCCGTCCACATCTAAAGATGACAACTCCCTGGATCTCGAGGCACCATCAATCCACAGCCACTCCGTCTTACCAGGGTTCAGCTGAAGCCTGTTGTTCCCCATCCAGGCCCCCACAGCCCCCAGACACTGAGAAAGGGCAGCCACTGCATCACTTAACTCACCCGGGATGGAGATATATAATTGAGTATCATCAGCGTATTGATGATACCTCATCCCGTGTTGGCGGATGATCTCACCCAGCGGTTTCATGTAGATATTAAATAGGAAAGGGGAGAGAACCGAACCCTGTGGCACCCCACAAAGTAGGGGCCGAGGGTCGGACCTCTCATCTCCTATAACCACCGATTGGGATCGGCCCTGGAGGAAGGAGTTGAACCAGCGTAAAACCACGCCGCCAATCCCCAACCCCCTAAGCCGTCCCAAAAGGATACCATGGTCGATGGTATCGAAAGCCGCTGAGAGGTCAAGAAGGGCTAGGATGGATGCACTGCTGCCATCCCGCGCCTGGCAGAGATCATCAGTAAGTGCGACCAATGCAGTTTCTACCCCATATCCCGGCCTGAATCCTGACTGAAAGGGGTCTAGATAATCCGTATCATCCAGAATCCTCTGGAGCTGTAATGCCACCACTTTCTCAACCACCTTCCCCAAAAAGGGGAGGTGGGAGACAGGACGAAAGTTATCCAACACTGTAGGGTCCAGAGATGGCTTCTTGAGGAGGGGGTGCACCAGCGCCTCCTTAAAAGCTGCCGGAAACACTCCCTCTCCCAAGGATGCAAGAACCATCGCATGGACCCAGCCACATGTCACCTCCCTGGCTGCTTTCACCAGCCAGGAGGGGCATGGGTCAAGATGACAAGTAGTGGCCCTTACAGTCCGGAGGATCCTGTCCACTTCCTCACGTCCAACAGGATCAAACTGTTCCCAGATAACCGGGCACAGACGCTCCCTCGGCATCTCCCCAGACCACGCGTCACGCTTGGAGTCTAACTTAGAACGAATCCGAGCGATTTTATCCATCAGATGCTCTGCAAATTCCTCCGCACGGCCCTGCAGGTGGGTCACCGGGCCCACCTTACCTAGGAGAGATCAAGTAATCCTAAACAGGGCCGTCGGGCGGCATTCTGCGGACGCAATAAGAGCGGAGAAATATTGATGTTTCGCCACTCTTACCGCCACAAGGTAGGCTTTAACTGCGGCTCTAGCTTGTGTTCGGTCTGATTCGGTCTTTGTCTTTCTCCAGCGGCGCTCTAGGCGTCTCTTGACCCTCTTCAGTACCCTCAATCCCTCCGTGAACCACGGGGAATATCGGGTCGGATGGGACAAGAGAGGTCGCATAGGCGCGATCCTGTCCAAGGCCCCGGCCGCCCTCTTATTCCAGGCTGCGGCCAGGGCCTCCGCTTGACCGTGCATTAGATCCTCGGACATAACCCCCAGCTCCCTCTGAAACCCTATCGGGTCCATTAGTCGCCGGGGGCGGACCAAACGAATGGGTCCAGCCTCCCTGCGGAGTGGGGCAGCATATGAGAATCTCAGGGTCACCAGGGCATGATCTGACCATGACAACGGGGAAAGATGCAGCTCTCCCCCCAGATCATCTTGCCATTGCTCCGACAGGAAAACCAAGTCCGGAGTGAGGCCACTGTCTCGAGTCGGGTCCCGAATAATCTGGACCAGGCCCATGGCCGCCATGGTAGCCATGAACTCCCGAGCTGCCTCCGAGGCACGTCCCAGGGACGGCAGATTGAAATCCCCCAGAACTATAAGTCTGGGGAATTCCACCGCCAACCCCGAAACGGCCTCCAGCAGCTCGGGCAGGGAGGTTGCTACGCAGCAGGGAGGCTGGTACAGCAGCAACACTCCCAACTGCTCTCGGGAACCCAACTTGAAGAACAGAGTCTCACATCCGGCCACCTGTGGAGCTGTGCCCCTGAAGGCCACTATAGACTCTCGAATGTTAACTGCCACCCCGCCACTTGATCCGAAAGAGACTTTATCTTTCTGATATCCAAAATTCTCAGGAGAGGTTTTGGATTCCTCTTGGCTCGATGCGGATGCGGGTTTGGGAATGGAAGGCCCGCTTTGAAGCAGCCTTGCCTTGGCAGTTGGTGACAGTTAGAGGTGAATAACGTTGTGAACCGGAGGCGAACATTACCTTCTCTTGACTCTGTGCCCAAATTCTCTGCCTTGGACCCTTTGTGACGTGATTGTGCCCCGCGCCTTGTGGGTCTGTCTTTGAGACTTCCCAGCTGCTGTATAATTGGGCAGCGCGCCACTCCAGAAGCACTGGCCATCCCAAGCTTGCGGTGCCCACTGTGACCCTCCCGCTTTCAATTATTATTCAATCCGTATTGGATTTTGTATTTATTTATGTCATGTTACTAATTTGTAATTTTATATTCATATTTTAACTTCAATTTTATTGTAAACCGCCCAGAGTCTCCCGTTGGGGGAGCTGGGCGGTCATATAAATTTAAATAATAAATATATAAATAAATCCGTGGTTTAAGATGCTGTTTAAAATCTACACGGGCTGAAGACGTGACTGTAACTAGTTGCATTCCTGGGGGGTTGCAAACGTGAGGTTGAGCCCAGACATGTTTTGCTGATGAGATTAGCAACCTTGGCCACTTTAAGATGGGTGGACTTCAACTCCCAGAATTCCCCAGCCAGCATGGTCAGCAGAACAAAAGGTGGGGGCATTTTCACATTTTCAAACAGGAACATGGGCACACAGTCCAATGCCCAGTTGTGGTGTCATGCCCTGCAGCTGCCAACATCCATTCCAAACTCCTGATGACATACTGAAATTAGATCTTTTTTTTTAAAAAAAATTATTTTAAGCGAATGAACAAAATAAAATCCAAGGCAAAATCCAGCTATCAATCAAAGGCAATGCAGGGGGGTCCAAGCCCCACCCTGCACATTAAAAAGGCATGGCTGTGACCACCATCTTGACTTTTTTGACCCCCTCCCTATGGAAGTAGACAAGAGATAACCCACATAAACACACATGGGCACACCCACACAGCCCAAAGCAATTTTCTATAGGTTTCTATTCCCTCTGAAGTTAATGCTCCGGTCCTTGAGATCGCGTTTCCTCCCCTTAATCAGGAAAGCTCAGCCGTAAATATTCCTCGCTTCCTGGACATAAAAGCACCGGCAGCCTGAAATTGGCGGCAAATGGGCACTTCCAGCAAAACGCACCCTGTGATTTGACCCGCTGAAGCGTTCGATAACAGCCTCCACGGACCCGGGATGGTGTATTGGGCTCTCCAAATTGAATGAAAGCAGATTCCAACAAATTATCCTTTCTGACACGAGGACGTCTGATTCTCTGCGCCTCCTGCAGATTGCCAACACGTTTGCTGACAAAGGTGGACCACATTTCGTTTGGTTCTGTTCTGCTGCTTTCTTTTGGCGTGGCCCGGTTCCGAGCCACGGAAGGCGCTGAGCGCAGGAAAAGAAATGTCAACCCGCTCTCTGCTCTTTTAGAGGAAAGTCCTCTCCTCTTTTCCCCGCTCCTGAACCCTTCCCAGCGTGTCAATTTTAAGCCCCTCTCTGCCCTTCAAGGGTTTTGAAAGCAAGCAGCTCCTCCTAGAAGCCTGGATCGCGTAAGGACAAGTCAGGGACCTCTGTAGCCACCAAAAAATAGGGGCTAGTTTTGCCCCCATGCTGAAGGTGAGCTCGGAGGGGCCTCGGTTCGGATCACATCAAAGCTGTGAGATTGTTAAGCTCGGCAGACTGTTCTCCCCGCCGTTCTGCGGGAACGGTAACGACGGCTTGACTCTCCGGACCCCTCAGAACGACGCCTCGGCTTATTTATCAGGCGCATGGTGGTGTCGCCTTCGTTCGACATCTTCTTTCGTGCTCTGTCTTGATCCTGCGCGTTGGGCTGCTTTGGGGCGCCTGATAAATGGATTTTAAAATTACAGTGCAGGGCTTGGAACACTGTTCAAGCGCTATCTAAATGCTAATTACCGGCTGCGAAGGATGGTGTGGAGGGGAGAACAGGCCATAATGTCACGGAAATGGAAAGAAGGGGGTGACGTGCTCCAGGGTGGGCCCTCCTGCCGTCACCTTTAAGGAGCGGCGAGCGTGGGAAGCGTCAGTTGGAAGAAGGATCAGGTTGGGACGCAAGGACGCCGTTACAGTTCACCTCTTCAGAGCTCATTTTTCTCCGTGCTCATTTATTATTATCATTATTATTACTATTTTTTGCTTTGGATTGAACACTAGTTTACGGGCTGCGTTACGGGGGCAGAATTGGCTCTGCCAGGGATAAAGTCCAGGCGGCCCTGGGGATCTGCGGGATAAAAGCACAGATGGCGGAACCACGAATGGCAAAGCCTTGTGCGTCAGCTTCTGATCCTTTCAGCCGTCCTCTTCCTCCGGTAGAGATTGCCTTCCTGCTTGAAGGAGCAGGGCCAGCCGTAATCAAAGTGATAGTACCCATCTATGCTGCTCTGGGGAGGCCACACTTGGAATCCTGCATCCCGTTCTGGTCACCACAATACAAAGATGCTGAGCCCCTAGAACAGTGACACACCAACGGCGGCAGCGGGGGCGCGCAGCGGCGGCGTGCACGGCGGCGGCCTGGTGTTTTCCGTTAAACCCCGGAAGCGCTGATGGCGCGCCACCACCACTGCGCGCGCCGCCACCATTCGCGTCCACTTCCGGGTTTTGTCGCGACACACTAAAGTGTCGCGACACACAGTTTGGAAAGCTATGCCCTAGAAAGAGTGCAGAGAAGAACAACGAAGATGATAAGGGGTCTGGAGGGTCAATCCTATGAGGAACGGCTAGAGGAACTGGGTATGAGAGCCAGTTTGTTCTAGTGGTTAAGGTGCTGGGCTAGAAACCAGGAGTCTGTGAGTTCTAGTCCCACCTTAGGCTTGAAAGCCGGCTGGGTGACCTTGAACCAGTCACTCTCTCTCAGCCCTAAGAAGGAGCCAATGGCAAACCAGGAGACTGAGAGTTCTAGTCCCGCCTTAGGCATGAAAGCCAATTGGGTGACCTTGGGCCAGTCACTGTCTCTCAGCCCAACCCACCTCACAGGGTGGTTGTTGTGGGGAAAATAGGAGGAGGATGAAGTATTAGATATGTTCGCTGCCTTGGGTTATTTATAAAAATAATAAAGGCGGGATAAAAATTATATATATATCAGCTTAACGAAGAGAAGGCTGAGGGGAGACATGGTAGCAGTTTTGCAAGACTTGAACGGCTGCCACAGGGAATTTATTCTCCATGGCACCTAGGACAAGAAGGATTCCAGGATTCATAGGATTGAGCCTCCAGACCCCTTATCGCCTTTGTTGCTCTTCTCTGCACTCTTTCTACGGCCTCAGCATCTTTTTTGTATTGAACTGGATGCAGTATTCTAATTGTGGCCTCACCAGTGCAGTATAGAGAGGCACTCTCCCTTCCCGTGATCTTGATACCATCCCTCTGTTGATGCAGCCCAGGATTGCATTGGCCCTTTTGGCAGCTGCAGCACACTGCTGGCTCATACTGAAGCGGTGGTCCACCAGGACGCCCAGATCCCTCTCATAGGCACTCCTGCCTGTCTTGTCCCTGTGTATCTGTACCTTGATGGTTTTGCAGGTGCCCCTGTGATGTGATCAGCCAGGTTCAACCCGCCTCCTCAGCTCTTCCTGGGTTCTCCCGCTGTGATCCCAGGCAGTCGCTTTCCCCACAGCTGCGTTTTGAGGACCCGAGAAGCTCGATCAGGCACTCGTGCTTGGCAGGCTGCTCTGTCTCCCGCTCTGCAGCTGTTTGGCCGCGAACTTTCCTAGCAACCTTGGTGCTCGGAACAAAGTCATCCTTAGCCGCGCGGAGCGCTGAAGTCACACCTCTCCAGCTTCCATTAGCGTAATAGAGATAGATGAAAGACCTTGTTCTCGGGTGACGCAAGGGTCAGAAATGCTATTTCAGATCCTCCTCCGGCTCTCCCCTGCTCTGCGGTCCTGCTCAGGCCCAGCTGTAGACCTGAGATTGCCAAGACAGCAGAAACGGAGCTTAAAAACCATCTCGAGATCTTCCCACAAAATCCAGAAAATCTAGATGTGCGTGGGTTTTTTTTAGCCAGCTGGACTGACTCCGTCAAAATCACTTAAGCCACTTGCATTTTGTGGGTGATGGAATCAGAGTTGGACGCTCCCTTGAATGCATCCAATCAAGGGGAGCCCCCCCCCCCGCTTTCCTGTCCAATAGTTTTTGCTGCAGGGACGTTTTTCTCGCCATCCGACCAGAATCTGCCTTCCTGGAACGACAGGGAAGTGGGCTTGATCTTCTGGATGCTGTCCTTTTAGGGGTTTGAAAAAGGCCACCATACCTCCCCCTTGGTGGCCGGAAGGACTGAAGCTGGACGTGAAGGGACCGAGAATCTGGACTCAGAAAGACGAGAGATAAAGATCTATCATCTCATGTCATCCTGAATCATTCCTCTGCAGGATGCAGGTCTCTTCCCTGAAGGGGGTGGGCCATAATCAACCACACTACTCCACAGATGCTGGCGAAACGTTAGGAACCACAACTTCCAGAACACGGCCACACAGCCCGGAAGACCCACAACAGCCATCGAGGATTGGAGTGTTTGTGTGTGGGTTTTTTTTAAAAAAAAGAGAGAGAAAAGTGAAGCTCACATCAGAGACAGCAGCTGTTGAATTGCAAAAAGACATTTTCCCAGTGACATTTACAACATCGTTACTTTCACTGGCGAATAATCATTTGTGCATCAGAAATTAAATCGGAAACAGGTGCCTTTTCAATAGGAAAGGGGAGACTGCGTTCCGATAACCGCGAAGCGCGTTGCATTTGTCGTCTGAAGTCTTATGGAATATCGCCTTCATTACATTAGTTGATTAGTTCAGCCAATTACTATAGTCTCAGGAATGTTCTACCGTCAGTTGGAGTGAGAGGGCATTTCTCCATCTCCTTAGACCGAAGGCTTCTTTCCTGTGTTCAAAACTTGTCTTCTCGTTGCCCCAGATGATCGACCTACGACATTCAATAATGTTGTCAGCGGATCATGAGTTACAGCCTGGCCAGAAATCAGCTCAATTATTTCCAATGCAACGTTCAAATACGATTGTTCTTTTCGGCACATTTTCCCCCGTAAATGAAGAAAATCGGTTCTGACAGTCTGAAATAGCAGGGCTTGGAAATATGCGTATGATGAATTAGAATACCAGCTGTGCAGTCTGCGAGACTCTCCGACAAAAATGACATTTGAGGACGTAAAGCAGGGTTGATCAGCCTGCAGTTGCAGCACTGCGCACAGTCCCCAGATTATTTATCATTATCGTTTACAATTTATTTATTTTTACCTGCTTTGGTTGCAGCCTTAGAGGCTTCCAAAAATTGTGAGAGAAGGGGCCAAATGATTAAACGCACCCCTAGTTTGGACTCTCCATCTTTGGAGTTTAGCACACCACTCAAAGCACACGGAGAGCCCCCTGCTCAGATGAAGCTGCGCATTTCTGCTGCAAGGGAGAAGAAAGAACCAACATTTCTGTAGTGATTTCTCCCCTTGAACTCTAGGACTTATTGTAATGGCATGTGGGAAAGACCTTGGGAGACGGGGTGAAGAGATGCTGCCTAGGGAACGGTCAGATAAGAGAGGGCTTAGCCCACAGCTGCATAATGGGTGGAGAAAGAGGCTCAGGAGGGACCCTCCCCAGTTTCTCAGGCTGCAAAGGAGACGAGGGGGGATTTGTACTTTCAGCCTTGGAAGATTCTGTCAATGTAGCTTTACAATAGAGTAGAATTAGCTCATCTGCTTGTGATTCCTGTCTGGTCTACCTGGGAAGGCTGACACACCCTTCCCGAGAATCAGCGTTAGAAGGGAACGGTCAGATAAGAGACGGCTTAGCCCACAGCTGCATAATGGGTGGAGAAAGAGGCTCAGGAGGGGCCCTCCCTAGTTTCTTGGACTGTAAAGAGACGGGGGAGAATTATCCTTTCAGCCTTGCAAGATTCTGTCAATGTAGCCTTACAATAAAGTAGAATTAGCTCATCTGGTTGGAAGTTGAGGCCTTTAGGGTGGGTGCTGATCTGCCTTGGTAGGGGTAACCTATTAGTCATGAAGGACTGTTGATTTGTCAAACTAGATTGGCCAACGTAATTGCCCCAGGAATAAATGGGAATGTTATCTTTGGGGGCCACACTAGGAGTCCCAAATGTCTTAAATGCGTTGAGGCTTGGCAAACCTGCACAGAACGCCACAATGGAGTTACCTTGGGCTGAGCGCTAAGCTAACCCTGGATGCCTGGAAGTGGTTTAGTCTTCTCCCTGTAATCAGCTACTCCGTTTGCAGGAGATTTCTTGCAGAAGCCACGACTCATGAAGACGCTGACGTGGTACTTGGAGAAGCTGACTGTCCACCTGTACCCTTCTTTGGAGAAGTTTGAGGAGGAGCTCTTGAGCTTGCTCATGAATGAACAGGTATATCTGTATTTCTATCTCTATATCTCTTATCTATGCCTCTACTTCAGAAAGGTATTAAATGCACAAAAGGGAAGCTGTCCAGAACTGTTCCTCCTCAGAACCTGTGTGATTGTAAGTATGATTGAAATTATAATGACATTATTAATCAGGGCCACTCTTAAGCTCTTCTGATCCTCAAGCGTTTCTCCTCCAGGCACATCTACTGGGGCAGCATTGGCTGCTGGAACCGTAATTCACGTCTTCCTTTTGCTGAAGCCTCACGCTTCTACCTCACCCACCCCCCTGACACCCACCCCAAAACTAAGATTAATAAATCGAGGACAGGCCCTTCGATTTCTGGAAAAAACAGTATTCTCTGACCGGCTTCCTTTGGAACAGATCTGCGTTGTCTTCGTTTTGCGTCGTCTCTTCTGCATTCGTTCCTGTTTGGGGTAGTTAGTTCTGGATTTCTTTGCCTTTCCTTGTCGGAAGGAGTTCCTCAACCATTTCAAATGTATTTCAAGGTGCAGATAGAAAGCACCTTGGGGTCCTCGTTATTTATTTAAAATTCTTTGGAAATTCTCCGCCAAACGAGGGCCTGCCGTTGTGTTAGAGTTGGAATCCAGGTGATAGGAAAATGGGACACAGGGAAGCCAGGCTGGCGTGGTGTGTGAGTTGTCAACCTCCGAAGATCCTGTGAGATGTCCTCAACGCTCATAAAGGTTGGATTATATTCCGAAGATGCTTAGTCCCGAAGGATTACAAATTCCCTTAAAAGAAAGCAAAACAAATCTTTAGGAAGCTGGGTTTTTTTCCGGCAATGAGAGTTTAGCTAGAGTTAGCTCCTTTAATACCAGGCGGTGAAAAACAAAGGGCTGATTTCCAAGAGGAATGGAGTGTCTATTATCAGGACAATAACAACACTTTTGTTCATTTGTTTGCATATGGATCGTTGCAGAGGCAGTATTTTTTTTCCACGCCTCCCTGGCAGCTGCCTTATTGTCTTTGTTTTCCTTCCGATGAAGAGAAGGATCTTCTCGGCTTCCTGGCTGCCATTTTAGGGCGATTATTATTTCCCCCCCTCTTTTTTCCAGGAACGTGCCAGCGCTAATGAGCTATTTTGTGAACAGCCAGCTTGAGATTAATGGACGCACGGAGTGACTCCTAAGTTTTAATGTCGTCTCTGGAGCTCCTGTAATTTAGGAAGCAATAATGACCTTAAGGAAGAGGTTGATTTGTCAGATGCGCCCTGGCTGTTCGCGGGGGGAAGATGAAACGCTTTAATATCCCGCAATCACTCTGGGGCAGCTTTCATTTTTATTAGTTTATGACAGATTGCCGAAAATTACCACCCGCTACCCCACGGTGCATCAGTACACGGGCCCCAAACGGGACTGCGTGTGAGAAGCTCCCGTTTTCACAAGGGCGGGCTGCTTCCAGGTTTCAAGGGGTGATCAGAAATTCCTCAGAAACCCCCCTTTTTGCCCCTGTGAGGTTTGATTATTTTCCTCGCCAAAAAGGTGTCTTTGCAGATTTTCCTTCAAACCTTCCTCAAGATCTTGCAGTGTTCTGTAAGAACGGTGTCTACTACACCATTACGGTTTCCCTGGGTAATGCTAGCAAAGCCATGTCTTCGGGGTCTTCCGAAAGCCAGTCGAGCTGGGGCCTATCTAACCTAAGAATCTAACTAAATAATCTAATTGATCTCACCTAATAATAATATATACCAGGGTTTCTCAACCAGGGTTCCGTGGAACCCTAGGGTTCTGCGAAGGGTCACTAGGGCTTCCCTGGGAGATCATGATTTATTTAAAAAATTATTTCAAATTCGGGCAACTTCACATTACAGGTAGTCCTCGCTTAACAACCATTTGTTTAGTGACGGTTTGGACCTACAATGGTGTGGAAAAAACCAACTTATGACCGGTCCTCAGGCTTACAACCGTCACAGTGTTTTCCCCCATTAACGTGATCATGATTTGGGCGCTTGGCAACCAGTTCTCATTTATGACCGTCGCAGCATCCCATGGTCACGTGATCGCCATTTTCGACCTTCCCAGCCAACTTCTGGCCAGCAAACTCAATGGGGAACCGCGTGATTTGCTTAAGGGCCACGTGGTTTGCTTAACGCCCGCAGTGATTCGCTTAACGATGCTGCAAAAAAGGTCATAAAATTGGGTCGGATTCGCTTAATGACTGCTTTGCTTAGCAACCAAAATTCCAGTCCCAATTGTGGTCATTAAGCAAGGACTACCTGTAAAGAGGTTAGTTTCATTCTTTATTTTCATTTTAAGAACACTGTTAATGCATCTATCCAGGCCTACCCATGAAACAAATAGCATAATTTTGTAACTTCTGGCCTGTATTTGAGCCTGAAGGTGCAGGGGTTCCCCGACGCCTGAGAAATATTTCCAGGGTCCCTCCAGGGTCAAAAGGTTGAGGAAGGCTGATCTAACCAATCTAACCTAATAAGATGACTGACCTAAGAATGGGATAGAGAGCCAAGTGCTAAACCTACGTACGGTGGTGGAGTTAACTTCTTCTCTCCCGATTTAACCTAGGGGAATTCGATCCTGGATGGGACCTCCCTCGCCATACAGGAGCGCCGGCTGCACGTTGGGGTCCACAACGGCTTGTGCTTCGTGCAGCCCCCGCAGGTGGTGGTGGTGGTCCCGGTGGCGCTGCCAGAGGCCGACAGAGCTCGGGGGAGCACCGGCAGCGTGCGCCGGAAACAAGCCAGCCCTCTCAAGGGCAGGTGAGCAGAAGGCACCGAGGGAGCGAAGGGCGCTCCTTTCCTGGAAGGAGAAGATTAGCGTGGTTGAATCCAGGAGGCTTGAGATCGTTCAGCTTGAGAGCGCAAAGAAAGCCGGCTGCTTGATTGCAACGGCTACGCTTTGATTTTTTTCCCCAGTTGGAATACCGATACCCCTCTTGAACAGCTCGGAAGGGGGCTGTTGGAGTGGGTCGTGATCTCCAGCGCTGTCGTGTATACAGTAAAGGCAGAATTAGGCGCACGGTGGGGTGATGACCGAGTTAAGCGGCAGTGGCAGAATTGCCGAGGAATTTCCTGATAGGGGCGCAGCAGGGGCCAGAAGGCCTTTTTCCAGCCCAGTTCCATTCTGAAGGAGGCCAGCCGGGGTGAGAAAGGAGCATGCTGATTAAGGCTTAAGTAGTGGAGTAGCTGAGTCACCTTACACCAGGGCTTTCCAAAGTTTTCCCGCGGCGACACACCAGCCGCCGTTGGTGTGTCGCCACGGGAAAACCCGGAAGTGCCGCTGTTGCGGCAGCGCGCAAAAACCCGGAAGCGCTGCTGCTGATGATCAGCGCTTCCAGGTTGTGTGGCGACACACCAGACTGTGTGTCGCGACACACAGTTTGGAAAGCTCTGCCTTACACATTGGGAGGCCACTGGTTGGGGAACCATATTAATCTGGACCTCTTGGAGGTCTCCTGAAACGCTCCAAAGTTCACCACGCATATAGCAGCTGAAGAGCGAGGACTTGGGAGCAGGGTTGCTTCTGATGACCGAAGACGGTCTTGCTGCGCTTGGACCCCCCCTCTCCAGCTCAGCTGCCTTTCCCAACCTGGTTTTGGAACCCATGGTTCGCTCAGCCAGCATGACCACTGAGCACCCTGGCCTGATGGTTATGGGCACCGAGGCCCAGTGGACCTGGAGGACACCAAGTTGGAGAAGGGGTGGAAGGTTCATTGAAGCCAGATGCATCTCCCACAGATGTTGCGTTGTGGTTGCACCTCCAGGGGAAGTGAAGGCAAAGATGCTCAGGGAAAACTTTGAAGGTTGGGATAGGAGGTTGCTGGGCATTCATGGAGGTCCGCCACCCTTGCTCACTTGTTCCTTGGTGGCATTCCAAACACAGTGCCGAGGGGCAGGCGCTCCTCCTGCGAAGCCGCATTCACCTGGCCGAGATGGTGCATCACCCAGCTTTCGGAGTGGTCTTCCTCTTGGAATACGTCTTCTCTGCTGCAAGTGGACCTGATGGGAAGGTAGGAGACGGCCTTTGGGCTTTTTCTCCAGGTGATGCGAGGGTTGATTGGGTGGACTTCTTTGTAAGTGTAGAAACAGTTTTCTGAAGCTGGCATCTCCCAGTGGCGTTGGTCTTAAACTCGCATAATTCATTGGGACCTAATGACCCAGAGAGTTGGGGGACATCAGGTTGAGAGCATCTCAAGGACATCTGATGAGATACAGTGAGTCCTCGCTTAATGACCATGTGTTTAACGACGGACTAAAGTTACGATGGCCTCGGAAAAAGTGCTTTACGACCTGTACTCACACTTACGACTCTTGCAAACTGACGCACCACCCCCACGGTCACATGATCGCAATTCGGGCACTTGGCAGCCAGCTCGCATTTACGACCAGTTGCAGCGCTCTGTGGTCACCCGATTGCAATTTGTGACCTTTTCTGCCAGTTTCTGGCAAAAAAACGTCCATTGGGGAAGCTGGATTCGCTTAAGGACTGTGGCGATTCACTTAACGACCCGTGATTTGCTCAACGGCCACGGCGATTCGTTTAACGACCATCATGAAATGGTCGTAAGAATCAGGTCCGGTCATGTGGCGACTCACTTAATGACCACACCGCTTAACCACCAATTTTCCGGTCCCTATTGTGTTCGTTAAGTGAGGACTACCTGCACAGACAACTGGATAAGGCAGCTTTCCATACTGAAGTGGGTTGTACATTATGCATGTTGCTCTCTAAAACGCTCTTTAATGTTGCCCTGATGTTTGTGACTGTTCAGCAGCCTTGGAAGTCATCCATGTTTGTGGCTGCCCCCACCTTTGGGGGGATTTTGAAGCACCCTGAGATTGGGCTGCCAACATTCAGGATCACATTGTGTTCTCTGCAAAAATTAAGGAGGGGAATGAGAGTCCGAGGCATCTGGGAGGTATTTTAAAGTTTGATTGATTAATAGGACCCGTCCAGACAGATCCCACCACCCATGCTAGAATTCTTGGGCAGCCCCCTGTCCTCCCTGCCCCAGGCGTGTTTGCTGAACAGGACATCATTTTGCCATTTCTGTGGTGATGTCTGGAGGCGCATCGAAAAACGCGAGCCAAATGCAGCCGGGAGCTTGGTAATAACCAGCAAGCTCCCCGCCGTTTGCTATTATTGTGGCGGCGGGTAAGTCATTCCGTCCAGCCTCTGCTGTGTAGTTATAGCTGCTCTACGAAAGGGAGGAGATCTTTGAAGCTGCCTCTTGGAAGTGCTCCTCAGAAGAAGGTGAAGATGTACGTCCTTGAGAAAAAGAAGCCCAGGCGATCTTCTCCCCCTTGTAACATTCACTCTGCCGAGGCACGTGGTGGGTTTAGCATGATCAAAGCTTCCCTCACCTTTTCATCTAGGGTCTTTTTTTAATCTATCGTGCCTTGCAACGTTCTTCGGAATTACAGTCTAGCGCCCCAAATCGCTGTTTCTTTGTTCTGAAAGGAGGGATGTCCTTTGCAAATAAAACAGCCAGGCCCTATGCGGTCATGTGATCAAAATTCAGGTCCTTGGCGACTGGCTCGCACTTACGACAGTTGCAGCGTCCCGGGGACACGTGACCACCATCTGCAACCTTCCCAGCCAGCTTCCGACAAGCAGAGTCAGTGGGGGAAGCCGGATTCGCTTAACGACCGTGGGGATTCGCTTAATGACCATGGCCAAAAAAGATGGTAAAATTGGGCACGACTCACTTAACAACCGCCTTGCTTAGCAACAGAAGTTCCAGTCCCAATTGTGGTCGTAAGTCGAGGAGTAGCCTGCAGATCTTTCAGTTCATCCTACGATCCTGGGCTGAGCCTCCCAGCGAACTCTGGCTTTGGAGGGGGAATTGAGCCGGTATCTCCCCAGGTTCAAAATCAGGACCCCTGTCTTAGGCTGCGGTGCCTGCTTGGATTACCTTTCCGTCCGGTGGGGTAGAGACCAACCTCCCCCGCACTGATGCCGAATCCCCTCGTGCGGTCCTCTGACGTGCCTCGCTTGCTTTTTCGCACACGCTCTGGCGCAAACCCGCCTAATTCCTTTCGAGAGCCGTGGTTAATGAGCTCGGCCATCTGGAGCTCTTTCAACCAAGCGCATAGACATCAACTCGGGGGAATTTGTCCATCGTCATCCCTGTTTGTCTGCAGCAGGGTTAATTTCCCTCTTAAAATTGCAGTGAGCCCTGCACTGCAGAATTTGTCCAAAGAGGACTGGTTTTGGGAGACAACAGGAAGCCGGTAGCACAGGAACCATCTTGAAGGAGTCACTTTCCTCTGGATTTTGAATTTTTGCAGTGGTATCTTCTAGGCTAGCTTCAGATCAGTGTCTTCCAACCTTGGCCACTTTAAGATGGGTGGACTTCAACTCCTGAAATCCCCCAGCCAGCCATGCATGGCTGGCTGGGGAATTCTGGGAGTTGAAGTCCACCCATCTTAAAGTGGCCAAGGTTGGAAGACACTGAGAGAGATAAAAGCTTCCGTTCTGCTGCCTTTTGCTTTAACCAGAGAAGCATTCAGAAATAAGGGCCAGTATTTTTCTCCATCAAGACTGCCGTCTCGTTCTGTACAATAGGCAGACTTTTTCTCAACCTTTGGTCATCACAACACCCCCTTGGAAATAAACTCTCTTTTCATACCCCGCTGCCCAATCGGACCTGCTTTTCCGTGACCGTCGCGTTAGGAAAAGGCGAAACGTGTTTCTTTTAATTTCATTTAAATTTTGGGGGGGGGGGGGAGGCTGAACAAAGTTTTGAATGGGCGCACAGGAACTCTGTCCTTTAACTCCGCCGACCTCCCTTTCGGCAGAAGTCAATTAACGAACACTTGATTGCGGCTCGAGACTCGAGTGGGCAGCTCCTCCGCCAGGCACACGGCCAGGCAGCCTAAACCAAGCGAACGTCCAGCCTGGCATGCTTTTTGCTTAATTTTGACGAAGCGGGGAGCCTTAATCAGCCTCTCCTCTCCTTTTCATTAATGGAATTATCCCTCCTGTGCTTCAGCACCACGGGTTTGCACGGGTGAACGTGCTCGACTCATTTAGCCGGCATTAGCTCTGATTAGGACTGCGATACTTCCTGCCCGGGCGTGAGATGGTTCCACTTCTTGAGAAGCTGAAAGTTGCTGGCCAAGTCCTTGGAAAAGCATTGCCCTTGTGGAGCTCTGCTGGTCGTCTGAAAGGAGGTGTTTACGCACTCTGGTTGCAGCGTGTCTTTGATAAGTATATTATGTCGGCAGGCTTTTATCTGAATTTCCCCCCGAGCCGCTCAGCGTCCTTCTGCTTCTCCACACAACGATCCTGCACGGCTAGCCTGAGGCTAGCATCAAGCTTGTGGAGAAATGGGGGTGTCCAATCCAGAACAAAGTTCTACATTGCCCCAGCCCCCTTCTTTCCCCCCCCCCCCAAGTCTCAAGCTCTGCCAGAAATCTTGCAAGCACTATGAGAGGGCACTGAAAATACAGGTAGTCCTTGCTTAACGACCACAATTGGGACCGGAATTTCGGTTGCTAAGCGAAGCGGTCATTGAGCAAATCCGACCCGATTTTACGACCTTTTTTGCGGCGGCTGTTAAGCGAATCACCGTGGGCATTAAGCAAACCACATGGTCATTAAGCAAATCACGCAGCTGCCCATTGATTTTGCTTGCCAGAAGCTGGCCGGGAAGGTCAAAAATGGCGATCGTGTGACCCTGCAACGGTCATAAACGCGAACCAGTTGCCAAGTACCCAAATTGTGATCACGTGACTGTGGGGACGCTGCGATGGTCTTAAGTGTGAGGACCGGTCGTAAGTCGGTTTTCTCAGCACCGTTGTAAGTCTGAACCATCACTAAAAAAATGGTTGCTAAGCAAGGAGTACCTGTAGAGAGGAAACAGGCAAAGACTTTGATAGGGGTAGGCAACTGCCGGGTTTTAGCATAGACATAGGAATCTGTTTTCCTTTTTCGAAAATAAAAACACAGAAAGCCTCAGCTGAAAAAGTATCCGGGGTAGCAAATTAAATGCAGAGGAGTCCTGGTTAATCCCCAGTTTATGCAGCGTCCCTGATTTGAGGCCAGAACTTTGTGGGCAACCCTTGTCCAGCTTGAGAAGGACCCCTTGATCAACCGACTCCAAATTGACCCAACAGAGGCAACATCTGGCTTGTCAACAAGAATATTACGGGGGGGGAGGGGGGGCTTGTTCAAAGGCTGGGCCGAACGCAATGTAGATAACGTGCTCCTGGCCTTCAAAGCAGTGATTCTATTAAAGGGGGAGAAATTGAATCTAGCTGGGAATTTAATCTGGCTTGAGAAGCCCAATCGGGCTCTTTGGAAGCACGGTTTCTAAACACTTGCATCTTCTGTAACGATCTTGGTGTGAAATTGACTAGTCAACGGCGGATTGGATCGTTTCCCCCTGTTTTTGCTTTGGGATATGTGCAGTTTGGCATTTTATTTCTTCTCGGAGACTTCTTAGAAGCCTTCTGGAATTCCAAGTAATTTTAATTGCCCACAAATATTTAATTCATAGGGGTGAGCTAAGTGTTCTCCTAACTCCAATAGCTCTCTTCATCTCTAATTTTCTCTATCCATCATCCATCCACCCACCTTGGTCACAGTGATTGCAGTTCTTCTTGTGCAAAGCAACCAAAACGAAGGGGTCGAGCCGCAGTCTCTTCGGGATCACCTGCTAATATTTCCCCATCTTCTCCGTGCAGCAATCACGTCTGATTTCTTCCTTCTTTCTCTTGTTTTAAATATTTCTCAAGGGCCTGAATTTCTTGTGAAGTGTAGCCTTCTTGACGCTCTCCCTGTAGGCCTCGTCCATGGCTTTGTGTTGGTCTCGTTTCTGATCCAAGCCTCTGTTAAATCTGCGCTCAGCAGAAGATGATAAAAAAAAATGTGGTGATGGCCACCAGTTTAGATGATTTTAGAAGAGGACTGAATAGATTAATGGAGGGACAATTGGGTTAGGGTTAGGCTTTCAGTTTTAGGCTCTTGATGGTTGACTGTGTCCTTGGTCACAGGCTCTTGGTGACCACATAGGTAGACCTTCTCCAGGATGGACTGCCCCCAGCGTGGTCCTTCAGGTCTTCCAACGGTCCACCCATCGCCGCTGTAATTGAGTCCTCCTGGTTGCTGCTGGTGATCTTCTTCCTCTCTTTCTTCCCATTGGTTGGTTGATTAGGTGCCATCAAGTCTGTGTCAATTCTTAGCAATCACATAGATAGACCTAGATAGATAGGGTATCTGCCCTAACTTGGTCCTTCAGAGCTTCCAATGGTGCCCCATCACTGTTCTTATTGGGTCCATCTACCTTGCTGTTGAAGGGGGCGTGGTGGCTCAGCGGGTAAGACGCCAGGCTTGTCGATCGGAAGGTCGCAAGTTCGGAGGTTCGAGACCTGAGCGCCATGTGACGGAGTGAGCTCCCGCACCAGCCCCAGCTCTTGCCAACCTAGCAATTCAAAAGCATGCAAATGCAAGTAGATGAATAGGTACCACTTCGGTGGGAAGGTAACAGCGTTCCGTGCGCGTCATGCCAGCCACATGACCGCGGAAGCGTCTTCGGACAGCGCTGGCTCTTCGGCTATCAAATGGAGATGAGCACCGGCCCCTAGAGTCGGACACAACTGCACAAATATGCGGGGGGAACCTTTACCTTTACCTTACCTTGCTGTTGAGAGCCAGTGTGGTGTAGTGGTTAAGGCACCAGGCTAGAAGCCAGGAGACCATGAGTTCTAGTGGCACAAAGCCAGCTGGGTGAGCTTGAGCCAGTCACTCTCTCTCAGCCCTAGGGAGGAGGCAATGGCAAACCACTTCCGAAAAACCTTGCCAAGATAACTGCAGGGACTTGTCCAGGCAGTCTCCTAGAATCGGACACGATTGAACAGATTAAAAAAAACAAAAAACCTTGCTGTTGGTCATCCTCTTCTCTTTCCTTCCACCTTTCCCAGTGCCATGTTCTTCACACATAATAGAGCTGGGTCTTCACATGATATGTCCAAACTATAATAATTACTTGGCGGGATGCAGAATGCTAAAATAGACCGCTTAGCCCAAACCAGCTCTTAAAAGTCACAGTTCTCCCCTTCGACTTTCTTTAGCTACTTCCCATTACTTTTTCTGATGATCTGCAGTTGTGTTTTCCATACCTTCTTTCGGAGAGACCTGCTCACTTCGTTAATCACTCTTCCCATAACCCAGAAGAAGGGCAAAGGTGGGGGGGGGGAACAGTTTTTCAGTGAGATTGAAAATAGCAACCTGAATGCAACTGTTCCTGTAGAGCAGTGTTTCTCAACCTTGGCCACTTTAAGATGGGTGGACTTCAACTCCCAGAATTCCCCAGCCAGCATGGCTGGCTGGGGAATTCTGGGAGTTGAAGTCCACCCATCTTAAAGTGGCCAAGGTTGAGAAACACTGCTGTAGAGAAATTAAAAAAAAAAGGACACCAAACAATCTTCCGGATTTCCTGTCTGGAAATACTAACTTCTTATCTAGTTGGCTGCAGAAGCAGATGCAGGTAATGGTAGCCTTGGTTTCCCGTCCTTCACTTTTGGCACTGTTAGCTTGGGCTTGTGTTCTTCAACCAGCGTTGTTAATTAAACATGGCAATCGTCCTTCCCCCCCCCCCCCAATTCCCCCAAAGCATCGGCAGGCGCGGGCGCCGCCCAAGATTGCCGCACCCTTGGAACTTCGCACGCGGAGGCCCCGTTTTGCCTGCCATCTGGATGCCGGTGCCCCTTTTGTGACTTTTGGAGAGGCGCCCGCCCTTGGCCGCGCTCCTCGGCGACGAGCGGCAGGGGTTGGCAGGATCTGCCCGGCGTTAATTGAGCTGTAAATGGTCTTTTCCTGGGCAGATTGTAGGCATCGGGGCAAGACAGGCCACTTCCTCGCTGTCTTGGTCTCGCGGCTCCCCTGCTCTCAGCCTCTCGGGCGCAGCCGTTACGGAGACAGCAGCTCGCGTCGGCCCAACCCTTGATTTCCCCCGGGGTCTGGAAACGGCCCGAGATGTCATTTCTGCCCGCGTGGCTTCCTGGATTGTGCCAACCCGCTGCTGGAATGAGCAACTCTTGTTGCAACAAATAAGCTTTCAGAAAGACAACAGATGAACTAGCTGGGGGTCTCTCGGGAAGCCGAAGACTGCTGCTCGGCTGAGAGAGAGAGAGAGAGAGAGAGAGAGAGAGAGAGAGAGAGAGAGAGAGAGAGAGAAGGTCTCTTGTGTTAAAGTATTACATATCTGGAAGGGACTTCGTCAGCTGTATTTACTGCCCCCCCCCAAGCAAAGCAGTGCATTCTTTTTGCAAGCACCACCACCTCCATGCCAGGTCAGTAAAAAAGAAGATAGGGAGGTTAGCATCTTTTGGCCTCCACCCGTTCCTCCTGAAGATCATTCAGTGGCCTGTTAGAACCAGTGAATGGAGCAGAGCTTAACGTTGTGTAAACTCGTGGGCAGGAAAGGGAATATTGTTTAAAAACACAGCCTGTGAGCACGTTAGAGAGATTCAGGTTCTTATTCTTACACTTTTAGCCCACCCAAGCATAAAGAAACACACACTTAGACATTGCAGGTAGAAAAAGTAAGTACAAAAGAGTGCTTACATTTATTTTGTCCAGGTACAGCCATTTCAGTAGAAAATTGGTTTCAGTTCTTTCTGCTCCCTAAACTGCATACCTCTGGCCCTGTTTGCTGCCAGAGGCTGCGTGGAGAAAGGGGGAAAAGCCTCTGGAGTTGAGGCCTAGCACATGGCCTCTCCATGGAAGGAGCTAAGGCACGTGCATCCTACCCCATCGGTGGAAGAATCAGAGAGAGAGAAGAGGAAGTGGGAGGGGCAACAAGCAGCTTCCTCTAGTAGCACAGAGTTTGGCTCCTAGAGCAATCACCCATATGCTAATGAGGCATGCTTGACTTGCTGAATTCCAACACCTCCCAGTGGGCTGACCATTTGAACCCCTGCTTGATGTGGTGTTAAATCCCAACCCCAGCTAGTCCAGATCTGGTGCTGGGGATTCTGGATGCTTTCTTTCATCCTGGACCAGAGCCGCAGGAACAGATGCTGAACCGCCCCGTTGCCCCGGCCGATCGTCCAATGGGGCTTCCTTTCCCCTGGCCTGCTTGCAGGTGATTGGCCAGGGCAGTTCCAAAGTTGGCAGAAACCGATTCGGGCGACCCCGCTGGGATATCCCGCACCCCACTTCTTCCCCAGATGTTCCCCCCCCCTTTAACGCGAGGGAGCAATTTGTGATCTCCCGTTCTGTTCGTTGCTTCCGGCTGCAAATGCTGACCCAACGGAGCCAGTTTTTAACATTTGTGGATCGTATTTCCCCCATGGGTCGGAGAAAACCGAGCGCAGTCCTATTCGCGTAGACGCTTGCGCCGTAATAATGATAATAAATCTCGGTCTGACATCCAAACCTATTAGCGGAAGATCAGTTGCAAGGAATAATTTCTGCTTGGGGCTTTGTGCTCAAAATCTCACCAAAGTGACCTGCGTAACAGACGTAGATTAAGAATCAGGCTTGTTGCAAATTGCCATGTGGCCTCACAACTTTTTGATTCTGCAATTGGGCTCAGGCGCATTAGCGGCGTTGGAAACATCCGTCTGACGCCTCGAACTCTGCGGCATTTTTTTTAAGCGGATAAAGAGCATCACTAAGGTGGTAAAATAAAATAAAGGGTTGGAATATTCCATATTGACAGATCAACGGCAAAGGGTTTGGGAGAATGCTAAGTATGTTTTTTACGATCTTAGGATGAGGCTAATTCAAGAAAAGATTTTCTTTCATGCTTATTGGGCATAAACACCCCAGAGAATGTTTTAAAGGGGCTGGCTTTCAGCTCATTTATCTTCAAAGAGGGAAATGGAGCGAACGCTTCGTCATAAGCTATGGGCCTGTTTCTCCATGGCCATTTTGGTTTAATATCCGTAAGCTTGTTAATACGATGTTATGAGGATCAATGCAGTTTAACAGTCTGCATCAACTTTTGAATCGTATACTCAAAAGGTGGAATTTATCACTGATGAAGAACTATGGATTTACTGAGCGTGGGTGGGGTGCGGCAGTCCTTATCAACGTCGGAAAGACAGCGCAACCCTCAATTTACAGTCTTGGATTTCCAATAGGCGTTCGCTTTTTGTTTATGAACTGGTTCTCTGCTGCTATAACAGTAAGACTGATCAATATTACTCTGTGTGGTCAAGGTTTAATGCTGTGTTTAAAAACTAGGCTGAGTGGCTTTCTGAGCGTGCACTGTAATGTGTGTCCGTTCCCGTGTCTGCGTCCTTCCTGCCTGGTATATCACAGCAATTCAAATAATTTAAAAATTAGCTTGTGTCACTTTGGATTAAGTGCATTGGCCTCAGATACCCTCTTCTGCCTAATGCTGCAGTACATTCAAGCTTCAGGTAGTCCTCGACTTATGACCATTTGTTTAGCGACCGTTCGAAGTTACGATCGCGCGGGAAAAGGGACTGATGACCGGTCCTCACACTTATGGCCATTGCAGCATCCCTGCAGTCACATGATCGAAATTCAGGCACTTGGCATCCAGCTCGCACTTACGACGGTCGCAGC
Source organism: Charina bottae (assembly GCA_023362775.1). Taxonomy (NCBI): domain Eukaryota; kingdom Metazoa; phylum Chordata; class Lepidosauria; order Squamata; family Charinaidae; genus Charina; species Charina bottae. Next base: position 1,117,131 of record JALMGJ010000062.1, on the reverse strand, counting down.
GTCCCGGGGTCACGTGATCGCCGTTTGCGACCTTCCCAGCCGGCTTCCGACAAGCCAAGTCAATGGGGGAAGCCAGATCCGCTTCATTACTGCCGTGATTTGCTTAACGACCGCAGCAAAAAAGGTCGTAAGATCGGGCTTGACTCACTTAACAACTGCCTTGCTTAGCAACGGAAGTTCCAGTCCTAATTGTGGTCGTAAATCGAGCACTACCTTTTAATTTGATTCCCTCCTTTCTGGAGGGCTGATAAGCCCCAAGCTTTTGAGACCCTCCTAAAAGGCCTTTTTGGGGAACCGTGTCTTCCCAACCTGTCACTTGGTCCTTTGACCTACTCAGAGGAGATGCCTCGAATGCTTCCAACCAGCAGCATCGCCCAGTTCCTCAAGGGGTGCCCAGTCCCTTTCAGAAATTCTCATTTCTATTACCGTAGCAACCTTAGCAAAGCTAGGATTGGAATTTGCAGGTGCTGAAGTTGACAGTTGAACTTTTAATTTCCCTGATTCCCAAATTGACGTTGGCGCTGGTAAGGTGGGATGTTTTGGTGGCCATGAATTGCCTTCAAGGGGGCAAAGGGCATTGGAGATCGGTTTCCTTGTTCCTTTATTTCTTGATGTTACGTTCAAATCCTCAGCACAGCTGACAAGTTATGCCAAGGGCCACTGCGGCTGAGCAGGGCAATCTTGTGCTTGTTGGCACAGAAGTGGACCTGTTTGAATTCAGGGGGGTTTCACTTCCAGTTAATAACAACAAAGCAGCCACCATCAAGCCAAGAATTGAAGCGAAGCGTGCCTAATGTGGGGATCCAAGCATTCCTTGGCAGAATCAGCCCTGTGCTTTACTGTACTTGCGAGGGGCGCAAGGCAGCCATTCGCTTTTATGGGAAGAGCAAGCAAGGTTAGAGATGGCTGGTCCTTGGATGGGAGACCACTAGGAAATGCTAGGGTTGCAGATTACACTAGCCAGCTGGAAAACATCCAGGGCCAAGCACTCCTGCAGGTCTGTTTTTTGTCTTCCCTTAATCCTGCCTCTGGCCTAGCCTACCCCGAGGTTTCTCAACCACGGTTCCCTGGGAGATCACGATTTATTTAAAAAATCATTTCAAATTCAGGCCACTTCACACGAAGGAGGTAAGTTTCATTCTTTATTTTTAGTTTAAGAACACTGTTCATGCAGTGTTAATACAGGCCTACCCGTGAAACGAATATCATAATTTGGCAACTTCTGGCCTATCTTTGAGCCTGAAAGGGCAGGGTTTCCCCGAGGCCTGCAAAATATTTTAAGGTTTCCTCCGGAGTCAAAAGGTTGAGAAAGGCTGGCCTGCCCTGTAAAAAAGAAAGGTGCTTTCATCTGTGCCCCCCCCTGCTTTTTTTTGCACAGTGACTGTCCTGGATTGCTTTCCAGGGTCCCACCCTGGAAGGCAACATGAAAAATGTAATGGTGATTGATCTGATACAATTCTCTCCTGGTTCTGATGCCACAGACGCCGTCGGTCACCTCGCTGACGACAGCAGCCTACATGCACTCTGTCCGCTGGGCCCTTTGGGACCCCGTGCTGGATGCGAGTACTGCAGACGTGGTCCTTCCCTTGCGAGGCGGAGCTCAGTGGAATCCCCATCACGTCTTGGTTTATAAGACACCGCCGGCCACCATGAGCTCCGAAGAGGTGAGGAACCCTTCCCGGCGTGGATGGTGCTAGGTGCTGGGGACGATGGGACCCGGTGGGGCGCGCAGGGGAGACAGGAAGTGGAGTTGCAGAGACGTGTCGGCTCAAGGGCTATGCTCTTTGGAGAAAACGAAACCACTTTTTTGAGGTGAGCCTTGCAATTTATATTTGCGTCTAATTCACATAGCACAAAGATGCAGGCAGACATGCATTGTGGGAATCAAACCTTTTTCTAGCCACGTTGCGTACACCGGGCCATGACGTGGCTTATTTCTCTCGGCGTAACAGGCTGTGGCTTGTTAACCCAAGTCTGATGCGTTGGGTGAATTCAGCGGGGCAGTTTTGAGCTGGGTGATCGTTTCACCGGAGCTGTATTTTTAGCAGAACGGACTCAGATCCCGTTTCCCAAGCTCAGTTGGAACACTTTCAAGCTCGGGCTTGCGCAATGCAATGCGATTCATGGCTTCGAACTGGCCTATGGAGATTTTTATATCAATTCCTAAGTTTGCGCCCAGCTGAGAAAATTGCCGAAGAAAAGAACTTCACACATAAGTAATTTTAAATAAACGCTACAGGCCAATGTGGAAATTGGCCCTGAGGACATGGGGCCGAGCACTCGTAAAACCGACACAGACTGGAAAACACTCCGATTTGTCCATCCCAAATGCAGTTGTTACTGGAACGTCTCACAAAAAGGCGGTTACTGAAAACTCTTGACTGGCTGCCCAAGTGACATTATAAGGATTAGGAGAGAAGCCATAAAAATTATGTATTTGAGATGATAATGACTGTCAAGGCTGTCAGTATTTTTTTAAAAAAAAGGCAGAGAGGATACATGAACATCAATCTGATGCCAGAAGGACGTTTATTAGTATAATTAAATCACCCAATTTTAACAAGCTTCTCTAACCTTTCCTTTTTAAAAACAATTGGGGGAGATCCTTCCTTCCTTCCTTCCTTCCTTCCTTCCTTCCTTCCTTCCTTCCTTCCTTCCTTCCTTCCTTCCTTCCTTCCTTCCGGCTGTGCAAGCCTCAGGATTTCAGTAAAGAGCTGAAAAACTGCCAAATACGGCGACTGCTACAATGCGGACATCCACTTTGTGAAAAAGGTCACTCCCTTTCTGAAACATAAAGCTAGGTTTCTAGCCCTTATGGCTCGTGAATAGTTTTGTAATCTCAAAAATCCATTAAGGTGGCCAAACAAGGTCTCCAGAACTTCAGTACCCATGTGGCTCTTTCATCTTCTCTGCAACTAAAAGAAAAATTGTTTAAGTCTAGTAAGGGAAAAGTCACAAACGTGTAATGGAATCTAAAGGTCTAGATAAGTTTAGCCCAACCTGGGCAAGCTGGGGAATTCTGGGAGTTGAAGTCCACACATCTTAAAGTTACCCAGGTTGGGAAACACCATTCTAGAAATTCATTATTGTTGGGACAGAACTTGGATTGCCTTGGCAAAAGTTTTCGGGATTGTACTTTCATCTGCTGCAGTACAAGAGGTGAGAAAGATAATCCTTTTTTAAAAAAATTCCAGGTGAAGCAGGTGGAATCCGGCACCATCGCATTTCACGTCACCACTGGCGACGACGAACGACTCAAAACCTCTGCAAAAGCTCCAGGCATTAAGAGAGAAGAGCTGATCCCCCCCAAGGCCAGGAGTCCACCCGTCATGTCCCCCGGTGAGTGGTTTTCCTACATTGCGTCTCTGGGAACATGCAGGGGGCCATCGGTCCCCCTCCAAGGTTGAGGGGGCACTTCAGGACAAGAAGGGATCAGAGGATTGAAAAACGGAGCTCAGGAACGGGGACTGAACCAGCTTGGAAGGCTGGTTTGCGTTTGCAACTTAGTTAGCAGAAGGGGAATAAGGACAGCACAAAGCTCTGAGAGGCAGGGTTTCTCCTGATGCAGCCCCAAATTGCTTGCACTTTGATCATCCTCATCATCCTCATCTCAGAAGAAAACGAACAGAGTGGAACGCAAAGATTTTGTTTTGTTTTGTTTTTAAACTTTGGTATTTTTCTGTCCTACCTGTGAAAACATTTTGGAGTTTTTGCTGGTGTTTATGGGAAGCGTAAATTATGAGAGCAGGTCGGGTGTCGTGGTTAAGGCCCCAGGCTAGAAATGGGGAGACTGAGAGTTCTAGTCCCGCCTTAGGCACGAAAGCCGGCTGGGTGACCTTGGGCCAGTCCCTCTCTCTCAGCCCTAGGAAGGAGCCAATGGCAAACCACTTCTGAAAAACCTTGCCAGGAAAACTGCAGGGACTTGTCCATGCAGTCTCTGAGAATCGGACATGATTGAATGGATTAAAAAAAAAATGGGAAGCCACAAAGCGAGTGAAATCCTTTCTCATCTTCACCAGCATAGCAAACAAATGTTGGTGTAAACAAGATTTAGATACATTTCTTTTCCTTTCCTCCTATCCCCTGCCTTTAATTAATTTAAAATAATGCTATTTTGTAAACCGCCCAGAGTCCCCTATTCGGGGAGATGAGCGGGGATGAATTAAATAAATAAATAAATTTGCGGGGGCTTTTCCACCCTTTGCATAACGTTGCTTACCCCAAAAGGAAATTGTGTGATGGATGTGTAAGCATGTCAGCATCCTCATGCGTAACCGGGACACACAAACACTCGAAGCTCTGTTGCGTGCATGCGTGCGTGTCCACCACCACCCCCGGATAAATGTGCAGCTTTTAAAATCCGAGATACGGCCCAGCAGTAGCTGCCTGATAAATCTCTGCTGACTCCGTAGCCTAGACCCTGGACTTTATCATTTTGCCAGTAAACAGGAAAATATGAAATTGCCCTGAACTCTCAACCCTTTTAGATTGCCTTCATCTCAAGAGCCAGCAACAGGAATTAATACCAGTGTAGTTTCTGATATATGGAGTGGGTAACGTACAATTTTACATTAAAAGGTGAAACAGGGTCTCCCCTCGTTCTTAAACATCCTCTTCATTCTGCAGGTTTTTTCATCTTTCCCGTTTCTTTTAACCAGCTTGCTTTTGGCCTAATAGCCTGCACACAAGCTCATAGCCTTCTCAGTGTGGCATAATTACAGAAACGTCTTGGTTGACGCATGTCTGAGGATGAACCGGTTAGCAAAAGACACAATAGGACCGAGACGCTGCAGGAGGTTTGAAAACCAGATTAAAGCGATATTTTATAGGCGGCCACGGGCTGCCTTTTGGGAGGAGCAGGACGTCTTTAGAAGGTTCTGTGATTGTTCCTTAATCTCACAACCCATGGACAGACTCAACCATACTTTCAACTGGGAAACAGAGAGCATCTTAAACCAAGCCAAATCCAGAAATGCTGGAGAATTCCTGGAAGCTTGGCACTCAGACAAAGCAGCCGTCAACAGACACATAGAGGTAAACAAGATTTACATACCATTCATAAGAGACAATAGAAAAGCCAGAAGACCAGAACACCATCTTGCCAGCGATCAACACCCAGATATGCAAAGATTAACACCAGGATTAGCACCAGAGGAACAATCAAACAGCACAATATACCCTAATCAAGGAACTATTAACTCAGGCAATCAACCAAGCAGCAAACAACAACCCAATCAAGGAAATACCAAGGAGAGTACAACACCCCCACCAACACAGGCAGGACAAGCCAGGGTATATAAACAGAGAGCAAATCCCTCTCCCTTTTTGCACTGAAGATGTTGCCTAGCCTGGCAATGAAACGTCTGCAAGAAAACAACAAGGCTCAGACAGCACCAAGGACTCCACAGTTCAACCCTGAGCTACAGATATTCTCTTTGAAGTTGGAGTGTGTTTGCTGGTTGCAGAAGCAAAGAGGGAGCGGAACAGGGTATCCTAGAGAAGGGCCTGGAAATCTGATGAGGAACAGCCCTCCTTGCCCGCAGTTAAAAAATAAAACCGAGGAGATCTTGAGTAGCTGAGCTGGAAAGAGGTCCTGCGTAATCCCAAGAGATCTTCGGCCTCTCAGAGCGGAGGAAGGCTTGGCTTGAAGGACGGGGGATCAGAGCCGGAAACAGCCTCTGGGTGGGTCTGGAGGGAGATCCGGTCCCCTGCTTCGCGTGCTGCTTTGCTAAGCCACCCACCCTCCACGCCCATCACCTTGCCCTCCCCCAGGTGAAGTTGTGGAAGGAACGCCAACTCCTTTGGGGGTGCCTGTTTTTCCAGGGAGACTTGCTGAAATGCATGAACCTGTCTGGTTCACCTTCTGCTTTTCCAAGGCCTGAGATCTTCTCCTGTGCTGGTCCTTGTTTCGGTGGTCCTAGCAGAACTGGAGCTCTCAGCGTAAGGGGAAAAAAGCCAGGGCTTGGATTTTAACAATTTCCCGTCTTTTTACTTCTTGCCGGAGTGACAGCAGTGTCTCTACGGGGAAGGGAAAAAAAACAGTGCAACCCCTTTGAGCCGCTAGAGCGCAGTGCTTCCCTGTTTTTTTCCTCCCCTTCCCAGGACTTCTCGGGAAATGTTTTGGCTTCGACAAGAGATGGATTTCAGGGGGCTGAGTTACTTGGGCGCGGCGAGAAAAGCCGAGAGGCTCTTAAGAGGCCCTTGAGTTTATTGTGACGCGAAGGCTGTTGCACGTGGGGGCAGTTCAGCGGTTCGGAGTCACCGAGGGACGTCTAGGAAGGGGAAACGGTTAAAACTTTGAAGCCTGCGGGAGCTGAGCCTTGGCTGTTGGGAGTTTTCTGCGTCCGGGGGAACGACAGCCACCGCCGAGGTCCGAGGACTCAGAAATGTTCCTGCAGAACGTCTGAGCCAAATGAAAGACCAGTTGTGGATAGCTCGGCCGTTTCTCCACTCTTGCCCAGAGCCAGATCAGGTGTGAAATCCCACACGTCTCCCCGCAGCGCCAGCAAAGGGTTTTGTGGTTGTCGGTGGACCCTTGGAAGCAAAGTGATGGATCGGGAGCTGCCAGTCTGAACACGAAGGCAACCTAGGGAAAGAGAAAGGGAGGAGCCCGACTGTCGTGGCTAGGCAAAGAACAGCACTGAGTCTCGGAATTTACCTCTAGATCTTTATTGTTCTACCTTACACAGAATTTTGCCAAACTAAGCTACACTAAGCAGCTATCTGGGGGAAAACCCCAGGCGCTCTCAGGCGGGTCCGGCCTGACCTTCTTGGACGGGCGCCCAAGGTCTTCGAGGCTGTGAACGCGCTTCTCGCCCTGGAAGGCGCCCCCTCCTCCTCCGCCCGCGATCTCCATAACGCCACCTTCTCCCTCGGAGACAGATTCCATCACACAGACCACCAAAAGGCTATTGGAAGACCAGCTAAAGCAGCAGCAGCAAAAAAAAAAAAATTCTTTCTCAGAAGCCATTAGAAAAGCAAAAAGTGGGGATACAATCCAGGAATTTAGGATGAAGAGAGAAAGGGATGAAGCTGTTTGGGGGCCGGTGGGAGGGTGCAGCTTTTCTACCTATTGGGATCCCACCCCATGCATTCACAGGTTCTTGGCGATCACTCGTAGTAAGATTGTCTTCCAAGGGTAAATTCTTAACGGTGGATCCGTAAGTGGCTGTAAAGACCAATTCTGGATCCGCACAACCCCCCACAATGAGGGCATAGGTTTCCGGGTGGAAGCCGGTCCCGATGAGGGTTTGCTTGACGTGCCTTCCTCTTAGCTCGTTTCTCCCTTTCGCCCTGTCCTCGTGCTTCTTCAAAGTCCGTAGCGCCATTAGTAAAGGCTGACCACTCACAGGAGCACATCTGGATCTCACGCTGTCCCGGGTCAACATTCAGCGTTGGTGTCTTCATCTTAGCAGCGGCTCCATAGGAGAGAGGACCTTTCCTTTTCTGAGGGCCTCGAGTCTCCTCCTCGTCTCCATTTAATTTCCTGATCTTCTCGATTGCCTGCTGAATGCATCCCTTCTGGAGGCGCAGGGCCACGCTCCACAGAACCTGGTTCTTTTGCACCTTGGTGAGGCCAAAGGAGTCCCTGTGACCAGCAGACCGCTTCGGGACATCCTCTTGCCTCCCTTCCAGAAACGCAGAGACGTTTACCCCCCTTTCGCCAAGAACTCTGTCTCCTCGGTGTGGGGAGAGCGGAGATGAATGCCCAAGGGACAAGGGCCCAAATCCCGCCCCGCCTTTCTGCTCAGTCAAGTCTTGATGTCTCCATCACCGCAGAAGAGCTTTCCTGCTGCGTTGGGCAGAGCCATTCCGTGGTGGGCCTCATCAGTCAGCTTGGGACACTTCACCTGAAATACAGTGGCTGGTTGCCCCTTCCTAAGTCCTTAGAGCAGCCTTTCTCAACCTTCGGACCCTGGAGGAACCCTTGAAATATTTAACAGGCCTCGGGGAACCCCTGCACCTTCAGGCTCAAATGGAGGCCAGACGTTACTAAATTATGATAATTCGCTTCATGGGTAGGCTGGTATAGATGCACTAACAGTGTTCTTAAACGGAAAATAAAGAATGAAACTTACAATGTATTGTCAAAGGCTTTCACGGCCGGAGTTCGATGGCTGTTGTGGGTCTTCCGGGCTGTGTGGCCGTGTTCTGGAAGTTGTGGTTCCTAACGTTTCGCCAGCATCTGTGGCCGGCATCTTCAGAGGGCAGGAGCACAGACAGAAACGATCTCTGTGCCCATCTCTATGCCCATATTTTGGGGGACCTTGGCATGACATTTAGATGCCTCCTGTGGCCCCCGGGCCCCCAAGGCTACATTCCTTTGATATAGGTTTTATGCCAGGCAGAAATAAATAGTAGATCAGTGTTCGCTAACATGATGCCCTTCCGATGTGGTGAATCTCAAACTTTGCCTGGTAGGATGATGGGAATTGCATTGCAGAACTCCTGTAGGGGCACCAGGCAGGATAAATAGATAGATTAGAGCAGCCTTTCTCAGCCTGTTGACTCTGGAGGAACCCTTGAAATATTTCACAGGCCTCGGGGAACCCCTGCACATTCAGGCTCAAATACAGGCCAGAAGTTACAAAACTATTATATTCATTTCATGGGTAGGCCTGTATATATGCATTAACAGTGTTCTTAAACTGAAAATAAAGGGTGAAACTTACCTCTTTAACGTGAAGTTGCCCGAATTTGGAATAATTTTTAAAATAAATTGTGATCTCCCAGGGAACCCCTAGTGACCTCTGGCAGAACCCGAGGGTGGCAAGGAACCCTTGTGGAGAAACTCTGGATTAGAGCATTTTCTGCATTTATTTCCATCCTTCTCCTCTCTGCATCGTGTCCTGTGCCCCACTTCTATGGAATTCAGATTTGAATAAGGGAGTTTGGGAAATTAATTGCAAGTTGGAGAGGTAAATATTGCTGTCTGAAGTTTCAAGGTGGCTACGTGGGTTGAGGCTGGCTAAGATGGAATTTCAGGACCTTGGAGAGCTGCGAGCAAAGCCCGTTGCTCTAATGGTCTCTAGGACATCAAGCAGAAGTCAATTCTGGTTGTCCTTCTGGTCGTCTGGGACAATCCAATCCTGTTCTTCCTCCACAAGGGAGAATTGAGAGCACTTGAAGCACTTCATCCTCCCACTTCATTTAATAATCTCATTTTCCCAAACACCTCCCCCCCCCCCCCCCCAGACAGACAGACACAAGAATACGAGAAGAATCTTGCTGGGTCAGGCCAGTGGCCCATTCAGGTCAAACAGCTGCACTCAAGTTCTCTCAAACATGGATAGAAGAACAACCACTCTTTTCTTCCTCATCCCCATCAGTTGTCACTTAAGGAATGCTGTCAGCTAGGCACAGAAGATTTCGCTTATCTTAGTCATCTACCTGGGCACAGAGATTTCGCTTCTGTCTGTGCTCCTGCCCTCTGAAGATGCTGGCCACAGATGCTGGCGAAACGTTAGGAACCACAACTTCCAGAACACGGCCACACAGCCCGGAAGACCCACAACAGCCAATGAAACTTACCTCTTTAATGTGAAGTGGCCCGAATTTGAAATAATTTTTTAAATAAATCATGATCTCCCAGGGAACCCCTAGCGACCTCTTGTGGAACCCTAGGGTTCCACGCAACCCTGGTTGAGAAACCCTGCCTTAGGAGGTTCTTCAAGGGAGCCATCCCTGGTCATGCGTGCTTGACGTATGTCCTCTTGAGATTTAAGGGCAGCCTTAACTGTCTGTCAAACCCTAACTTATTGGACTTACCAGAATATGTCAGCAGGACGCAGAGAATGTAAACAAGCTTCTGTTCTCAGTAGAGATTGTGAGGACTAGAGATAAGAGGAACACCAAGTTCCTTCTTTCGAGAGAGCAATGCTCAGAAAGATCTGAGAGCTGACCAGATAAGAAATTCTGAACGATCACTTGCTCAGTAGCCATCAGCTACCTTATACAAGGTATGACTGCCATTTCTAGAATACAGTAGAGCAGAGCTTTCCAAACTGTGTGTCGCGACACAAAGTGTCGCCTGCGGGGCCCAGATGTGTCACATCAAAACCCGGAAGCGCTGATGGCGCGCCACCGGGCCATCAGCGTTTCCGGGTTTTCCTGCGGCGACACACCAACGGTGGTTGGTGTGTCACCGCGGGAAAACTTTGGAAAGCCCTGCAGTAGAGTATCTAGTTGCGTTCATCCTCGGCTCAGTGGCGGCCTGACGCCGTGTCCAACGTTTCCGTGAAGAACACCACAAACCTGAACGCAGCTCAGCTGTCGTGGAAACTGCTGGAGAATGTCCTTGAGGCAGCATTTGACTCTTTCGATGAGATAGATAAACATTGTCGGATTGTAAACCAGCCATTCCGATGGGGCACATGCGCTGCCGTTGTCACTCTTCCTCCTTAGCCTAGTCATTTGGGTGGGTCCAAACAATCAGGAACCATCCAGTGACCAGAGGGTATCAGGACACGGTATGGCCAATCAGCCTCGACTGGATTGTGATCTCAGTAAAAGGAAGGCAAGCAAATTCCAGCAGATGTTTCCCGAATTGCAGAAGGAGAAAGCATTTTTTAGCACTGCCAAAAATGTATGTTAATCGAGTGACTGCTTTCAGCCTACTTCTGGCGAAGAGAACGGTGACATTGGGCTGTCCTAATATTTTATTGTTTCTACTTCTTTGCGAAGCTTCCTTGTCTTGTTGCTAAGAGAAGGAGAGGAGTTGAATTCATCATCTCATCGTGAGCTGCCCACATATACCTCAGCAGAATTCTCTTGCATCATGTCACTGTTACCAGGAAGACCGGATCCTGTCTCTGCCATGCAGGCCAACTTCTCCAGAGATAACCGTTCTGGCCTCTTGTTGGGGCCCCAAGAAGCTGATATAATTCAGCTCTCCTTGAACAGCTGTGCAGACGTGGGAGAGAAGCTCACGTTGACATTTTTTTCCTGCTGGAAAAGGCAGAGGCCGTCTGTGTGATTAAAGGGAACATATTCTTAGAGTGAAGGAGCCATGTCCTCAATTTGTCAAGGAGCCAACCCTTGGTTTTCTTGCGTATGGGGAACATTGTGTCCTTTTGAGAACTCTTAAGCATGAGATGTGTCTGGAAACTTTGCTTGGAAGGAGGACACGATCAAGTCATGAGCTGAGAACTTCTAGGACAGAGCTTTCCAAACTGTGTGTCGGCTGCAGTGTCTGGGTGTGTTGCGGCTGCTGCTGCCTCCGAGCCCTGCCAGGATTCCACGCAGGTCCTAGTGCCCGCCTTGTGCCTTGCTGCCTCCAAACCTGCTGTGATTCTGCGCAGGTCCTAGTGCCTGCCTTGTGCCTGGCTGCCTCCAAACCTGCCCTGCCAGGATTCCACGCAGGTCCTAGTGCCTGCCTTGTGCCTGGCTGCCTCCAAACCTGCCCTGCCAGGATTCCACGCAGGTCCTAGTGCCTGCCTTGTGCCTGGCTGCCTCCAAACCTGCCCTGCCAGGATTCCACGCAGGTCCTAGTGCCTGCCTTGTGCCCGGCTGCCTCCAAACCTGCCCTGCCAGGATTCCACGCAGGTCCTAGTGCCTGCCTTGTGCCCGGCTGCCTCCAAACCTGCTGTGATTCCGTGCAGGTCCTAGTGCCTGCCTTGTGCCTGGCTGCCTCCAAACCTGCTGTGATTCCACACAGGTCCTAGTGCCTGCCTTGTGCCTTGCTGCCTCCAAACCTGCCCTGCCAGGATTCCACGCAGGTCCTAGTGCCTGCCTTGTGCCTTGCTGCCTCCAAACCTGCCCTGCCAGGATTCCACGCAGGTCCTAGTGCCTGCCTTGTGCCTTGCTGCCTCCAAACCTGCCCTGCCAGGATTCCACGCAGGTCCTAGTGCCTGCTTTGTGCCCTGCTGTAAGAGTGTGTCATGGAATGATGCATGTCTAAAAAGTGTGTCACCAACATGAAAAGTTTGGAAAGCTCTGTTCTAGGATGATGAATTCTCATAAACTGCGTCAGAAGAACTGTAGAAGGAGGAGAGGGTCCCACCTTTGGCTCCTACACTGGGCATGAGTGTGGAACCTGTAGAGCAGCACCTTATTGTGGGACTCCGCGGATTGGCCAACCCTGGCATTAAAAGTGGGATACATCTTATTTTTCTACCAAACAAAATAGAGGCAGCTTGATCGTAAGACATTTGGCAGAAGGGAACAGCCAGACTTTGTTTCCTGATCAAGGGAGGGTAGGGGAACTATGCCGGACAGAGAGCATGTCAACACATTTCTTAAAACAAGTTCAGAGCGGGAACATCCTATTATACTAAAATAGTGACAAGGAATAATGTAAAACCATAAGAAACTGTAAGGATTTGAAAGTGTTCACGTCTCATTAAACAGCCCGTTTAAGCAGGGCCACGGGGCTGTAAGAGAGCGCGCAGAGAATTCACAAGATAAATGTGTTATGTTTGACAACAGGGAAGTACCAAAATCTAATTGCTGTGAATAGGCAGAAAGTGAGGGTCATCGTTGTTCCATGCCTGCAGGCTTTGTATCTGCAGAGAGTTGCATTCAGAACTTTCCAAAACTTAGAGATTGGCGCAAGAATCTCCCCCTACTTTCTATCATCTTTGCCCTTGTGTGGGGTCCTCTAAATCATCTCAGGTTCTGAGACGAACACAGTGAGTCCCCCAACTTAGGAGAAGGATTTATCTCATCTGGTGGTAGAGCAGTGAGAAAAGGTAGTAGTGCCAGACCCTGAGCAGTCTTCTTTAACAAGATTCATTAATGGCGAAAGGCGTTTCCTTGACAACTGGACAACTATTCTCAACAACTGGAGGGCTTTCATTTTGGAACCCAGTTTACCTTGAAGCCTTGTTAGAAATGGAAGCTTCTCGATTTCTTTCTGGTGCCCCTCCTCTGAACTGGCTGGCTGGTTGCCCATTTCTCCGACAACTGTCACCTTGATCCTTATCAGCCCGCGAACCTCCCATTGTCGGTAGGTTGCTTGAATCCACGGATGGCCACTTGAAGAACCTCAGTTACAGTACAAGCTCTTCATCAAGGCCTCTCTGGTTTACACCTATAGGCGAGTAGTGAGCTGTTTATCTCCAGGAGGGAGGTGGCTTGTGAGGTGACAAAGAGAGGACCACTTTACCAAGCATTGCAGGGAGTGGAGGTGACTTAAGACACCAACAGTAGCCGTGAATTAAGGTGGAGTGTTGGGTTCAATGAAACTCTGTTTCAATGAAACTCTGTTTCATTGACCGCTGTTCTACCATGGACCCTGTTGCTTTTCTGCTCACAACTGAGTTTTATGATGACCACAGTCCGTGTTGAGAAATGCTGAGAGTCCTCAGTCTTTAGATGGATCTTGCAAAGACAAGAACTGCCTCTCTTTTCTGAATGCTGCAGTTCTGGGTACATCAAAGGCTGTTGTCATGGAGGCTAGACAAGGATCGCTCCATCTGTGCGGAGGGATCAGGGAAGAAAGTTGGCAAAATAATATCCTAACCCTGATGAGTCCTGAGGAATCTGTATAACGACCAAGTAGCAACATTAAGAACAGACCACGGAACAACGGACTGGTTTAAGGTTGGGAAAGGAGTACGGCAGGGTTGTATACTCTCACCCTACCTATTCAACCTGTACGCAGAACACATCATGCGACGTGCTGGGCTTAATTTTTCCACGCACGGGGGGCGGGGTTCGCAGGCGGGAGCCAATTGCACGCACCGGGGGGCGGGGTTCGCAGGCGGGAGCCAATCACGCGCACCGGGGGGCAGGGTTTGCAGGCGGGAGCCAATTGCGCGCACCGGGGGGCGGGGTTCGCAGGCGGGAGCCAATCACGCGCACCGGGGGGCAGGGTTTGCAGGCGGGAGCCAATTGCACGTACCGGGGGCGGGGTTTGCAGGCAGGAGCCAATCACGCGCACCGGGGGCGGGGTTTGCAGGCGGGAGCCAATCACGCGCACCAGGGGGCAGGGTTTGCAGGCGGGAGCCCCACGGCCCACTTCCTAACAGGTCGCGGCCCACTAGTGGGCGCACAGGTTGGGGACCCCTGCCATAGGTGACTAACGCAGCTTGCAAAGCAGGCGTAACACGCATCAATTGAGGGGTGCACCCCTGCATTTTGAGCCAGCTGCAGCTTCCAGATGCTCTTCAAGGGCAGCTCCATGTCAATCACATTGCAGTTGTCCATTTGGGAGGTGACTGAGGCATGAGGGAAGCAGGTCAAAAATACCGTGGATCCGAGAAACGGAATCCCCTTAAGGATGTCGCGAATAGGCATCCTCAGAACTGCAGCCCAACAAAACGCCCTGGGGCGTACACCGCACGCTAAGCCGCACCGCCTCGCCAGGCTTCCCCCTCGCCTGGTGCCACGGGTTTTGTGAACCCAGCCGTAAATCTTTTCATGATACGCAACGTTGAACTGTGCTGGGCCCAGGGCAGCTGGTTTCAAGGGCGTCGTGATCCGACACCCACGCTGGCTCGGTTCAAGGTGGACGGAGGAAGAGGAAGGAAGAAGCGGAAGCGGGAGCTTTACGTGTGTCCTGAGACCTACCCAGACAATCTGTTGGTCAGAGGTTGCATTAGTTATTTTCCTTCCGAAAAACACACGTGCAGAAGTCCATGTCCAGGTCCTTCAGGAACTGCCTGCTAGAAGTCAGATCTGGGTGTTTCCCCCCACCCCTTAAACCCCCTGCCTGTTTCCTCTTGAAAAATATCACCTTCAACTTTGGCCTCCACGGATTACGATTATGTTTCTTCCTCTGTGTCCTTTCCTAGGTTCACCTCCTTCCCTCCCGATGCTGGTCTCCACTCAGGATTATTCTCAGGGCCCTGGGGTAAGTGTTTGCGTGTACAAAGCCCCTGTCCGGTCAGTTCCCTACAGGAAAAAGAAATTGAGGAATGATAAGAAGGTACTTTCTCGCACCAACATTGGGAGAGAACAATTTGCTTTTCTGACACCAGAAATGTGTAAAAAAGGATGCGTATTCTGAACTTGAAGCAGTTTGGCCCTCCCTGCGGACCTAACACAGTGTTTTTCGAACATGGCCACTTTAAGGTAGGTGGACTTCAACTCCCAGAATTCTGGGAGTTGAAGTCCACCCATCTTAAAGTGGCCACGTTTCAGAAACACTGGCCTAACGGGCTGAGGAGAAGGATGTAAGGCCAGATCAGAGAATCGTGCAGAGTTGCATTGGGCAAACACCGTTCTTCCCTAATAGCTAGCTGTCTTTTGCAGAGTCCTAGTTCTTTGTCCTCTTTCGCAGAGGACAACCGCTGATCAATTCAGGAGCCTGGGCTACTGGGAAGAAAGGGCAGGGAAGAAAGAAAGAAAAAAGAGCTTTGTGGCTCAGCGTGCCCGGGAAAGCTGTCAGGGTTCAGGGCGGGAGCAGAGGGGCGCCCGGCCCTCAAAGTCATCGGACAGAAAAGCTGATGTGGTGCAAATCCCATTTTGGTAGCTTGTGAGGCCCCCACAGAGGAGCTTTCTCTAGGGGCATTTGGCACGTCGACAAGCCGGTGCCCACCTGCGAATGCTCCTCTGGCGGCTTTAGACCCTCCAAGGCTTTCTCGGAGCCCGATTCTAGACTCGCCCCGCTCCTTGCGAGAGACGAAGTGGCGGCGGCGCCTCCTCGTTTCACACACCTCCTTGCGTTGCAGCTGTCGATGTCCCAACTCTCGGCGTCTCCGACAAACAGGAGCGCCCACGCTCTGCCGCAGCCGGTCAGCGGTGCTCAGCCGTCCCAGTCCTCGGAAAATCTCCAGCCGGCTAGAGAGGTAAAGGCTTTGGGTGCTCCAGTGCAATCGAAGGGGAGGGGAGCCTACTGTACGTTCCAGATTTTTTTAAAAAACCCTGGTGTTCTCCCGTCTAAACACCAACCTGGCGTAGCTTTTTGAGATGAGCTGGGCAGCTCACACCTGGCAGAACAGAGACGCCATAGACAGCCTGGCCGGCATGCCGTATGCACTGGGGGTGCACGATGGACACAGCGAAAGGCTCTGTGGCAGCCAGGGGGTGCTGAAAGTGTTCCCCTAAATGGAAATTCTGTGACAAATAGGTCAGTTCAGTCACCAGGCCGGTCTGCCCCCCGAAACTTGTCTCCATCTCTCTTCTTGGCGTACAGGTGGTCCTCGACTTACGACCACAATTGGGACTGGAACGTCCGTCGCCAAGCAAGGCGGTCGTTAAGTGAGTCGCGTCCGATTTTACGACCTTTTTGCTGTGGTGGTGAAGTGAACCACCGCAGCCATTCAGCGAATCACATGGTCGTTAAGCGAATCTGGCTTCCCCCATTGACTTTGCTTGCGGGAAGCCGGCTGGGAAGGTTGCAAATGGTGCTCGCATGACCCTGGGACGCTGCAACCGTCGTAAATGCATGCCGGTTGCCAAGCGCCTGAATTTTGATCACCTCGGGGACACTGCGACGGTCGTAAGTGCGAGGACCGATCGCAAGTCACTTTCCCCAGCGCCGTCGTAACTCCGAAGGGTCACTAAACGAATGGTCGTAAGTCGAGGACTACTTGTCCCTCCGCGCTAACCCTCTCTCCCGTTTTCCAACGTGCCTCTCGATTTGCTTTCTCTTCTTCTCAAGCCGGAGGAACCCCAGGGAGCCATCACTCACTTGGAGTCCGACCTCAGCTGTGACTCCCGACTTGGGGATTCCTCCGCGGCGGACCAGCTCCAGGAGATGCCCTTTACGCCCGTCCACCTGCCCATCCTTGCCCTGGGGGGAGCACATTCGCGAAGGTGAGGGGGAAGGGGGGGGCAGGCTCGTCCACAAAACCTCCTCCCCGGCCAGCTCTTTGCTCCCTTTTCAACTAAATGTCAGGGCTCGGCAGGGCATTTCAGAGGTGCGGGGAGGAGAGTTGCTAGGCTCCACCGTGAGACCCGGGAGCAGAAGTTACTGATTTTATTAATTCCAGCAGGCCGGCTTTTGGGGGGGGATCGAGGGCTGTGCTTTCTTGTGCACTCGGTTAAGGACCGTGCGGGAGACGAGCAGAGGTCGGGGACGCCCTTCCGCCCTTCCTGACGTTTCCTCTCTATCCCGGGCAGGAGGCTGCAGGGAAAGATCGGGCAGTCCTTAGCATGGGTCTGAACCGGCCTCTTAAAGGGGAGCGTTCAAGTTCCCCGGAGGGCTGTTGGAGCCCGAGAGGCACACCTGTCTTGAAGGGTAACCAGCCCAGCCTCGCTGAAGATCGGGATGGAACGGCCTGACAGACGGCTGGAAAAGGCGGCGTGGCGGTGGTGGGCAAATGCTCTTGCAAACAGCAAAACCTTGAGCCAGGCGCCGATTTTCTCCCCGTGCCCGTGCCGTTTAATTGGGGCCAGCGCTGGATTGTCCATGGCAACGGCTCTGATGACTCTGTTTATGAGGCTCTGTTCCCCCCACCCTTCTTTATTTCCATTAAAATGCCAGCCTGCCTAGCACTTTTTACTGAGCGGGGCATTTTAGTTAACACGGCTCTTCTGAAGAGGCCATTTCCCTCTCCCGGAGCTTCATCGAAGGGCCTTTCATCCACCAGCCACTTAGGCGCTACGGGTTTTTGAAAGGCAAGCTGCGGGTCCTCGACCCTCACGTGGGCCTCGGCGTCTCACTTAGGGTCTGTCTCCTCCCCCCCACCGCCCCGACCTGGAAGGCCAGGCCCTGTTGCAAAGGGCAGGAGACCCTGAGATTTGTAAGAGCTGGGCCGTGCCCGGGCTCCCTTTCCTGAACAGCGTCCGGCAGGGCAGCGCCCGCCGTTCTTGAATTGGCTGCAACAAATTGGCTTTTGAAATTATCCCCGGCTGACGAAGGAGGGGGCCGCCGAGGGGTGCGGGAACAGCGTACCCTCCCTTGCCCCGTCCTCTCCCCAGCACTCCACACCCTCCTTGGCCCCCCTGATTTTCAGTGAGCCCCCAATTCTCATCGGGAAAGAGCCTGTTCAGCTTTCCCGGTTGAGGCGCTCCTGTTAACCGCACCTTGCCCTTGAGAAGCTGTTGGGAAGTTTTGTCTCCCCCTTTCCGTCCACCCCGTTTCTCAGCGCACAGATGTCGAGGGAGGATTTTGGAAAACCCCTAGTG
The DNA here is from genome assembly GCA_023362775.1 of Charina bottae. NCBI lineage: Eukaryota > Metazoa > Chordata > Lepidosauria > Squamata > Charinaidae > Charina > Charina bottae. The sequence continues at coordinate 1,099,116 of JALMGJ010000062.1, read as the reverse complement.
GTTATCTCTGCTCCCGACTCCCACCCAGCAGCACACGTTGGTGGAGATCTGAGCTAGGAGCTGGATATTTACGCCCCCAGCTCTTAAAATCAATCTGTTCTCTCCAAACCGTTGTGGAAGACACAGAAACGTCCATGCCTGTCTCCTGGATTCAAGAGCCCATCTCTCCCACAGCCCGAACACGGCCCCCACCCGGGCCTCTCTCGCCCGCCTGCGCATGGCTGGATTCCCCGAGCTGCTGGATTGCAACAAGGAGCCGGTTGAAATGGTGGATCCCGCCGATCCCACACGCTACAGCCCCCAGCGGGAAGGAGCCGACCTCTTGCAAAGCAACGAAATCAACGTGCAATTCCTCGCGCTCAGCAGGTGGGCGAGTCGTTCTGGTTCCTCCGCGCCTGGGAGGGGGGGCTGGAAAGTGCTGGGCGGTTGAAATTTTATTTATTTATTTATCTATTTATTTTCTCTCTCGCCAATAACTCAAGGCGGCCAACATAACAAATGCTCCTTCCTCCTCCTCTTTTCCCCACAATAGCAACCCTGTGAGGTGAGTTGGGCTGAGAGAGAGGGACTGGCCCAAGAAATAGATCCACTTTGGAAAAAAGCAACATGCAGAAAGGGGGGGCTCTGAACAGACAGGGGATGCAGTTGAAGGAGATTGTGCTGGGACGGGGCCAGACCCCAGACCCCAAACTCTTAAGGGCCTTTTCCTACTGCTGAGTTGAAGGACTGTGGCCCTCTCTGTCCTGCCTGTACAGCACTGTTTCCCAACCTTGGCAACTTCAAGCTGGGTGGACTTCAACTCCCAGAATTCCCCAGCCAGCCATGCTGGCTGAGGAATTCTGGGAGTTGAAGTCCACCCAACTTGAAGTTGTCAAGGTTGGGAAACACTGCTTTAGAGCCTCCGCTGAGGATGGCAGCTGAGTGGCGGGCCCTGAGTTCAGGCAGGGCCGGCTTTTAGCCATCATGTCTGTGACGGGGGCTCCCTGGCCCCCTCCCCAGCTGGAAGGAGCTTGAGGGAGCCCAGGTCTTTCCGTGGGGAGGAAGCAAGAATGGTGGCGCAGGAGAAGCGGGGTGCTCACGCTAGCCCCCAAGTTGCAAGGAGGCGTGGGCTTTTCCCAACCCAGCCAGGGAAGGTCAGATCTGACACACCGGGGAAGCGCTATAGGTTGTGCCTGGGCCTCTGTTGACACCGCTCAGCCCCTCACTCACAGAGAGAAGAGGAAGGCGGCATCAGATAAGAAATGGTCCCCGTGTATGTTTGCTTTGGCGCCCCTTCCTGTCGCGGGGAGCTTTTCTTCCTAAAAGGCAGTAAAAGAAGAAAGTGACTCGGCTCCGATTTACCCTGCGGGACGGCAAGGGCCTCGTGGCTCGCTCCCTCTTGCCCCGCCGGATCAATCCTAGGGGAGTCCGGAGCAAGTGACGTGCTCTTGGCTTGACCCCTGCTTTCAGCCCCTGTGATGGAAACCAAAACGTTCAGAGGACCCCACAAGGTTAGAAATGAGCCTGTTTGGGCTCTCCGCTGAACGGATTGGGCTGTTCCTTCCTTCTCCCGTCCCATAATTCTCGGCGCTGCAGCCATCTCAGAATCCTCTGCGCTTGCAATTCCTGCCTCCCAGCTCCTTTAAGCTTTCCATGAATTTACTGGGGGGGGGGCATCCTTCCCCTTGGGCAACCCTCAACGGCTGCTTTAGGGTGCAGAGCGAGGCTGCGCCAGGATTTCGGCCCCGCTGGTTGAGTTGCCTCTCCTCTCCTCTCTTATTCCGCCAGGCCTGCCCGGGACGGCCCTGCTACCTGGCCTCAAAGCGTCTACTTCACCCTCCAGTTTTACCGGTTCCCCCCGGCCACCACGCCACGGCTGCAGCTGGTCCAGACAGAGGCCTCGGGGGCGGCCACCCACATCTTGGTGCCAATTAACCGAGACGGGACCCTGAATCTCGGTAAGGCCGGCTCCGGGGGTGGGGGGGACGATTTGCTAACATCCAGCGGCTGTAGAAAGCCCAGAAGCTTTGTAGGGCTGATCACGGGAGAAGGAGAGTTGTTTGCCCACCCACAACTGAGCATTTCTGGTTCTTAAAGTCTCCCCTTTCTCCAGCGGGGTGTCTAATGGAAATTAAAAAGGGGGAGGGATGATCAGCTTATTCCACTTGGATACCGGGTGGGGAACATCCTCCGTAGAAGCTGCTCCTCCCTCTTGAATGGAGCTCCCTCGCTTCCACATGACCAACATAAATCAACATAAATGGGCACATTAGAGCATGGGAAATAGTAGGTTTTTGTAACTGTTGCAGGCCAGTTTGCAAGGCTACTGGAGGTCTGTTGCCATATTCCGACCCGTTTCTTTCTCTACAGGCTCCCCTGGTTTCCATCTGAAATACATGGTGGACTTGGGCTTGCTTAAGCCAGGCGAGCAGCGCTGGTTTCTCCAGTACCTCGCCCAGAATGCCCTGCAAATAGATGTCTGGGACGGAGACTCCTTGCTTCTGGTGGGATCTGCCGCTGTGAAGCTGAAGGTAGCTGGGGAACCGCTTAGTGGACTTCAGACAGAGAAGACCCCTTGTGTTTTGGGGGTGGGGCACGCTCTTGAAATCTGACTGGAGGCGGCAGTTCTGAGGAGAGGGCCTGGAAGGGAGCGGTTACAAGAAGTATTCTGAGATACAGTTCCACATAGATTTATAGGTAACGTAGGATTCTGTAGCCAGCAGAAGACCTTCAGACCTCAAGCGAGGTGGAGCTGGAAGAGTGAAGACCACGAGAGGGACATTTCCCAGAGGAGCAGGGACAGGACTGCAAGGGCAGAAGCTCCTGCGGGAGAGAGACCGTTGTAGGCCTTGGAGGAGCGGGGGTCAAAATGACGAGAGCGTGAGCGATTTTGGAGGCCGTAGTGGGAGAAGAGGCTGTTGGGCAGTCAAGGCTGGTGTAGACCAGAGGTTTTACAGAAAGGAGGGAGAGGGAGGGGGAGGCCTCCGTTCGGCAGAAGCCAAGTGGTTTAGAGGTGGGCTACCCAGGAAATGGAATGGGGCAATTTGGCAACTTATTTTGGAGGACTGAGGGTTGCCGGGGGCAACGGAGCTGGAGTGATGGGCTCCTGCTTTCAGAGAAGCCCAGCTTCTCGGTTGCCCAGCCACCGCTGAGCTCTCTCTGCAGCACTTGCTTCGCCAAGGACGGACGGCGGTTCAGGTCTACCACGAGCTGGAGGTCGTCACCATGGAGTACAGACTGGATGCGACCGTGATGAGCGGAGAGGGGTTCCGGCCGTGGGGGGTGAAGCCCGTCGGAGTCCACGCGGTCGTGAGGGGCCAGCTTCACCTCCGCCTGGCAAACATCGGTGAGACGCACTTCCAGCTCTTCGCCTCAGCAGGGGAGGTCAGAAACTCAGCAGGGCTGGAGGTGGTGGTGGGTCCTTGGATGGAGACCCCCACCAGGGCTGCAGGCTGGACCGGGAAATCGAAACACATCCCAGAATAAGACAGCAGCAAACCTCTGCTTTGCTGTGACCCTGTCTGTGCCGCCAGGGGCCGAGCTCGGTCAAGGGTGTCTTCTCCTCTGCAACTCTGGAACTCTTCGCTCAGGGAAGATGGGCCTTCTTCTCTGTGGCTGGAAGCACCCCTCCCTGGCTCCATCCCAGCCCCCAATGCCCTTTTCTTATTAAAAACACACATGCAGCGCGACAAGGGGGTATGCAATCTTCTCTCCCGGTCGCCTGCCAAACTGGCTCGGGGCCCCGTTGTCCTCAGCTACTCATCCACGCTGGTCTTCCCGCAAACCACGAGGGGGAGAAGGTTCTCGGTAGGAGATTCTCAACCCACACCTTGAGGAAGACGGTGCTTTGAAACGCGCCGTGCAGATGGGCCTTTTCAGCGCGGATTCGGAAACCGTTTGCAGAAGTTGAAGTTGGAGCAGAAATAGCTCCTTCGCCCATTCCTGGCCCCACCTAGATGTTTCTCAGGTTCTTCTGGGAAAACCAGTTCATTCCCTTCTCCCGTTGGCCAATTTAACCGCCACTCGTCTCTCGGTCCCCAGCTTCGCCCACCTGCTTGCCAAAACCGGCCGAGGCTGCTTGTAGGAAAGGCCCCCTTGAATCCGGGGGTAGATCCCACCCCCGATCACACAACCCCGCCTTCTGTTTGGCTAAGAAAGGTGCCTGCCTTGCACACCGCACAGCCACGCTTTGAGCTCTTGAGAAAGGATTTCCAGCTCCTCGGAGAGGGGCTGGGGAGAAAACACACACACACACACACCCCGCCACATTGCCAAAGTCTGTTAGCCCCTCTGCGCCTCCACGACAACAACCAACAACACTGGCTTGGTGTGTTACAATGGAAGCACACAGGTCATTAATTCTGCTCAGTCTTGTTTACAAAGGGGCACTCCAATGCGCTTTTGAAGGAGACAATAGGGAAAGATGCGGCACTCAATTAGGTTTGAACAAAAGGGGGGGGGGAGATGCAGGAAGGGGGGAGGCTGTAGGAATGAAGACCCCTGAGAGGCTTAGCTTTGTAGCTGGTGCTTTGATTCCTCCTCCTGCAAAAGGCAGGGTGACTCCCATTTCTTAAAAGGATCTTTATCTTCAGAAGAAAGATTAGGTTCCCCTCCACCATTTCGTAAATTGGCATTTCATACTTGGCCTGCGAGAGGGGCGATAAGCTCTTTCGGGCCAGGCGGGGAGGGCGGGATGGGACCGGGATGATCAAACCCAAGATGGATGGCCCGAACGTCAGGCCAGCCGCGCAGCAGCCAAAATCACGGGAAAGGGCTTTGGCGAGTCCTCCTCTCCCCTTCGATTTCTCGGGGAGGGGGGGCTCTCAGGCAGCAGCTCTTGAACCCAACACAACCCAGCCGATTTTATTTTATTATTTTATTTTATTATTATTATTTTATTTTATTTTATTTTATTTTATTTTATTTTATTTTATTTTATTTTATTTTATTATTTTATTTTATTTTATTTTATTTTATTTTATTTTATTATTATTTTATTTTATTTTATTTTATTTTATTTTATTTTATTTTATTTTATTTATTCATTCATTCATTCATTCATTCGATTTCTGTAGCCGCCCATCTCAGCAAGTGACTCTGAGCTGAACAAAGAGCATTTTACCAAGATGCCCAACAGGATCTGCAACTTTTGCCAACTCCGAAGAACTAGATTCACCTTGGTGTTTGCGAGGCCGGGTCCCTTTCTGCCCTTCGGCAAGGCGGGTTGCAAAGGGGGATCCGGGGCTGTGGAGGGTCCCTCTCGTCCTCCTCTTCTCCCTTCCCTCTAGTTGTCGCGACTTCGTTTATGCCCTTGGTGGTTCCTTTGCTTTGCCCGGTGATTCTAAGAAGTTGCTCTTCTGCCGCTGACAAATCGGCTGCAGCTTGATCTCTTTCTCACCATAGAAACCTGGAGGCCTTCCTTCCGTCGCTAAAGAGCCTTTTCTCAGCCTGCACATCCTACAAAGGAGGTGGTGGGCAGGTCGGGGTTTTGTTTTGGCTTCCTTTTGTGGCTTTCCGTAGGCTGGAAGTTCATGCTGTTTGATTCCACTTTCCTGTTAATTGGACAGACTGTAACCTCCTTGTCTGGTTTTACGTCTTTTCCTTCCTGCTCTGAGACCAGGCTTCCTGTATTGCTCTCCCCCCCCCCCCACTTTTTAATCTTGATTGCAATATCTGTAATAATGTACCTTCATCTATAGCAGGCATCTCTCTTTCAGCTTCCCACCCTCCCCGCCCCACTCGATTTTGAAAGAATATTAAAACGTGAAATAGGAAGTTGGCCAACAAAAATCAAAGCGCTGGCCTCTGATTGGCAAGAAGGGGTTTGGGCCCCACAGATTTCCCCCTGGGGGAATAAATAACCCCCTGGGGGAGCCAGCTCTTCTCCTGGGAAACGGCCCATCAAATCAGACAGCTTGGGGGGCCTGCCCACTCTCAGAATTTCCTCTGGTTCTTGAGTCTTGATCTCGCCCGACTTACACATGTCCAGGGTCATCCTCCCCATCTTTCAAGGGCTCAGCTTCTTCATCTGAACTTGTGGGACTTCAGAGTTACAGCTCCTCCTGGGTTTTCGCAACCAGGAACCCCAAGAAAGCAGGGGTCCTGGTCTCATGAGGTTTCGAGACCTGTCCGAGGAGACATTTGCTGGCCACTTGACTCAGCAGAGCTCTTCATTTAATACCATCCCATTGATTGACCAGCATCACCCAGACCGTCCCCAACCAGTGCTCCCCCATTGATTAGGTGGATAACTGCCCTCCCTTCCAGCTGCCACACATCTGGAAGACACCAGCTGCTCTTCTCAGGCACCCATCCAGTTTTTCCGGGCTTCTCCGGCAGCGTCTCCCTGCTGCTTTGTTCTTCATCTTGATCCTCTTTAACCTTCTCCTTGTTTTAATCCTTTGCATTTCCTATCTCCTCCTGAACGCGCTCAGAACCTTTCTTCCAAGAATCCAGGTCATTTCTCAGCTTCTCTTCTTCCTGAGCCTTTGAGAAGGGGACACGGATGAATTGAAACGCGATCCGTTTCAGCTTTCCGTGGAGTCTGGTTTCCTCGGTTCCCTCCCACTTCTGCCTCAGTTAAAAAGGAAAGGTATAAGAATTAATTCACAGTTATTACTGTAAGCAAGCCTCCCCTGAAACATGCATGTCTGCGAGAACGGTGCCCCCAAATCAGGAGACAGGGCCGAACGGGAAGGATAATCTTGTTTTGGTCTTCAGAGTAATTTGGGAGGGATAAATGCAGTGTGGATTGAATATTCCAGCGTTTTAGGGTCTCACCTTCTCCTCATTGCTGCTGCTTTATTTTTTGGGGTGGTCCCATGCAGGAACTATTCCTCTTAGCACCTTTTTTTCCAGACAACTCTTTTTCAGTCTTTCCCTGTGATGCTATTTTCTTCTGGGTACAAATATCTGATTCCCTCCCTCCCTCCTTCCTTCCTCCCTTCCTTCTTTCTCTCCCCTTCCCCTCCACCGCTTCCTTCCTTTCTTCTTTCTCTCCCCTCCCTCCCTCCCTTCCTCTCTTACTCCCCCCCTCTCTCCCTCCTTCCCCTCCCTCCCTTCCTTCATTCCTTCCTTCCTTCCTTCCTTCCTTCCTTCCTCTCTCCCCTTCCCCTTCCCCTTCCCCTCCACCCCTTCCTTCCTTTGTTCCTTCCCTTCCTTTCCGTTCCTTTCCCTTCCCTTCCCTTCGTCTATGGATGAAATTATCCAGACCCTTTCTATTTCTATTTTATGGGATCATGATGAGGAAGCTATACGGTTCTCCCAAGTCCAGCAAAGGCCTGTCCAGTGTGCGATCGAGCAAAGCGAAGTAGGGGGACCCCTTGTTAGTCCATGAGTGGGAGACCATCCACAACCTTTGTGGCCGAAGACCAGATTGGGAAGTTGGAAATCATCCCCGAAGGCGGCAGGAGGAAACCACTTCCAGGCTGTTAACAGGGAAGCTCTGAGACCCCGTGGGGCTGAGCCATCAGTTCCTAGGCGCCCTTCAAAATGCTGTGTTAATATTCAAGACATGAAGTAGACTTCGACACCTTAGGAGAAGCTTGGACTTGCCAGGTTCCTATCAGCTTTGGTGACCCTGTTATGGAAAGTAGAACAGCAGGAGAGATGGATCTGCTCCAAGACCTGGACCATGTCTGGAGATACTTCCTGGCGATGAGACTCTGCTGAGACCGACCGGCCGTCAGTTTCTGTAGCTGGCGGTGTCCTCTGTGGCTGGGAAGGGCTTTCTCGGCTTTCCCACCGGAGGGTGTTTGAACTGGCAGAATTCTCGGCTTCCTACCTCTCTTTTCACCAATCAGTTCAGACTTCTGGCCCGTTCGGAGAAGGAGATGCCTCCGCTTCCTCCCTTCTCACCACTGCCTTGTGGCGCCTTCTCGCTGTCCTTGTGGCAGTCCTGAAAAAGAAACACGCACCATCTCCGGCCGGAGATGCCCAGGGTTGACCCAGGGACGCGTTCGGCCACCCCATCCCCTAATAATGAAAGAACGTTTGCATCCTTCAGAGCTCTGAGAGGGGGATGGCGCGGCTGCCCTGTTCTCGAGGAGACCCCACCAGCAGAGACGAATGTGCTCGTGCCTGGGGAGCGGATCAAGAACCAGGCTCTGGAAGGAGCCCTCCCCAGCTGGACCTTTGAACCCGTCTTCGCAGCATCCGGGAGCGAAAACATCTCTTTGCGAGGAAGCCACTCTCCTTCCAGGCGGTAAATCAAAGGCTCTCAGATGCCAAAAGCCGTAGGTGTCTCCTTTGATACCGTCTCTGCTCTGAAAAGGCTGTGAGCCTTTTTAAAAAAAACTGGGGGGTGGGGGGGAGTTTCGGCTTGCAGGTTGAGGAGGAGATCAAAAGAACTATCAGTGCTGAGGAGGGATTGGATAAGCCTATTATGCATCAAGGTGTTTATTTCCAAAAGTCAAAGGAAAGGCCGCTGAGCTCCGCTTGGGTGTCAGAAAAATACAAAACAAGGAAGGATGATTGTCGCTGCCAAGGGGGGGAGGAAGCCATTTGAGGGCACTGTTTTTTGGCAGCGCGAGACCCTGCGGTGCCATTGCAGAAGTTTTCATGCACGCAGCGTCCTGGACGGCCCTTGATGGGGAGATGAATCTGGGTTGCTCCGTCACCTTTACTATTAATGAAGGGAAGATGTCTTTGTTTTCGCTGTCTTCTCGTCAAAAAAGGAAGCCAGCCCGAGGCTTCGGGAGATTTTCCAAGCAGGGGAAGTGAGAGACGGGCGGAGAAACCACAAGAGGAGAGGGGAAGTCTCTATCTCCCCCGAACCGGGCTTCTCATGACGGCATCTTGAAAGCCGCCCGCCCAGCAGTTGTCAAGACGGGGAGCTCTGTGAAATGCTGTTGACGTTTCTGGGGCAGGACCCGGACTGTCTGTTTCGGATTCACCCCTCACATTCCACCAGACTCCAGCGTGGTCAGGATCAGGTTCGGGTTATGCAAAGAGAAGCTGGCTTGGTTTCTACCGTCGCTGTCCTGTTCTGTGTGTGAAGCATCTGGTGTGAGACAACACGCAAGCGTGATGCAATCTGCGAGGCGCTTAAGCATGCAAGCTGGGGCAGGATAAGCCTTCTCCATTGAATGCTGTTAGGAGCTGGTGTATGTCTCTGCTCTCTTTGACCTAAAGTGTTTAGAGAAGAGCAACTGAGGTGGTGAAGGTCTTGGAAGCTGAATCTTAAAGAAGAACTGGGTATGTTTAGCCCAGTGTATCTCAACCTTGGCAACTTTAAGCTGTGTGGACTTCAACTCCCAGAATTCCCCAGCCAGCCATGCTGGCTGGGGAATTCTGGGAGTTGAAGTCCACACAGCTTAAAGTTGCCAAGGTTGAGAACAGTGGTTTAGCCTAAAGAAGAGAAGACTAAGAGGAGACACGATCACAGTCTTCCAATCCATGAAGGGCTGTCACAGGGAAGAAGATAATGGATTTATTCCTAGCCCCCAAGGCTAAGACGAGAACCAGTGGTTCGAAGCTTTACCGGAGCAGATCGAAACTCAAAATGAGGAGGAATTTATTTCCTCACCGTGACAGCTGTTGAGCACTGGAACAGCCTCCCTTCTGGAGCGATGGGGCTCCGTCACTGGAGGGTTTCGAGCCAAGGGTGGACGGCCATTTGTCTGGGACGGTCTGAGGACTCCTGCCCCGGGCAGGGGGTTGGACATTAGAAGACCTCCAAGGTCCCTTGCAATCTGCGATGCTGTGGTTCTCAGACACCCTGGAGGTCACATCACCCTTCCTTCAATCAGCCCTCCATTCCTGTCCCGTCTTGCTTTGTCTTGAAGGCCCCTGCATTGGGGCTGCGTGCCACCTTCTTTGAGAGCTGAAGCCCCCCTCGAGCGGTAGCTCTTGTTAGTAGCGAACCAAATGTTGACTTTCTCCAGAGTTGGGATTGGATTCCCTCTAACCTTCCCAAACTCTTCCCGCCCCTGCGCTTCCCCGCTTCTCCCACCAATCCCAGGATCTGCCCTTATCCTAAGGCATCTCCGCGGGTCTTGCCTTCCCCGTTCCCGGAGACGCTCTGGTTGAGAAATGGGCTGAAGTCTCCACAAGTGGCCAGCCTCGTCTGGGTCCAGGAGCTAAGGAGGAGGAGCCCTGTCTCGTTCTTGGGGGGGAGACCTTGAGGGAGCTGTAGGCTAGACTGAAGGAGCCAAGGGCCAGCCGAAAGCTACGTGGGCGTGTCTGTGAAATCCAGAGGAGAACTGGCTTCAGAATAGGCTCGGCTTAGCTTGAAAACGGGCGAGGGCCACCAACCCTTCCCTTCCCCAAACAGAAGAAGCTCAGAAGACCTTATCCTTGGTCTACTCCAGCCCCTGCTCTGTGTCTTGACTAAGAGTGAAGGACGAAGTGTCGAAGCGCTAGTGTTTATTGTTCTCCTCTGCTAGACAGAATCCAGCTAAACTGAAAGGAATTAGCAAGCGCTGAGGGAAAAGGCCCGTGAAACTAAGGCGGTGCTTTCTTGACTCTCTCAGGAGGGAACCAAAGAGACTCCGTGCTGCGCAGGCGTTTTGTCTCCCCGGAGAGGGCCCCCTCCTTCTCCACCAGCTATCTCCCTGACACTCGGTCACCCCTAGCCATGCCTAGGGGGAGCCCTGCTCACGGGGACCCCCTACCCACCGCCTGTCTCCGCTTCGCTTCCCTTGCAGGCCACCGGTGTGAACAGGGGCTGCGGAGGTCTCGGTCTTTGCCCCCCTCTCGGACGCGCGTCATCTCCTCGCAGGATGGAGCCAGGGGCTTCCCGGGGGGCAGTTTACTCTCCATGAATGCCCGCAGGGGTAGGTGACACTTGATTTTTTGGGGGTGGGGGGAGGTGGGTAGGCAACAGAAGGGCGAGGCGGGACCGTTTGTCGAGCGTATCTAGAGTTTGATTTCGGGATTGGGTGATTGGGCAGGTATAGTTTATAGAAATAACGTTTGCCAGCCTTTCTCAACTTTTTGACCCTGGAGGAGCCCTTGGAATATTTTCCAGGCCTCGGGGAACCCCTGCACGTCCAGGCTCAAATATAGGCCAGAAGTTATAAAATTATTCTATTCGTTTCACGGGTAGGCCTGTCTATATGCATTAACAGTGTTCTTAAACTGAAAATAAAGAATGGAACTTACCTCTTTAATGTGCAGTGGCCCAAATTTGAAATGATTTTTTAAAATAAATTGTGACCTCCCAGGGAACCCTTCGTGACTTCTCGCGGAACCCGAGGGTGCCACGGAACCCCGTTTGAGAAACCCTGAGGTTTACTATCGTTAAAGTTAATTTTATTTATTTATTTTTTATTTATACTTATATTTATACCCCGCCTATCCCCTCCCTAACGGAGGACTCTAGGCGGCTTACATACATCGTATACATTTCATTTTTATACATTTCACACATTTAATCCACGCACTAAGGGAAGGGGTAAGGGAACCGACTCTTCCGTGGCTACTGGACTACATGTCCCACGATGCCTTGCGTCGGAGCCGGCTGCTGATGTCCTGTAGATATTGCTGCTTCGGGATCCATCGTAGCCGCCGCCATTCAAGAGATCTTCTGTTCGGTGGCTGACCCCCGACAGGATGCCAGCAAATTCTCCCACTTAAGGTGGTACCCAATTTATCTACTTGCTAAGCTTTCGAACTGTTGGGTCGACAGGAGCTGGGACTAGCAACGAGAGCTCACCTCGTTGCGCAGGGGTTCGAACTGCCGACCTTCCGATCAGCAGTCTACAGCTCAGCGGTTTAACCCGCTGAGCCACCGCGTCTTAAGTTATTGTATTTTTTTGCTAGCATCTGTGCTTGAGAAGGTCGGAAGTCACTCCTTTTTCTGTATTCCTTTCTACTTTTTTTTCCTGCACTTTCCAGTTTATCTTTTTTCCTTTAGTCTTTCTTCAACCTTCTTCTCTCTTTTGTTGTTTTATCTTGATGTTGAAACTTTAATAAAATTTTAAAATGGATTTGCTGGCAGAGGATAAGCACACGTTTAGTGGAGAGAGGTCTCCCCACCTTCTTTCTGTTTTCATCCCATGGATGGGGGCCCACACTTCCTTTCCAAGGAAGCCTAAAAGGCTGACTCTATCCTGAGAAAGAAGGATGACGCCAGAAGCTGGAGCCGTGCTGTATAACACCCCAGGTTTTTTTTTTTTTTTAAAAAAACTAAATTAAAATTTTAAAAAAACTGGCGGCAGGCCCCAGCAGAGGTGCCAAATGCACCACCTGCCTTGTTCCACCGATGGCGCTGTGTTCTCATTTCCTGCCAAGCAGCGATGGGCCAAAAGAGTCAGCCAGGTTTCCCCATCGTAGCGCATTTCGATGCCGTCCTGGCTGGGGATTCTGGGACTTGCACACATCTGGAGGATGCTAGCGGCAAAGACTGGTCCAGAATGAAGGGCTTGACGGGGTAGCCTTCCCTATTTTTTCTCAATTTCTTCTGTTCAGCGGGGCCTAGAATGAGGAGAGATCTCTTTATTTCCAAAAAGAGTTGGAAAACAATTACAGGTAGTCCTCGCTTAATGACCACAATTGGGACCAGAATTTTGGCTGCTCAGCGAAGTGGTGATCAAGCGAATCCAACCTGATTTTACGACCTTTTTTGCAGCGGTCATTAAGTGAATCACCAGGGCCGTTAAGTGAACCATGTGGTCATTAAGCAAATTACATGGTTCCCCATTGATTTTGCTTGCCAGAAGCCGGCCGGGAAGGTCGAAATGGCGATCGCGTGACTGTGGGACACTGCGACGGTCATAAATGCAAACCGGTTGCCAAGTGCCCAAAGTGTGATCACGTGACTGTGGGGATGCTGCGACGGTCGTTAAGTGTGAGGACCGGTCGTAAGTTGTTTTTTCCAGCACTGTCGTAAGTCTGAACCAACACTAAACGAATGGTTGTTAAGGGAGGACTACCTGTAAACGCACAGTTTTTAGGTAAAACAGAAGAAAGCTTTTTGCACTGAACACCAGATCCAAATTTTCCTAGCGGTGGGGAGGATTAAAGTGGCCCTGAAACTATGTCAGGTTTTCTTTCCCGCATGGAATTACTTTCAGGATGGCCGAGTATCAGTTTGGCGAGTGGCTAAAGGGGCTCAGGGGCTCAGTCAACGTGGCTTACCGCGTTCGCCTCTTCCAAGCCACTGAATAATCCAGGATTAGTTACTCATGCTTGGCTGGCTTAAATTGAGTTGGAAGGCAAGAGTTTGCCTCAGCAGGAAAAGGCTCTTTGATCAAAGGGGATGTAGAAAGTTATCATCAGCCATTCTTGGCCTTTGCTTGACGGGAGCTGGCCAATCAGTATCCCGCCTTACAGGGACATTTCCAGAATGAAACGGCTGCGGATGTGCAGCCAGATGTGCAAAACTGCACTCCAGTCATGGCACATTCTGTTTTCCACCAGTTCTGGAGGTGGTTCTTTGCGAACCACTCTGGAAAACTGCAGGCTGTTTTCGGAGCGACTGGTTTGACCCATTCCAGGAAAAAAAAAAAAAAAAGCAGGGAACGTCAGAATATTCCAGGACTGAAACGTGGCCTGAAGCTGAGGGACCCACAAATGCTTTCTCCCCATACCCTGCTGTGCCCATGGAAGGAAGTGAAGTTATGGTTTAACGTGGCAGCTGGATTCTCACCAACGTAATCCCCCTTTTTGCCTAGTTGAGGGTGTTCTGTAAATGCTGCCAGATAGAAGCAAAGGGATCCAATAGAAGAGAATATAGAGCTATAGAAAATAGAATAGAAGCAAAGGGATGCTTGAGGCAGGCCTTGGAGGCCCTTTGAGTCTGAGTCGACTTCAGATGTTTTCCCAAGCTTTACTATATGAACTCCTTTGTGTGTGTCTGTGTGCGCGCCCGTGTGTGCGGCTTGTAAAAGCGACTTCAGCCAATTTGTCACTGCTGGGGGAGAGCGGCGTGAACATGGAATCAATTGAAGGGCTGCTGATGGACAACCGGCCCTGAATTTCTCATTCTGCGCCATGGTTTCGATCTAACATTCCTCTTTGGATCAGGGACTTCTATATGGAACTAAAATGGCACGGAACAGCAGAGATCCCCGGGGTTTTCCTTTTGCGCTGTGCCCCAGCAGTGGCACATGGATGCCCAGGGCCTCCAACTGAGCCGGGCCACAGGTTTAGCTCACCCAGTTCCTCTGTAGCTGCCGGTGGTTCTCCAAACGTTCTGGTCCTGAGAGAACTTTTGAACAGGGACTGAACTGGAAATTGCCTGCCCGTTATACTAGCCGCAGCGAGCGCCCAATGCAAACCGCCGCCGATGGGCCTTATCTGTGCTTCGTGTGGGTTGGGTTTCTCGCTGCCTCTCCATACGCCTTCGTGTGTGTGTCTCCTAGCCGGAAACGTGTGCCAAGCCCAGAAGCTGGCCGACGTGGACAGCGAGCTGGCCGCCATGCTTTTCTCCCGCCTGCGTGAAGTGAGCGCAGCCTTCCAGCACGCCGGCCACGAGGCCAGCCTCGCCCGACGGCGGAAGCTGGAGAGGATGCTTTCCGTGAGGAAGAAGGAGTCCCAAGAGGGCGACTGCGGGAAGAAAAACAGCTTCGTCCTGGTGAGGGGGGTCGCAATCCGATACACACGGTGTCTTAGTTTGGGCAGGTTGCGGGCCTGCCGGAGCAGCCCCTTCCAACTCGCAACGGCTTCCCAGGCTGTCAGGGTCAGAGCTGAATTGAGCGGAAGCACGTGGCGGGTGGGCATTGGAGGTCAGAGCAACACAGCCAGGGGTTGTACAGCTAGTCCTCGCTTAACGACCATTCGTTTAGTGATGGTTCAGACTTACAACGGTGCTGAAAAAAACCGACTTGTGACCGGTCCTTGTGCTTACGATTGTCACATGTCCCTGCGGTCACGTGATCACGATTCAAGCACTTGGTTCACATTTATGACTGTCACCGTCCCATGGTCATGCGATCGCCATTTTCGACCTTCCCAGCCGGCTTCCGGCAAGCAAAATTGATGGGGAGCCACGTGGTTCACTTGACCATGTGGTCCGCTTAATGGCCATGGTGATTCGCTTAACGGCCGCCACAAAAATGCTCATAAAATCAGGTCGGATTCGCTTAATGACCACTTCGCTTAGCAACTGAAATTCCGGTCCCAATTGGGGCCATTAAGTGAGGACTACCTGTAATGAGCTATGGGAATAAGCTTGGGAGACAGGAGGAGGAACAGCCACAGCCAGGGCAGCAGTCAGACAAAAGACATCTCAGCCTGCAGAAGGAATGGGGGCGTGAAAAGCCGCTCAGAGGGGACCCTCCCTAGTTCTGTGGAAAGTCAAGGCAAGGGAGGGGAGAAGTGCTTTCGGATAAAATCAAGGTAGTGTTACCACTCATGGTTTTGGTTTCTTGTCTGGGCTGCCTCGAAGGGCTGACAGAGGTGGAGAGCAAGCTGAGGGGCAGAGCAAGCATATAAGGATTCCCACCAAGGAGGTACCGTCCTAGCGTTAGCAGGGAGCCTTAAGAACCCTTCCTGCTGAGATGCAGAACAGAAAGCTACACTTGATTTGAATTAGAAATGTCTTCTAATTGAAGCAGAGAACATCCCCCCCTATCCTTTCTTGAGGCAATCACCTCGCCCCTCTCTTTTCCCCCCAGGGACGGCACGAGGACCGGGTTCAGCACTCAAGAGACCTCCAGCTCATCGAGGCTTACCGGGAGCGCATCAAAGCCGAGAGCATCACCTCCATGCTCTGCCAAGCCATCACCACCCACCACACCGTTTACGCCACGCTGGGCACGGCCGAGTTCTTTGAGTTTGCCCTGAAAAACCCATACAGCACCCAGCACACGGTTGCCATCAAAATAGACAACCCGGAGCTCAGGTACGAACGATTGCTCAGGGTATAACTTCCCGGTCAGTTGAGAAGAATTTTTATCCTTTGTGTGAATCCTTTGGGGACAAAGGAAGTTGGGCTTTGAAGAGGATGCCAAGTGTAGGGAGGAAGGGCCCAAGCTCAACAGTGTCTGCCACCCATAGTCGCCCTCCGCCCAGGATTCCCAGGACAAGCCAACCCAGTTTTACTTTCTGGCTACAGCAGCGATGGGAGCAGGCAGCTGTTCAGATAAGGGACGAGGGGCGACGGGAGTTGGGGTTTAGCCACACCTGGAGGCCAGCTGCAGTTTCCCCACCCTTGAGCAAGAGAGACAGAGAGATGCCCTCTCTCAAGAGCAACCATCTGTGAGTCTCGTTTTCTTTCTTAAAACGGTCCTCGTTCTCCTGCCAGCGTTGTCTTGGACGTCAGAGAGTGGAGGCATTTTAAGGAACTGACCCAAACAGTCACCCCACTGGAGGAGGACATGTTCCATCTCCATGATGGCCTCACCCCTCAGGTCTATCTGCGTCCCAAGGAGATGGTCTACATCCCCTTCAAATACCAGGCCTTCTCCACCGAGCAGACGCCCACGATGCAGGTAGGGAAGTCTTCTCTGCTTGCTTTTCCATATCAGTTTCCTATAACCTGGAGCGAAGAAGAAATCCGACTGCCTGTAAATCAGGATGGAAGGTCACCGGCCCGGTGGTTTTTTGTTCCTCGTTTACAATGGGAGACACACTTTCGCGCCCCGAGATGTCCTTGCGTATATTTAGGGAAGCGTCTTCCTTGCAACTGTAGGAGAACTTGGTCAATAGAGAAGAAAGGAGAGAACGGTGCAAGCTCGGGGGCCCTGCCAGGTTGGAGCAGATGCTTCCTTGGGGCCATCCTTCTGCAACTTCCGAGTCTTGGGAGGACATCCTTTTCTCTAGTGCCAGCTCATGAACCTGCATTACTCTGGATCATGGGGCATCTCCCCCATCAGTCTTCCCTTGGTCTTCCATTCATCTCAGGTATGAACCCAGCATGGTGCTCCTCAACCTTGGCCACTTGAAGATGGGTGGACTTTAACTCCCAGAAGCATGGCTGGCGGGGGACTTCTGGGAGTTGAAGTCCACCCATCTTCAGGTGGCCACGGTTGAGGAGCACTGGCAGTGAGTTCAGGGCTGCACCGCTTGGTTTCTCAACCCTGTTGGGGGCCTCCAGAAGGCCACCGAATGGATTTAGCCTCGTGAGGCATCCATGAATTCCTCTCCTAGGTTCTTGGCGCTCTTCAGCGAATCATTCAGGAGCGTTCCTCCCTTTTGCTTCCTATTGCTTTCTTCCAGGCTGGCAGAAATTTGCTCGCCCAACGACCCTGTGGCTGGATTAATTTGCTGGGCTAATCCAGCACATGTGAACCCGCTGACCTGGCGAACCTAAGGAAAACTCGTTGGAAATGGAGAGCAGTTGGCAAGGCAGAGAGCATCCCAGAGTTGCTTAAGATGGGCGGCCATATAAATCTTCTAAATAAATTAATTAATTAATCCCTCCCCGAGAAAATGGCTGTCCTGCAGTGCCCGGATGATCTCCAGTGCTGCCTCCCATGATGGAATGAATGAAGCCTGTGCTGATGGTCTCCTATTAGGGGCAGGTGTGGAGGTAGCGGGCCGGGACTGGTAAACAGGATCTAATGGTAGGAGCAGTCACTGGCTGAGCGGCTGGCTCGGTTGGGCATGGGGGGCTGCAGACAAGTATCAGCCCACCACTTCCCCAGGGGAATTTAACAGCCAAGTGTCCAGCTTCTGCCAAGCAGAACTTCCACGGTGAAGATCTCTGACCTGGCATCTTCCAACCGCCGCAGCGTTTGCAGCTCGGTCGTCCGCCCCTTCTTGCTGCTTCTCCGCCCTCTCTCTTCGCCCGGAGGGAACTTTTGAAGAATTAGGAAAAGGCTGCGTGCTTTTTAGTGTTGGCTCTCATAACGATATCCTCCAGGTATGCCTTCCAGATTCAGCCTCCCCCCACCCATGATTAAGATTCCCTTTTATATTTCCAAAAGGGGAGCCCCAGAGAAAATTATTACCCAATTCAGTTTTGCCTACCCTGCCTCCCTTGCAGAAGCTGGCTTGCCACAAAATTTTTCCTTTGGAAATTTTCTTTGCCTTCAGCTGCTTCCCTGGTGGGTCTCCATGCCCAAGGATCTGCCGTCTTGAAGAGCTGTCACCTTCAACAAAACAGAACAAAAAAGTTATGTGACAGTATTAAGACAGTTACACAAGAAGCTTCCTTATGCCCAGTTTATTTATTTACTCATTTATCCTGTTCAGAGACTGCCAAATCTCTTAAGGACTCCCAGTGCTTTACAAGATAAAATACACAATATACCTTAAGACTTTGCAGCTAAAAGAGCCACAAAGTAATGGAAACCTGGAATAAAATGAAATTAACAAAACCAAATTATAACCCAATGGAGTTATTGCAGCTTTATTTTATTTATTTATTTATTTATTTTCTATCCTGCCTTTATTATTTTTATAAATAAGGCGGCGAACACACCTAATACTCCTTCCTCCTCCTATTTTCCCCACAACAGCAACCCTGTGAGGTGAGTTGGGCTGAGAGAGAGCGACTGGCCCAAGGTCACCCAGCCAGCTTTCATGCCTAAGGCGGGACTGGAACTCTCAGTCTCCTGGTTTGCCAGTGGCTCCTTCCTAGGGCTGAGAGAGTGACTGGCCCAAGGTCACCCAGCCGGCTTTCATGCCTATGGCAGGACTAGAACTCTCAGTCTCCTGGTTTCCCATTGGCTCCTTCCTAGGGCTGAGAGAGTGACTGGCCTAAGGTCACCCAGCCGGCTTTCATGCCTAAAGCGGGAGTAGAACTCTCAGTCTCCTGGTTTGCCATTGGCACCTTCCTAGGGCTAAGAGACTGACTGGCCCAAGGTCACCCAGCCGGCTTTCATGGCTAAGGCGGGACTAGAACTCACAGACTCCTGGTTTCTAGCCTGTTGCCTTAACCACTAGACCAAACTGGCTCTTATTTTGAGCAGCTTCCAGAAGGCAGTCCGGGGGGGGGGGGAGCTAACAGGTTGTCAATAGGGAGGCTGTTCCTAAGGATCAACGCAGTCGCTGACAAAGCAGTGCCTGATGGTCTTCACGCAAGGAACTCCTGCAAACTCTAGAGAAACTGGAACTCCCCCCCCCCTCTTTGGTGCATAAAGCTAGATGCCTGGCCTAATCACGCTGACCAACTTCCTTGCAGGCCTGGTTTTCTGCGGCGGAGTAATTCTGGATTATTAGAACATTGCGTAGAAGTAATTAAGCAAAAAAAGGTAAAGGTAAAGGTACCCCCCGCACATTTGTGCAGTCGTGTCCGACTCTAGGGGCCGGTGCTCATCTCCGTTTGTTAGCCGAAGAGCCAGCGTTGTCCGAAGACACTTCCACGGTCATGTGGCCGCATGACGCCGCGGAACGCTGTTACCTTCCCACCGAAGTGGTACCTATTAATCTACTTGCATTTGCATGCTTTCGAATTGCTAGGTTGGCAAGAGCTGGAGCTAGTGCGGGAGCTCACTCCGCACGCAGGGCTAGGGATTCGAACCTCCGAACTTGCGATCTTCCGATCAACAAGCCTGGCGTCTTACCCGCTGAGCCACCACGCCCCTTAATTAATTAATTAATTAATTAATTAAGCAAGGAACCGCTTTAATTGAAGCTCTCGAGTTGATTATTTTTACTGCATGCGTTTGGTCCCTGTTGAAGAAGTCAGGTAGAAAGAGAAATGACTGATACACAGTTATAAAGTTGCGAACCGCCCAGAGTCCCCCGGTTGGGGGAGATGGACGGTGATACAAATTTAAATAATAATAATAATAATAATAATAATAATAATAATAATAATAATAATTAAATAAAGCAAGCAAGCAAGCTTTGGGCTGGGGTGGGGGATCAAAGCTGGCAACGAAAACCACAGATAAATGGTTAGTAGGCTTTGATTTCATCCGTAGCAAGTTCTGGCCGGAGGAGAGCCGTGTTGGTCTATATCAGCCAATCGCAAAAATTTGTTCGTCTTCCAAAGGGGCTGCTGGACTACGGGGCGGTGTGAACACAACCGCTGTCCCTAACACCTTAAACCAGCCTCACCTTCGCCCAGCATCATTCTGGGACAAGGCCACTCTGGTGGTGCTGCAAACGGGCGCTGAATTGACACTCCCGGTTGGTCCAAACCGGAGAGAGCCTTGTAGCTCCTTTGAAGATCAGCACATTTTATTACAAGGTAGAAGCTTCCAGGATTGGCTAACTCCCCGTGTGCTTCCAACTGCATTTTGGGGATGGATTCCAAAGTGCTTCCCGGCCCCTTCCCGTGAATATTATGCCTTGCAGCCTGCTCGGTCTGCCCAGATTCCCCAAGAAATGTTTTTAAGCTGCCTCCGCAGCATTTTTGCTGTTTCTGTCCCCCTTTGTGGAGAGCAGACAGAGAAAGAGTTGCTGGTTATTGAGTTGCCTTCGTCTTTTAAACGCTGCCGAAATGTAAAGCTGGAGGGGTCCTTTCATGCCTCTGCCCTGCCATCTCTTTGATTTCCAGCAAGGTCCCCCTGAGCTGACATTTAAGGAAGGCGAGAAGGTCCCCGCGGCCTCAGGAAAGTTCACCCAGACGGCGCACATCCAGGTAACGCGGCAGGAAATAAGGGATCGTTCCCTGCATGCTGAATTGGTTGGAAGACTTTTGCGGGCCTGCCAAAGTGGGCAATGCTCCTCTCTGGAAGCAGGGGAGGATGGTGTTCCCAATTCACGTGGAGGCAAAAGCTTGGGGAGGGGGCGTCCCAGGTATATAACCCACCGCCCCAACTCCTGTAGGATTTGAACCCCTTACGAGGCCTATAAGAGGATAAATTAATAAGGGTAAAAACCGCTAAGTTTCCCCCCCCCCATAGAGAAGGAGACAAGCCAAGGCGGACATCCAATGCAAGGAATCTCAACTCCATTGTGAGAAGCCTCCTGATGCCCCCGCCCAATATCCCCCCCCCAACGCAAAAGTAAAGAAGGCCCTTCCTGATCTGGGCCCCACGGAGACGCTCCCTGGAGGTGTGAAAACAGTCTTGTCCTGTCTGCCTGGTTTAGGTGGTGTTTGCGCAGGGCTTTCAGCCGCCTTCTATCGGACGCAGCTGGGCGAATGTTAATTTTGGCTAGCTGTGAGTGGCTTAGGATCTTGTGCAAATCCAGCCCATTCAGCTAGTTTATGGGTCAGGGCATTGCAGCATCACCCCCCCCCCCTTTAAATCAGTAATCAGATTACAAGTATATCCTTTTTGTTTTTGGATTTGAACAACCACCCCCACCAACACAGGCAGGACAAGCCGTGGTAGATAAACAGAGAGCAAGTCCCACCCCCTTTTCGCACTGAAGATGTTGCCTAGCCTGGCAATGAAACGTCTGCAAGAAAACAACAAGGCTCAGAGAGCACCAAGGACTCCACAGGCCTTTGAATTGCCCACGGCAGGAAACTGAGAGCCAGTGCAGCTCACGCAACAGGGATATAACACGGATAAACCTAGCGGCACCCATCACTGTGTGCGCCGCCACATTCTGGACCAGTTGTAACTTCCGGGTGACCTTCAAGGGCAGCCCCGTGTAGAGTGCACTGTGACTGTGAGCGAGTTGTCAGCGTTTTGCTGAAATTGCCGGTGTGTGTCCATTTCAGGGACTTGCCTCGTCATAAGGACTAGAAACTTGAACATATTTATATAGTAACATCCAGATTTTTCAGCGTTCAAGCTACCAGATTCTATGATGATGATGATGATGATGATGATGATGATGATGATGATAATTTATTAAATTTATAAATGAGACTGAGACGGCTTCTCTGCTGCTTGATCTCTTCTTCTCATCCAGGTCTCCTTCACAGCGAGCAGCGGCAAGCCCCTTGCCATCCTCAGCGTGAATGTGGAATCCCAGCCCCACGCGGTGGACCAGACTTTCCGTTTCTATCACCCCGAGCTCACCTTTCTGAAGAAATCCATCCGCCTGCCTCCGTGGCACACGCTTCCAGGTGGCTCCAGTTTATCCCCTGCCCTACCCTGAAAGTGTAGGATACGTAGCCTTCCCTAAATGCGAGGCAGTCAGCAGGGATTGATTGATTGCATTTACATCCTGCCACCGTCGGATGATTCTTGATGGCTTACGCGAAATGAAAGCATTGAAACATCCATGGTGGGTCTAAAGGAACAGCTGGAACAGCTGGATTATAAACCCAGAACTTGCGTCAAGCAATATAAACAAAAGGAAAACGAAATAAAAACTAAAGCAAAGGTTAAAAACAAAAGAATAAGATGGCGGAGCTTATGAAGTTCTTTTTCACAAAGAACAAAGATTCCCCTTTGAACCCTTGAGCCTGCGTGTGGGCTGGAATATCGACTCTGCCTTGGTTAAGACAGCTCAGGCTGTGAATAAAACATGGCTGTTAGTTTTCTAGTTTGGAGAAAGTGAAATGCAGGAATAAAACGTACCAGAGCTTGGATTCAGTCCCTCGCATCTTGAGAGTGAAAAGTGGAGCTGATGTCAGCTCATCAAGGTAGACCAATGCCGAATAGGTCAGGACTACTTTTATTGAAACAGCTATACAGGTAGTCCTCACTTAATGACCATTCGTTTAGTGGCGGTTCAGACTTACGACGGTGCTGAAAAAACCGACTTACAACCGGTGCTCACACTTAACTGTTGCAGCGTCCCCGCAGTCATGTGATCACGATTTGGGCGCTTGGCAACCGGTTTGCATTTATGACCGTTGCAGCATCCCATGGTCGTGTGATCGCCATTTTCAACCTTCCCAGCTGGCTTCTGGCAAGCAAAATCGATGGGGAACCGCGTGATTTGCTTGACGACCGCAAGGTTCGCTTAACGACCGCAGTGATTTGCTTAATGACCGCTGCAAAAAAGGTCGTGAAATCGGGTCGGATTTGCTTAATGACCACTTCGCTTAGCAACCGAAATTCCAGTCTCAATTTCCCCTCCCTCCCTTCAACTTTGTGTGAACTAGGAAGGGGCTTGCCTGAGACGTTTTCTCACGTTACTTTGTTGGTCTGGGCTCAAGGCCCTCTTATCTGATTGCCTCGATGGCGGCTCTTCCTCCAGTCCTTCAAGGCCGTTCCCTCTGCCCTCCACCCCTAAACTTTTGAAATTCTCCATCCCAGAACAACAAGGTGGGAGATTTTTCCCCATATTCGTCCTGGGAAGGAGAAAGTCTTCAGCCATTGGGACTTGGGAAGCTCCCGCTTGCTGGAGAGAGGATTCTTCAAGAAAAGGCAGGGCGTTCACACACACACACACACACACACCCCGTGTCACTCAGTAGAGGCAAGAACCCCGCATCCAACCTGCGAAAACGTCACCGCAATTTAAAAAAAAAAAGTAATTTCTGTTTCATCAAACGGAACGAGAGCCAGTCGGCCAAAACGCGGGGTTTTTTCCCTGCTCGGCCTTTGTTTAAAAGGGTTGAAAGATGTTTCCCTGCCTGAAACCTGTAGAGTTGCTGTTGGTCTAAGAAACCAGTCTTGAGTTAAACCGGAGAAACTTGCTTACCTGTTAGAAGGCTGGTTGCTAGGCAGAATTGGTCTCGGAAGGGTGTGGTCTCCAAAATCAGAGAGACAAATGGAAGCAGCTAGAGCCGTGTTTCTCAGCCTTGGCCACTTGAAGATGTGCGGACTTCAACTCCCAGAATTCCCCAGGCAGCCATGCTGGCTGGGGAATTCTGGGAGTTGAAGTCCACACAGCTTAAAGTGGCCAAGGTTGAGAAACACCAAGCTAGAAGGTGGGGATCCAGTGCTCCTTGCTCCTGGAAGTTCTGTAGATCTAGACCCCCTGTGGGCTGATCACCTCAAGAGATTCTTCCTGCAGTGGATTTAATTGCCATTTTTTAGAAGGGGGGCATAGTTAGGTTTTTAGAGGAGCGGGTCATAGTCCGCTGGAGCCGCCGTCGTTGATCGGAAGAGGGACGTTTGATTCGAAGCCCTAGAAGATCCACAGCTAATACGACCCTCCCGTTTGTCCTTGGCAGGGCCGCCAGTGGGTGTTCCTGGGGGAGAGCCGGAGATGTTTGTGCGCTGCAGCGACCCCAACGTCATCTGCGAAACCAGGAAGATGGTACGGTTGGCCGCCACCTGCTTTGTGGGCGTGGTCGGCGCAATTGGTCAGGGCAGAAAGCTGCGTCTGCGGGGAGAGCAGACGAGAGCACGCTAAAATGCCATTGATTGATTAAAATGCGTAGATTGCCATTGCTTTGAGCCGGCATGTAAACAGAGCCGTCGCTTTAACTCAGAACTGGTTGTGCGAATGCAGCGATGTTGTTTCCTTAAACTGGGGTTAACCAATGTGAACTCAACTCCCAGGAACGTCTGTCGGTTGTTTGCACGCCTCTTTGTTTCCTCTTTTCAAAGACACCTGATACCCTTATATTCCATTACTGCAGAGCAGGGTTTCTCAACCTTGGCAACTTCACGCTGGCTGGGGAATTCTGGGAGTTGAAGTCCGCACAGCTTGAAGTGGCCAAGGTTGAGAAACCCTGCTCCAGAGGGTTCTGGGGAAAAGAGACGGCTGTGAGCAAGTGGTAGAGATTGGCTTCGGCTTGTGAAATTGGCTGTTTTGCTCCCCAAATTGAAACCCCAAATAGGAGAATGTTTTCTTCAGTCTACTGACAGACGGTGACCTTGTCAAGACTGATAGTCCCTTGAAATTGTATTTTGATAAAGGGAGAGGAGCGGATTCAGTTTTAAAGGTGCATGTCAGACTTAGCTCCATGTGCCTATGTGGTGGGCACGAATGGGTATCGGTAGACATCTCTCTGTAGGCATCTCCAGAACATAGCTTCATGTAGAGACACAGCAGGTATGAGGATGGGTCGTGTCTAGTCTCCCCCTTATCGAAATCCAGCCATTCTAGATGCCGGAGCAAAGAACAGGGTAGGAGAACCAGCTTGGTGTTACTTACATCTTGGATTCAACCTGTAGCATCTCCATGCATGCATGCGTGGCTTGGTGGGACCTGTCCAAGAACTTGGAAGGGAGATGTCTATCAGTGTAGATTGAGCTGTCCCCACAACCCCCTGCATCTGGATCTTTTGGGATCACAACTCCTCAAATTCATGGCCAGCACAGGTGGGATTTGGGAATTAGAAGCTCAGGAGTGTTCCCAAAGGAACTGAATTAAATCCGGTCTCGATATTCTCACCCAGGGACCCGGGGAGCCACAGGATATCTTTTTGAAAGTCGCCGCGGGTCCGAGTCCACAGATCCAGAGATTCTTCGTGTTGATTTACACGTAAGTGTAACACGCTATCCAGGCTTATGGTTCAAACTTGAATTGGAAGCTAACAAACAATCCGGCTTGTTGCAACAAAGCTGGGTAATCTGTGTGTGTTAAAAGGAGGGTGGGGAACACAGAGATTTAAATTTAAATATTAAAGTAAATGGTGTTTTTTTTCTTGCTCATCTCTAACACCAGTGAAATCATTCACTATATTCCTTTGCCCGAAGGGAGAATACATCCATTTACCATTTACGGGGTTGTTCACTGTACCCCAGAGTTTGTGAAGCACTGCATGAAGCCAAGGTTTACTTTTATCCCGGTTTATTGGACCGATGCACTGCACCAAATGCTGACCTATAAGTCAGGGAGTCAAAACCAACATTGAGCTAAGCCGAAAGACGACAAACTGTCTTCTTGTTCAACACCCTCATGTGAACCAGACTGTTGATATCAGCCAAACGGTCTTGAATCAGCCCTTCAAGTTCAGGCAGGTCAGACAACAGGCACCACAGGATATCCTAGAACTCTATAATAACTAGGCTGTCCATATTTCAGGATGGCAAAACGGGACGGGGTCTTATGTAATATTCCGTATTCATGAAAAAGACGGGTACCTGCCCCCCGGTCCGCGCGATTGGCTCCCGCCTGCAAACCCCCCCCCCCCGGTCTGTGCGATTGGCTCCCACCTGCAAACCCCGGTCCGCATGATTGGCTCCCACCTGCAAATCCCGCCCCCCGGTCCGCGCAATTGGCTCCCGCCTGCAAACCCCGCCCCCCGGTCCGCGCTCTGACTCGGATCCTCCTTCCATGCCATTCCCGCCGGGTTTGAAAAATGGGAAAAAATTGAGATTTTTATGAAAACGACGGGACAGTTGAAAAATGCTTAAAAAACGGGACGTATGGTCAGCCTAATAATAACTTAATGTTGAAAGTCAGACCGCGTTTTCCCTCCCTCTCTCTTACACCAAAGAAACTTAAGTCAGAGCCAATTTAAGCTTAAGTTTCTTTCTAACATTCTCTTCTTTTTTTTCTGGGCTTAAATCATGTTTTTGCCATCACATTCCTTCTGCAAGGTCGCCTCCACAGCTTGCTTGTCGGACCTTGCGAAATTTACGGGGAAGGACCTGGGTTAAGTTTCTTGCTTTTAGGGAGGAGGAAAAAAGTCAGAGCTTCTCTCTGTGTGGTGTGTGTTGTGTGTGTGTGTGTAAGATAGTCACTTGGTAGTTGAAAGTTGTGTTGCAGCCTCTAGGGCAGGGCTTTCCAAAGTTTTCCCGCGGCGACACACCAACGGCGGTTGGTGTGTCGCCATGGGAAAACCCGGAAGTGCCGCCGTTGCAGCAGCGTGCAAAAACCCGGAATTTGGTCCCTTTGCAGTTTGTGTTTTGCTGCTTGGTAGGTGCTGTTCTTCTTATAGAATCCTAGGGTTGGAAGGGACCTTGGAGGTCTTCAAGTCCCACCCCCTGCCCACGCCCAAGGCAGGAATCCTCACACCATCTCGGACAAACGGTTGTCCCATCTTTTCTTGAGAACCTCCAGCGATGGAGCACCCGCCACTCCGGGAGGCCAGCTGTTCCACTGCTTCATAGTTCCCACTGTCGGGAAATCCCTCCTTTTATCCAGGTTGCTTCCACCCGTTGCCTCTTGTCCGGCCCTCTTGTCACCTTGACAGTGGCCTCAGTGACCCGAGATGCTGGTGGCCGCCTCCTCCTGATGCCTGCAAGAAGAGGGCGGGTAGACCTACCCTGGGGAGGCTTTCATTAGCCTTCCAGCTCTGCGTGGAGGGTAGATGTCCTCAAAGGACTCCTTTCTGCTCTGCTTCTCGGTGCCCTGAGACTCTTTCTTTCTCCCTGCAGAGACCCCTGGCTGGCTGCCCCAATCCAGACCTGGCAGTTCTATCTCCATTGCCTGCAGTGGGTTGAGGCCAGCTGCATCCTGGGGCAGCTGACACGGCTCTCGTTGGTGCTCCGAGGGACCCACGCGACTCGCAAGGTGAAAGCCTTCTGCTCTCACCCACAGGAAATGAAGGTAAGGGCTGCATTTGATTACAACAGCAATTACAATAAAATTTGCCCTTTAAAACAAAGGTTCTTCTGGAGTTTCTCTAGACCTAGAGCACTGTTTCTCAACCTTGGCCACTTTGAGCTGTGTGGACTTCAGCTCCCAGAATTCCCCAGGCAGCCATGCTGGCTGGGGAATTCTGGGAGTTGGAGTCCACACAGCTCAAGGTGGCCAAGGTTGAGAAAGGCTGGCCTAGAGAATCAAAATAAGTGGTGCAAAGTTGAACTGTTTCCTTTTTTCCTTGAGAAATTGGAATTGATGCAACTGCTTAATTTCTTGCCGAAGCTAAATTTGGTAGCACCGTGAAAGGAACATGAAATGTGTCGTTTCTACCGTAGTAGAATTTCTGGAATATTGACAAGGCATCCATTTAGTGCTGCCTGTTTGCAGCTAAATACAGATACGGTGGCATCTGTATACAATTGGTTCTGGACAAGTTGAACTGCAGTTGTGCCCGTATGTGTGCGTGTCAGAGAGAGAGGTGTGAACCGTTGCACTTCAGGCCCGTGTGGACTTGGTTTTTCCTATCTGAGAATGCAGGATTGGTGCAAGTAACGTCACAAATGTAGCACACCCAAAAATGTATGTTATTTTCAAGAAAGAATCTCAGGCAGATCTTTTCCGGGTGAGTTGGCAACATTTCTTTCATTCATTCATTCATTCATTCATTCATTCATTCATCACATTTCTTCACCGCCCATCTCACCAAAGCGACTCTGGGCGGTTTACAATCAGATTAAAATAATCTGATTGTACATAGTTGGACTCAGCATCTTGGATTTGAGTGTTGTATATTTCCACGTGGAAAATAGGGAGGGATGACTCTGTAATACCATAGATTGGCTTTAAGCAAACATATTTTATGTACAACATGTTACCCTAACAAAAGCAGTCCATTCATTCCAAAAGAAAAAAAAATCCCTCCAAGATTCTCCAAATATATATAATATATATATTCTTTTTTTCCCCATGGGAAGAAGGTTTTGTGGAAGCGAAATATCTCCTGAAAATGGTTTGGATGTTAAAGCATACACTTATTTTTTTCAATCGGTTCAATGTTCCTCTCAATTGCTCCCTTGGTGCAATTTGATTTATGATAAAACATTTACCCCTCCTTGGCCACTGCATCGTAATGCTAGAAGCTGCTTATGTTTAAAAAGTATATCCACAGAAAATATCAATTGATTAAACCACCTTAAAACTTTCAAAATCCAAGGCAGAGAAACAGAAAAGAAAAAAACCAGTTTGCCGAAGCGTCTCAACTCGCCTTGCCATCTTTTCATCAAGCGAGAATAATCCTTTGTCTTGAGCGAAGGGGAAAGGAGGGGAATCAAACCAACGTTCTAAGAAAGGGAATTCCATAGTTTAAATTCAGACCTTCTCCAGCATTCCAAACAATTGTGCCTTTTCTGTTGCTGGAATACGGAGGATCTTCTCTGTAGACCTGAAATGCAGGCAAATTTCTGCATCTACAAAGGTGCATTTTTCCTGGGTGATGTTAGTCCTAGCCAATCAGGGATCCCACAACTATCAAGGACATACATTACTGCTAGGCGACCTTCACACAGAATGTCTCTTCTTCGTTCTTGTCTTTGTGATTGTTGCTATAAATCAGGATTTCTTCACCACCAGCTTTCGGCTTTGCTGCAAGCCTACGGTGTATGTCTCCCCTCCGCTGTTCTGGAGCGATAGATGTTGGGAGAGTGATGGGGTTTGATTTCGGGCTAAGTCGGGCTTGCAAAAACATTTCACAGCAACGGGGGATAAATGGAAGTGGTTGAGAGAGAAAGAGAAATAGGCAAACATTTTGATGAGTCATTGCTGAAATACCAAGGGATGGGGTGGGGGGTTGACTAAACTCAGTTAGTATGCAACCACCACCAGTAAGGGATTTGGATTCGGACTTTGCCAGTGACTTTGGACGCCCCTCTCCGACCGAAAGGCCGTCCGCTTTGATGCAAGGATCTGTTAAGAATTTATTGCGATAAAGCTGGCCCGTAATTGTCTTTTGATTAAAGCCATCCTATAGAGAGATCAGTGGCCCCAAGCTCTGCTGTGCAAGCGATCTGAATTAATGAGGCTATCTGGAGACAAATAATTCCGTTAGGGTGCATTTAGTCATAATTATAAATGTGAATAATAAGAGAAACACCAACTCGATTACCCTCCCGTACGGGAGAAGACGTTGAAAACTTTGGGAACCGCGGGGCAGGCAGAAAACAGCAGCGCGAACAAAGCTAGGTCGGTCTGTCTGTCTGTCCGTCCATGTTGGCCTGTTCCAGCGAAAACACAGAGCCTTGTGGTCAAGCTTAAAGACTCAGGAATTTATGACAGGCCAAGCATTTTTGATGGATGTTGCCCACTGTAAAACCTTAAGTCTTCTCCGTCTGTGGGAGGCCATGTTATTTTGGAAGGCATTTCAGCAAAGGTTGGACGGCCGTCCGCCAGAAATGGTTTAATTTGGAGTCCGACACTCGACTGACTAGGAAGTTGACTAAATTTGGAGGCCTGGAACACAGGTGTGTCCCCCCCCCCCCCGCTTTCTCTGTTCTGGATCATGATGCTAAGAAAGGGCATTTGCCAGCTCTTTTTCATCTGGGGTATCCCTGATGTTTTAGGACTACAGCTCCCAGGATTCCTTTGGCCACCCTGGCTGAGAAATGCAGTCCCAACGCAGGGTGAGGGCACCAGATCGGGGAAGGATGTGAAAGGCGTGTAGGGAATGGTGATGGATGGAAGGAAGGGACTGCTTGTAAAGCCGTGTTTTTCAAATTTGGCAACTTGGAGATGGGTGGATTTCAACTCCCAGAATTCTGGAAATTGAAATCTACCCATCTTCAAGGGGCCAAGCTTGAAAAACATGGCTTTACAAGCAGACCTGCCCCTAAAGCTGAGAGAAAGCTGGACAACCCACCCAAGTTTTACTGTTGAGTTGAGGCAGACGGGTTATTATGGCCCTCGTAGCGGCACCCTCGGTGGGACGCAATCACCATCTCATTCTCGCCTTCCGGAAAAGCCATTTTTTTCTGCCTCCCGTGGGAGCCGCTCACATTTCCCAGCCAGCTTGAATGCCCTTGCGAGTTGCAGGTCGCGGACAAAACAAAACGCGGGGCGGTTTCCCTTGTCCCCCCGAGTCTGCAGCATTGGGCTCAGCTCTCCCCACTTCCTCCCCGGCCAGCTGGAGCCGGACGGCGTCTTCGTCCTGCCGGCCAACGGGGTCCGGGACCTGCACCTCGGACTGAGGCCTCGCAGCGCCGGCAGCCGCTTTGCCTACCTCAACCTGGTGGACGTCGAGTTTCGCCAGCTGGTCTCCTCCTGGCTGGTGTCGATGTCCTGCCGGCAGCCGTTCATCTCCAAGGTAAATCAGTCGCGGGCCTCTGGCGGGCTCCGTCCTTCCCAAACTTTGGTGCTGCGCAGCAAGGCCAGGAAATAAATGGCGGCACGTATTTCCCGTTTATGCTGATCGTTGGGGCTTCCATCTGCAACATGCCCCCTTAGCCCCAGCTTACAAGGAACCAGTGGCACGGAATGACCTTGCTGCAAATGGCCTTGAAATCTATCAGCAGGGTCTTCCTGCTTGAGCTCCTCTTCCCCGTCTCTCCCTTCCCTGATTCCAACCGTCTCCTTGTTGGCCGCACCAACCGTCTCCTTCCGGCGCAGCCCAGGAACGGCTGCTGCAGCAGCCCGAAGGAGACTTGGGGGTTGGGTGGGTTGGCCGAGGAGGAGATCGTTCGCCCTTAGCACCTCTGCAGCAGCTGGAGCCAGGAATGGCCAGTGGGGAGGGGAGGGGGGCACTTAAATTGGGGGGGGAAATTGAGTCCCTCCCCATGCTCCTGGCGGGGATGTTTTGCTGGCCCTCTGCGTGGCTGCTGGGCTGCTCCTTCCTCGAAGCGAAAAGCAGATCGTTCAGCTGCCTCGCCACCAGATAATTCGGGGCACCCGTGTCCTTTTGCCCCCGCCAGGCGTTTGAAATCGTCCTCCCTCCTGGGGGCGGGAAAGGATCCAACAAGAAGATCACCTACACCAACTCCTACCCGTCTCGGCGGACGTATTCCCTGCACACCAACCACCCAGATCTGCTGCACTTCAAGGAAGACTCCTTCGAGGTAACGGCTTGAGCGGAACGGATGCTGGGGCTTGGGGCCGCCCCCGGGCCGCCCCGGGGTGGAAGCCCTGTTGAGGGTTTTAAGGCAGGGTGGCCCGAGGGTTCTTTCTTTTTTTCGCCTGGGATATTTTAATGCTCTTTATCTTTGGGCTGTGGGGCTGTCTCAGAGCCTCAAAGCAAGGAAGTGGGAGGTTTGCAGCCCGAAAGATTTACACAGAGAATGTAAATGTAGAGAATAATCCCAAGCTTTGGGGGAGTGCAAAGCTGTCCAGGGAGGGAGGGAGGGAGGAGGCAAAGTGGGTAGGCTCCCCCTTTGGATATTCAACCAGGGTTGACCTGTTTTTGGGATTGCTCTTGATTTTCTGGGGGGGGGGGCTGTCTCAGAAAGTTGGGAAACTGCACCATTGTGCAAGGCAGTGTTTCTCAACCTTGGCCACTTTAAGACGTGTGGACTTCAACTCCCAGAATTCATGCTGGCTGGGGAATTCTGGGAGTTGAAGTCCACACGTCTGAAAGTGGCCCAGGTTCAGAAACATTGGCACAAGGGCTTGGAGGGGTGAAGAAAAGAGAACTAACCCTTGTCCCAAACTCCTACCGATTCCCTGAGGCCTTCTTGGCAGCCTCTGTCCAGCCTGGGATATTTCTAATTTCCAGGCTGGCTTGCCACCCTGGAACTTCCTGGTGGTCTCCCATCCAAATACTAAGCAGCCCAGGCCCTCCCCAGCCCTTTGGGGATCAGCTCAGCTGGGGGCTGCTCTGGCTCCAGAGGGGGGCGATCGATCAATCCGCTAAGACGCCTCTTCCGGTGCCGCCTCCTGGCACGCCCGAGCCCGCCCCAATCCGAGCTTCCTCACCCTCCCTCCAGGTCGGCGGAGGAGAGACACACACCATCGGCTTGCGCTTTGCCCCGAGCCAGAACGCCGGCGAGGAGGAAATCCTGATTTACATCAACGATCCTGACGGCAAGAACGAAGAGACGTTCTGCGTGAAGGTCACCTACCAGTAACGGCTGGAGGCGCGTCCTCGGCAGGGTCGTTTTTCTCCCTCCGGCCGTCCATCAAACGTCCCTCGAGGCCCAGCCTTCTGCCCGTCGCCCTCGCGCCCCAGAACGGTCTGCGGAGCCTCCCGCTTGGGTTGTGTTCCTCCCTGCCAGGCCGTCTGCTCGAGAGCCCAAGTGGATTCCTTGCACGCCAGCCCGGCCAGCCCCGCAGCCGAGTCCGATCCGCCCTCCTGGCTTGGCATCACGGATTCCGCCCTCTCGCCGTCGCCCGCCGGCTCTCGGGGTCTCGAGAGGGTCCCCGCCGGGGCGTTTGAAGCTGGA
Organism: Charina bottae; assembly: GCA_023362775.1. Taxonomy (NCBI): domain Eukaryota; kingdom Metazoa; phylum Chordata; class Lepidosauria; order Squamata; family Charinaidae; genus Charina; species Charina bottae. The sequence continues at coordinate 1,066,600 of JALMGJ010000062.1, read as the reverse complement.
AGCTTTGAGAAAAAGAGGTGGTTTATCTTTCAGAAAGATGTTGATTTGAGCACTGGGAGGGTTTATTCTGAACCGAACTCGGCTATTCGAGCAGAGGAGAACGATTGGATCCACAGGTTTTCGCTGGACGGCACGTTTTCAAACCAGCGGCATGTCCTTGGGGTGTCCCTTAGCACCTCTGATTTAATAGGAGGGCGCGTCTCCAGAGGGGCCTAGTTAGATTTCGGCAAGTACAAACTCAATTTTTCATTCCTCCGGCTTGTTTGCTCCGCTTCTCTGGCCAGAATAGCTCCTCTGGGGTGCAAGTCGTACCTTTTTTTGTCACACAGAAAGAAAAAGGGATGCACATGATAAGGGAAAAGGTGGGGGGTTGTCTGTACCAGGATGGGATCTGCAGATCACCTTTCAGAAAAAGCAACACCGGCATCAACTTGTTTGGAATGTTTATATCTAACGCAGCGTTTTCCGCAACTTTCTACCCTTTGTTTGCTGGGGTGGAAACCAGAGAGAGATTTATTTCCACCAGATTTATATATCTCTGATTCGCTGAAGCCACGTTTGGTCCTTTGGGGGCCATTTTTTTTCTAAAAGTCGTGGGGCGCGCACACGCACACACAGAGCTGGGACAAAAAGATATTTTGATGCTACTTGAATTAAATTAATTAAATCCCCCGAATCTGTTTACTGCCCAAATATTTAATAGCGTTCCCTTTTGGTTCCCTGAAACAGTTCAGCTCACTGGCGGTTTTTGGAAGAAGCTGCAGCGTGCTCCCAAGATTGCACCCTGCTCTTTGTACGTGTTTGAATTTGGGAGATAGGATTCAACTCCTCACCCGGCCCCCAAACTGGCCAGGATCAGGCTAAAAATAGTTAAAACCTGGGTTTCAGCTCTCAGTGAAGAGTGGGAAACATCTTGACGCTCCGGGATGTGGAGGGCTTATGGTAAATCACTGAATGAAAAACGATGGACCTTGAGATGCAGTGCCTGGATGCAAGAGCGTCTTAAAGACCAGGTAGGGCTGATCCGCCCCAAATGCGCCAGGCTCGGTGCATCTCAGTAGCAAAGAAAGCAGCGGGCTGTAAAACGAGGTCGCCTCCGTCCGTTCATGAAGAAATGAGGCTGAAGGAGTCATCGAGATGAAACCGCTAAAAGGCTTAAGGGCAATTTTTTTAAAAAATCCCTAAATATTAAACCTCACTCATGCAAGGACTAAACGGGGGAATTAATTGGAGGCTTAAAACCTCTCTGCCGACGAGGCAAGGGGAAGTAATAGCGTGCTTTGATCCCCGGCAGCAGATTTAATTCCGGAGATGCAAACTGTTTGTGTGAGCCCAGGTAACGGGACGCCTCGGCTTGATGCCCGAAAGATCCAGGTCTGATGGGTCTGTCGCGGCTGCCCAGGACCGTGTTTCCTTCTTGGGGGAGTCAGGCCAGCGCCCTGGAGACGTGTGACTGTACCGGCTTTTACGGAGCACCCGGGTGATTGCAAGGGCTCGGGAACAAGATTTTGCTTTTTAAACGGCCTGTTCAGAATTCAGGAAATGAACAGCAGCAACTTTCCCCACTCTTTGGCGCAAGCCACGCGGAATTTTTATTCCCTGAGTCGCAGGGGAAAGAGAAGACGGGCCGAGGAAAAATACGGCTTGCAAAGAGCTCAGTCGGCCCCCCCGGAATTCCCGGCGTCCCCAGCCAGTACGGCCAACGGCAAGGGAAGATGGTCGTCGTAGTTCAGCCCCATCTCAGAAGCTAGGGCCGCTCTCCATACAAATAAATCAAGGCAGAATTGTCAGGAGAAGAGAGAGTGCCTCCTGCGGGAGCGAAACTTAATTGACTCTCATCTATGGGCTTGGCTGGATTAGAAACCTCACACGGAAAAATGGCAGCAATTTTATCTTGTGAAACGGCACAGGGCAGAACTGGTTAAGGGGGAAGTCAGTTTCTAAAGCAGAAGCCTTTCCTCTCAGGGCAAGCGTAACTTGGGGCAAGCACAGTGGGGAAGCCAAAGAGATTGGCTTTCGGTTCCCTGTTAAGTAAGTGTGAAAGGCAGAAGAAACACAAGTTGAATCAGGTTTAAAGTCAGGCCTTAAATCTCACTCCCTGAGTCCGTGGGCCAGACTGTAGCCAAGGCCATCGGTAGCCCACAGCGATGAAACGGAGTAGACCAGTGTTTCTCAAGCTTGGCCACTTGAAGATGTGTGGACTTCAACTCCCAGAATTCCCCAGCCAGCCTTGCTGGCTGGGGAATTCTGGGAGTTGAAGTCCACACATCTTCAAGTGGCCAAGCTTGAGAAACACTGGAGTAGACCATGGTTCAGTGGCTGCTTCCCTTTGGGGCAGGATGTTAGGAGATGAACGGGAAGGGGGGGCTACAATCATTCTTCAGAGGTTGGTGGTCCAAGCTCTCCATAACCGCTGTCTTGGCAGGAAGCGGGCGCTGAGAAGCACCCGCCACTAAGCTCAATTAAAGCCCCCAGTTCAGCGCCATAAGGTTGGACCTGCTATCTCCAAGAAGGTCCACCTCTCGTGTCCTAATGCAACGTGGTTGGTGCCTGCAGTGCTTCCTCCGAGGATCAGCCCCTCCGGGCTGCGAACGGGGAATGCCTGCCACGCAGCCCTGGCACCCCAGAGCGTGCGTCCCATGCCAACCCGCTTCCACAACGTTTGAGACCGGAAGGGGCCTTTCTGCCGCCCCCTTAATGGAGCCCCCAAACGGCAGCGTGTCTGCAGATTACTTTGGACCTCAATGAAGTCTCAGTTTTAAGGAGGTTAGACCCGGCCTGTGCTTGGACTGAAAGCGAACGGTGTTGGTGCGGCTTGGCAGCGTTCAATCGAGCACCATTTGCATCTCCCCATCCTTAATTTGAGCGCCCGTCCGCCCTGCCTGAATTCCGTTTTTAGCTGGCTCAGCATTCTGAATCCCCAATAGAGCAGATTCCCTGGTTCTGCCTGGACAAACCGGACATTCGCTCGGGGCGGGGGGGGGGGCTTTAAAAGAATCTTTGCCACGTTTCCTAGCTGGGCCAGCCACTCTGCAAAGACCATTTAGACCCTAAATCGGGCTGTGTTTTGTTTGCTAATCATCCTTCCCGGGGCTTTGCAGCTCGCTCCAATTAATCCTGCAGCTCGGGATGATTAAAGACGCGCATGACAGAACTCCTCTTTGGTCAACTCCAAAGGAACCTTGAAAACTTCCTTTTCAAAGCTGCCCCAACCTTTAGGCCTGGCTGTCTCCTCCCTCATCGCACAGCGAATTTCTCTTCTGGGTGGAAAGTCCAGGATCAAAAGAAGAGCGGCTTTTGAACATCCACTTTTAAAGCCATACGATGAATTCGGCCTATAGCTGGGATCCCTTAATTAAAAGTGTGTGTATGCATGCACCCGTGCGGATGTTTGTTTGCTGTGTGTTGTTCTTTTGCCCCTGGATATGCTGACGCTCTTCCACTTCGCAAGATAGCCTTTTCTAGCTATTTATGGCGGGCTTACAGAACAGGTTTTCGTGTAATTATTAGCTTTGTCCTGGACAAAACTCAATTCTGTACGTTTACACCCATGCATGCGCTGCTCTCCCCATCTTTTCTCTTGATCACGACTATCTGGGCAAGTTGGACTATAAAAGCAAGAACCAAATGCAGGAGAAAGAAATGCAAAATCACCACCAGGGCCCAAAGAACCTGTCAATCAATCTGCAGTCCTTTCTCTAAATCTTTCTACTTTATCCCATGAATCTTCTCTGGGACAGCTGGCGAGGCAAACTTGGGATTGCTCTCTCCTGAAGCCCCTTGAGTTGGAGGCGGAGAAAAGATGCCCCAGTCTTCTGGACAACGCAGCCACCTTTTTGCATCTTGTATTTTAACCGTCATTGTTAACATGACCTCGATGCAATTGCTATATATTTCAGTGTGGATTAAAACTTTTATAAAAGCGTGTTGAAAGAGGAGGTTTTAATTTTCCCATCGAGATTTGCTTGACGGGCAGATAGTAAAACTTGCTGTGTAGAGGAGCACTTGTTTTTTCTTGAACCAGCTGAAGAGAAAAAAACCAGGGATTTGGAGGGGGGAATTGGGACGCTAAGTGTACTTTGTTCTTTCTCTGGACCACATCCTTGGAGTCGGATAATGGTCTGGTGCTCATTGATAGGCATTGGCTTGAGTTTTATTTGGTGCATAGTTTGGCTTGCAGATAGCTTGGGACCTGACTGTTTGGGCCGATTCTCGTGATCTTAGAAGCTGGCCCTATTCGGGGGGCTCAATTTGTGCTCAAGTGGGAAGCAAAAACTGGTATTTGCTCAGAGATGGGCAGCCTTTCCTTTGCGGGTCCTCAGCAAGGTGCCCAGGGGGGGGCGTGGTGGCTCAGCGGGTAAGACACCAGGCTTGTCAATCGGAAGGTCGCAAGTTCGGAGGTTCAAATCCGTAGCCCCGTGTGACGGAGGGAGCTCCCGCACTCGCCCCAGCTCTTGCCAACCTAGCAATTAGAAAGCATGCAAATGCAAGTAGATGAATAGGTACCACTTCGGTGGGATGGTAACAGCGTTCCGCGTGCGTCATGACGGCCACATGACTGTGGAAGCGTCTTCGGACAACGCTGGCTCTTCGGCTAACAAGCGGAGGTGAGCACCGGCCCCTGGAGTCGGACACGACTGCACAAATGTGCGGGGGGAACCTTTACCTTTTTACAGCAAGGGGCCCATTTTTGTTTCATTGCCTAGCAGAGGAGCACCCCCTCCCCATCCAGGTCATTTGTATGGCAGTTTAGCTGGAAGTATTAGCTGCTCTCCCTTGCAGCTGATTGAAAATGACAGCTCATATTTTGCCGAAATTACAAGTCCGTCCAGTGTATGCAAACACCTTCCTTGATCAGGTTATTAAAGTGGATTAGCGGAATAATTTTCATTCCCTTTTCTCAAAACGTTTCTTCAGGATTAAGAGCCAACGGGAGGTGGGTTGCTGACCCTGCAAACCCTTGCTTTTTAGAAGTTTTCACTGGCGTCCTGGATTTGCTGGTGGAGACGGAAATGCGAAATGGAAGAATCGCTTGGTTTCCCATGAGAAGCAATGGCAGAGTAGGTTTGCTGCTGACAAATCTAAGGAGACTTCAAAACGCTTCGGAAAGCGCTCGCCAAGCTGGGCAGAGGAGGTGAAGTTAAAACGACAAAGCGCCCAAATGCATTTTTAAAAATCAATTAATGGTGTGGACAGACTTGGAATGTAGTGCGCAATTCAGGCTATTGCATCGGAAAGGCTATTAAAAATGAAAAAAAGTTTACAAGAGGATCAAGGATTGGAGATCTGGTTTAGAAGGAAGGGGTAGCATGAAGCTTTTGGTTTTAGCAAAAAGAAAGATGACATAAAAGATTAGAGGTTTATAGAAATAAAAATGGTCTAGGGAGTGGAGAATAATATTTTCCTGTCTACCCCAGAATATTAAAAAGGGCACAACAATATTGCTTGAATTTCAAGACATAATAATGTATAGTTTTGTATACTTTCTACCCCAGGGGAACTAATTAATTTATGAAACTTGCAGCTAGAATTTGTGATTACCACTAACTTGGGTGCATTCTTAGACAGATTGATTCTTGAATAATACAGGAATTAGCTAATGGTCTGTCCAAAGCTTTATTATTACCTGTAAAAATCCTGGAAGAACCACATCTCCAAAAAGATGAAAGAGGACAGTTCCAGTAATGACAGATCACTCAGTCTGACCTCAATACCTGGGAAGATTCTAGAGCAGATCCTGTAGGGATTGACCTGGGAGGACCATGAAAATAATGTGGTAGTTACCAGAAGTCAGCATGGATTCGTGAAGAACAAATCTTACCAGGCTATCTCGTGTTTTCATCAGGTAACTTTCTTAATAGATTGTGGGAATGCTGTAGTTGTAATATGTCTTGACTTCAGTAAAGTAATTGATAACATACTGATTAGCAGGCTACTTAATTGTGGGTTGGATGGCATGACAGGTGGATACATAGGCTCAAAAATCATACTCAAAAGAGCGATCCATGTATCTTCACCAAATTGGAGAGGGGTATTGATCCTCTGTTGTATTTTCATTAATGACTTGGATGAAGAAAGAGAGGGAATGGTTATATTTGCAAATAATACAAAATTGGTTGGATTGGTGAATGGCCTAGAAGGCAGAGATAAAACTAGAAACAATCTTGATAGCTTCCTGAAGTGTTCCTGACAGGCAATCCTGGCAAAACGATGGATCAGGAAGGGTCGGAAGCCTCAGCACAGTAAAAACTGATCAAGAGTTGGACTAGATGGTCTCGTATATGCCAACCTTGGGCCCCCAATTTCTTGAACTTCCTTCTTAGGACTAACACACTTACTGTATCTCCGCATGGAATATCTCCACATACTTTAGATTAGCAGCAGTAAGAGATTGATAAATGCTGGAAGCAGTTCTGATCCGATCACATGCATCATTAGCTGATGAGTCCAGTTGGCATGAATTTATTTCAATTTGTTATAGAACCACCATGATCTGTAGCTTCCAGGGATCCACTGCCCTCCTTTCTGTTCTACAGTTTGTCCCTGTCTTCTGAAAGCCTAGAGACTTTCTTCTTCAAGGCCCCAAACACTGCTTCTTAGTGATTCGCAATACCTTGCTTTTAGTTACCATTCTTGCCCTCTGAGTTTGCCGCTTATTATTTGTTAATTGTCTTCCTTTATGGATAATTGCTTCCTTAGTTCGTGTTGTAACATCTCCATGTGATCTGAAAATCAGCTAGCGTGGGCATTTACTGATCTAATCCTCTGCCTTGGCAAGGATTAGCAAGTTGTTTTGCAGAAACATGAATGTGCCAGAAACAGTGCCAGGTCACAACTGCAGTATCCTGACTATTAATCTTCATTTTCGTTTCTTAAGATCACAAGTAGAAGGCTTTTATTTCTTCTTGTTCCCTTATCAGGTTAGCCAAGTGAGGACGTTGAAGGAAAAAATGGATAGATACTTTCTTAATGAAGTCCTGTAGTCACTTACTGAGGTCATGCCCTGGAACTGGGCTACCTTATGTTCTTCGGCAGTCTCTGCTTACTCAGCAGGAAGCACTCATTCAATCACCCACAGTGGGCAATCAGTCACTTTCAGGACACACCATTTGCAATAAGCAACTTTTCAGGAAATGGCTTTTTCACCCTCACACAATCCCTCAGAAGACCGCTTCTCTGTCCCTCTCCTCTCTTCCTTGTACTTGCCCCCTGTTGAACCTCCCTGGCAAATTCCTGTTAGCTCTCCTCTTCGCCCACTCAGGAAGCATGCTCCCTGGAAACTCCCATCATCCCCAGCCTGACCTGGCAGTAACTCTAGAGCAGGGGTAGCAAACCCGTGGCCCTCCACACGCTCCCAACTTGCGATGCCAGCAGAGCCAATCAAATAGCAACGGCGATGGGACGATGGGGGTTGTAAATCTTAAACCTACATCAGCTCAGCGCTATTTGTGAATGGGAGACGCAGCTGTAAAAACCACTCTGTAGGAACCTTCATTTCCTTCCCAGCCAGCCAGCAAGGTCCTTGTCTCGAGGTCAGCTGTAAATCCTGACGCCAGGCTTTGCTTCCCATTAATTGGCATGTGTGTTTTATTTTATTTTATTTTATTTTTGAGAATCTAATTATAGCTGTCACATTAAGGCTCCTCATAGCTCATCTGCCAGCCGGGTGAAGCGCGCCATAAGCCGTAAAGCCAGCGGCTTTGTCAGACGGCGTGGTGAGGGAATAAACAGTTGTGCTCAAGGGCTCAAGTTCTGCGTGTTCCAAGATATTCCCAAACTTGGCATTACAGGTAGTCCTCGCTTAACAACCATTTGTTTAGTGACGGTTTGGACTTATGACAGTGCTGAAAAAAACGACTTACAACCAATCCTCACACGACTGTTGCAGCGTCCCCACGGTCACGTGATCACGATTTGGCCGCTTGGCAACCGGTCCTCATTAACGACCGTTGCAGCATCCTGTGGTCACGTGATCACCATTTTCGACCTGTCTGGCTAGCTTCTAGCAAGCAAAATCAATACGGAACCACATGATTTGCTTAACGGCCGCCGCAAAACAGGTGAAATCAGGTTGGATTTGCTTAATGACCGCTTCGCTTAGCAACTGAAATTCCAGTCCCCATTGTGGTTGTTAAATGAGGACTACCAACTGTATATCAGAATTTCTCCCTGCATAAGCGTCATGTTTCCAAGTTCATCTGATCCAGTGACAGCCTCCCCCCCCCCCATTTTAGTCTTTGGTGGTCATAATCACAAAGCCGCTTGTGTGTGTCTGCATGCAGACACGCATTTGCCTCTTGACGTGACAAGAAGCTGAACGTGGTGGTGGTGGCCGGCAATATTTTTAAAATATTATAATAATGTAAACCGCCCAGAGTCCCCTCTGCGGGGAGAGATGGGCGGTGATATAAGTTGAATGAATGAATGAATGAATGAATGAATGAATGAATGAATGAATGAATAAATAAATGTCGATGCTTCCCTTTATTATTAGATTTTAGATTTTTATTGTTTTCATTTTGTCGTCATTCCCAGAGATCCATAGAAGCCAGAGCGGAACACGTCGATACCCTTGATGTGGCTGGAAGTTTTGGAGGCCTTTTGATAAAATGCCATCAGATCTTCACAATGGGATCTCTCTGCGGGCACACGCACACACACACGCGCGCACACACACACACACACACACACTCACCATGTGGGCACCAGAAAGAAACCAAAATTGGCATTTTGCTTCTAGAATATCCCGTGCCCTGTTCTAGAAGCAGAATACCAACTTTGATCTCCCTTTTCAGAACGGCCCTTCCTGCTGTCAGTCACTTCTAATAGCTGGGCATCTTTTAAGAAGTGGCCTATCGTACATCAATTCATTTTTAGTTTTCCGATTTTATGCTTTTTTTGTAAAACACAGGGAGACTGGCAGGTGGTGGGGTATGAACCCCAAGAATAACGAGTCTAAAACTCTTGTCAACCACGATCCACAGACATTTCCTCTGTTTTCGGAAGGTCCAAAGGAGGAACTTTTGCCACATGCAAAGTTTCGTTCGGAGACGTGGACTCCACGGGTGTGTATTGGGAATGTAAGGGAACTGCATTCACATCTCTAAGCAAAAAGAAAAAAAGTGTTGAACTCCTAAAGTGGCTCCTTTTAATAATAAGTAAAATCCTTTAAAAAGGTACACAAAAAGGAGATTCGGTTTGGAGGACTTTGCATTCGCCTTCCGTAACGAAAGACCAGGTTTTGAAGAAATGTCGGAAGGGAAGGAGCAATTGAGGGAGGTAATGTGATGTTAGTCATGCTTCCCCAACCTGGTGCTCCCTGAGGATTTCTCCCACAATTCTTAGCCTTTTCTCCTGGGGGTAATGGAACCGAGGTAGTGTAAGGCAGCTGATGGGAATAGAGGATGTTAAGTGACTTCTTCAGGCAGCGCATCGCTGTCGTAAATCGGTGGCCCGAGAAATGCGACAAGTCCATTCAGTTAAAAGGTTTAGCAGGGGATCAGAAACTCGTAACGCTTGGCTGTTGGCAAGCCCAAACTTCTAGGTTCAGGAGCATATATAGGGATAACGGGCATGGGAAGAATCTATCATCTATATCTATCTATCATCTATCTATCTATCTATCTATCTATCTATCTATCTATCTATCTATCATCTATCAATCAAGGCAGGCACTAGGACCTGCGCGAAATCCTGGCAGGGCAGGTTTGGAGGCAGCAGGGCACAAGGCAGGCACTAGGACCTGCGCAGAATCCCGGCAGGGCAGGTTTGGAGGCAGCGAGGCACAAGGCAGGCACTAGGACCTGCGCAGAATCCCGGCAGGGCAGGTTTGGAGGCAGCGAGGCACAAGGCAGGCACTAGGACCTGCGCGGAATCCCGGCAGGGCAGGTTTGGAGGCAGCCAGGCACAAGGCAGGCACTAGGACCTGCGCGGAATCCCGGCAGGGCAGGTTTGGAGGCAGCGAGGCACAAGGCAGGCACTAGGACCTGCGCGGAATCCCGGCAGGGCAGGTTTGGAGGCAGCGAGGCACAAGGCAGGCACTAGGACCTGCGCGGAATCCCGGCAGGGCAGGTTTGGAGGCAGCCAGGCACAAGGCAGGCACTAGGACCTGCGCGGAATCCCGGCAGGGCAGGTTTGGAGGCAGCCAGGCACAAGGCAGGCACTAGGACCTGCGCGGAATCCCGGCAGGGCAGGTTTGGAGGCAGCCAGGCACAAGGCAGGCACTAGGACCTGCGCGGAATCCCGGCAGGGCAGGTTTGGAGGCAGCGAGGCACAAGGCAGGCACTAGGACCTGCGCGGAATCCCGGCAGGGCAGGTTTGGAGGCAGCGAGGCACAAGGCAGGCACTAGGACCTGCGCGGAATCCCGGCAGGGCAGGTTTGGAGGCAGCCAGGCACAAGGCAGGCACTAGGACCTGCGCGGAATCCCGGCAGGGCAGGTTTGGAGGCAGCCAGGCACAAGGCAGGCACTAGGACCTGCGCGGAATCCCGGCAGGGCAGGTTTGGAGGCAGCCAGGCACAAGGCAGGCACTAGGACCTGCGCGGAATCCCGGCAGGGCAGGTTTGGAGGCAGCCAGGCACAAGGCAGGCACTAGGACCTGCGCGGAATCCCGGCAGGGCAGGTTTGGAGGCAGCGAGGCACAAGGCAGGCACTAGGACCTGCGCGGAATCCCGGCAGGGCAGGTTTGGAGGCAGCGAGGCACAAGGCAGGCACTAGGACCTGCGCGGAATCCCGGCAGGGCAGGTTTGGAGGCAGCGAGGCACAAGGCAGGCGCTAGGACCTGCGCGGAATCCCGGCCGGGCAGGTTTGGAGGCAGCGAGGCACAAGGCAGGCGCTAGGACCTGCGTGGAATCCCGGCAGGGCAGGTTTGGAGGCAGCGAGGCACAAGGCAGGCGCTAGGACCTGCGCGGAATCCCGGCAGGGCAGGTTTGGAGGCAGCGAGGCACAAGGCAGGCGCTAGGACCTGCGTGGAATCACAGCAGGTTTGGAGGCAGCAAGGCACAAGGCAGGCACTAGGACCTGCGCGGAATCCCGGCAGGGCAGGTTTGGAGGCAGCGAGGCACAAGGCAGGCACTAGGACCTGCGTGGAATCACAGCAGGTTTGGAGGCAGCAAGGCACAAGGCAGGCACTAGGACCTGCGCGGAATCCTGGCAGGGCAGGTTTGGAGGCAGCGAGGCACAAGGCAGGCACTAGGACCTGCGTGGAATCACAGCAGGTTTGGAGGCAGCAAGGCACAAGGCAGGCACTAGGACCTGCGCGGAATCCCGACAGGGCAGGTTTGGAGGCAGCAAGGCACAAGGCAGGCACTAGGACCTGCGCGGAATCCTGGCAGGGCAGGTTTGGAGGCAGCAAGGCACAAGGCAGGCACTAGGACCTGCGTGGAATCCTGGCAGGGCAGGTTTGGAGGCAGCAAGGCACAAGGCAGGCACTAGGACCTGCACGGAATCCTGGCAGGGTTCGGAGGCAGCAGCAGCCACGACACACCCAGACACTGCAGCCGACACTCTAATGTGTCCCGACACACAATTTGGAAAGCTCTGATCTATCTATCTATCTATCTATCTATCTATCTATCTATCTATCTATCTATCTATCTATCTATCTATCTATCATCCATCCATCCATCCATCCATCCATCCATCTCTATCATCTCTATTATCTATCTGTCCACCCACCCATCTACAAACCTACCCATCACCCACCCATCCACCCACCCATCCAGTTCCCTTGGCAATTTGCAAAGATCAGTACCAAGCCCCGTGATGAAAAGCAACAGCACAAAAGGAAAGGAGGTTGGAAGGGAAGAGGGACAAAGCGAACTAAAGCCATAGGAGTTACAACATCTTCCAATCCTGCCCAGAAGGAAAAAGCAGTGCCCAAGAAGTCTAAAATGGCTCAGCTGGGGCACACCTCCTTGTGGGCACACTATCTTGGTTTTTGAGGAACTCCTGAGGAATTGCAAAGAGACCCAGGTAAATTTAAAATCTCCTTTGAGTCAAGTTTAGTTCTCAATGACCTCGCTGAGGTGTCTGTATGGTTTTCTGGGCAACAGCGCAGAAATGCTTTGGTTTGTTTGCTTCCTGTTTAGCCCTGGGGTTTCTGAGTGGTCTCCCATCCAAGGACAGAGCAGGTATGATCCCACTTAGGTTTTTCAAGATCAGCTGTGTTGGGTAGGCAGCTTAGCGGGACAGAAAAATGCAATTGGAAGAGGAGCAGCAAAGGAAAGGTGAGAAATGCAACTTCTTTGAAATGGGTATTTCCAAACCACTATAAAACCCAATCTTTTAAAATGTGCCCTCCTCCAATTTTTGCAATGCCGTCTGCCAGTTGAACACCCGAAGAGCAAAAAGGTGGGTTTAAATTGGGTTTCTGTACCCAACGGGCAAGGGGTTGACCTAGTGGCCTTTTGCAACTCAAGCTTGTGCGTTTCTGCAGGTAGCGGGGAAAACAACTCGGAATAATCGGAAAAGCCATTTGGGCAACAAAGGGCAGACATTGCAGGAGACGGTTTGCAAAACTTGGGCAAAAATTGGAAAGAAAACAAGGCGTGCCTTTGAAGACATGCGCAACTGAAGAGCATAGCTGTGTTTTTGGGACCGCAAACCGACTTTCTTAAATACCGTGCACCGAATTGGACAAATCCATCCATCTGCTAAAGTCATTTGAGAACACAAGGTTAAGTCTGGGACCGAAACCTTTGCACACACACATAGATGCACACTCTTTTGTCTCTCCCCCCCCCCCCCCGGTTGGGGCACGGTCACCTTCTGCTACTCCATTGCCCCCAGCAAGAACTGATGAGCAACAATCCACTGGGGTGCCATAGACCCATGCCGGCGTTGTTTTACACGCACACCTTAGTGCTTATTCGTCGGTTTTCATTACATTAGCTTTAATTAAAGCAATTAACTTTTGTTGTGTGGGGTTCCCCCCCCCCCCAACTTAAAGGCAGAGCCCCGTTCACGGTGGGCTGCGTTGATCAGCAACGTTTGCAAAGCAGCGTTGGAAGTGTTTTAAAAGGGAGCGATGAAGATAAAGCCGAGGGGAGCATCCGGGGGGATGCGGCCGAGCGGCGCATAAGGCTGCTTGCAGAATTCAGAGTGCTGCAGACGTAGCTGCTCTGCCTTATTTAATGTTGTGGTACCGTCTAAGACGCCAGGCTTGTCGATTGGAAGATCGCAAGTTCAGAGGTTCGAATCCTGCGTGACGGAGGGAGCTCCCGCACCAGCCCCAGCTCTTGCCAACCTAGCAATTCGAAAGCAGGCAAATGCAAGTAGATGAATAGGTACCACTTCGGTGGGAAGGTAAAAGCGTTCTGCGCGTGTCATGCCAGCCACATGACCACGGAAGCGTCTTCGGACAACGCTGGCTCTTCAGCTAACAAACGGAGATGAGCACCGGCCCCCAGAGGCGGACACGACTGCACAACTGTGCAGGGGGAGCCTTTACCTTTTTACCGTCTACTGGAATTTGCTAGCCTTCATTGGCTTGGGAATGCGCTGACACTGTTTTCGGCCCGGAACACGACCGGTTCCAACTTGGGGTGCTCTGCATGGGAGTCAGCTTTAATGCAGCTCCCTCCAACTCCAGCAGCAGCAGGGCCAATGGGTGGATTTCACAGTTTTACTATGCACAGGAGCCTTGATTTTGCTGCACGAGATTATGGCCTGGAAACTCCGTCCAAGAGTTATGGGAGGGTTTTGAGCCGGAGTCGAGAATCGGGGTGCGGATTTGCGGCATGCCCGTCCCCAACATGCCCATGCCGCAATTCCATGCCATAAACAGAATCCCCCTTTCTTTTAGATCCCTTGGTTTAGGCTTCAGGCTCTTCTGGAGACCAAGACGTGTTTAGGAGAGATGCGTGCACATTTATTGGCATTTATTCTTCTTTATCAACCCTCCCAAGTCTCGGGGTAGCAGGGATCAATGTCTTGAATGATTCCTTTAGGCTAGAAGCAGCACTCTTGGTCCCATGTCGTAAACCCTCTTGTGGCATCACTAAAACTCAGACAAAGATTATGGCATTCCGTTTTCTTGCTGACGGGCGTGTTCCTCTGGGTAAATCTTGTTCAGGATTCAGATTCCGATAGAGCACATCCAGCAACATTTGTTCAAAACAATTTGGCTGCAAGAGGGGGACGAACAGGGCCGTAAGCATTCAGGAGGAGCGACTACGAGGTTATGTGCGTTGTGGCATCCTGTGCAAGTGCAGGAGAGAGCATTTGCTCCTCGGACGCCTGGGTACGTGGAGTTAACCGTGGTTGTTAATGATGCCGAAAAGAGTGCCCTGCTGGATGCAATGCAACCACACGTCTTAATAAACTGGTTGATATCTGTCCGTCCGTCCATCCATCCATCATGGATGTACTGCATGTATGTTTCTATTCATCATGTCTGTATGTATCCATCTATCCATCCAACATGTCTGTATGTAGCCATCATGTATGCATGTATGTATGTATCCATTTTATGTCTGTATCCATCCATCCATCATGTATCTATCCATCTATCCATCCATTGTGTCTGTATATAGCTATCATGTATGTATGTACAGTATGTATGTATCCATCTGATGTCTGTATCCATCTATCATGTCTGTCTGTCTGTAACCATCTCATCCATCCATCCATCCATCATGTCTATCTGTATGTATCTATCATGTATGTATGTATGTATGTATGTATGTATGTATCTATCTATCTATCTATCTATCTATCTATCTATCTATCTATCTATCATCTATCTATCATCTATCTATCTATCTATCTATCTATCTATCTATCTATCTATCTATCTATCATCCATCCATCCATCCATCCATCCTGTCTGTCTGTCTGTCTGTCTCTGTCTGTCTGTCTGTCTGTCTGTCTCATGCATGCATGCATGCATGCATCCATCCATCCATCCATCCATCCATCCATCCATCCATCCATCCATCCATCCATCCATCCTGTCTGTCTGTCTGTCTGTCTGTCTGTCTGTCTGTCTGTCTGTCTGTCTGTCTGTCTGTCTTATGCATGCATCCATCCATCCATCCATCCATCCATCCATCCATCCATCCATCCTGTCTGTCTGTCTGTCTGTCGCATGCATGCATGCATGCATGCATGCATCCATCCATCCTGTCTGTCTGTCTGTCTGTCTGTCTGTCTGTCTGTCTGTCTGTCTTATGCATGCATGCATGCATGCATCCATCCATCCCAGGATAGAATCAGAAAGGAAGCTTCCAAGAGTCGCCGTTTGCTCCGATGCTCTGGCAGGTGAACGGCTTGCAGGGCACAATCTCCCTCCCTCCCTCCTGCTCCCATTCTCCCTTTTATTGCAGCCTTTCTTGTTAATGAAGCCGTCCCTATTAATGAGGCGGTGGGATGCAGGAGCCGGGGCATGCCCAACGCACAGCTTATTGTCTCTCCATTCCGTTCCCGTCAGGAGGAAAATTGGATTCCGGTAATGAAAGAATTAAATGGTCCTCTCGTCTCAGCTCCCATCTTGAGGATGGAGAGTGAGTGTGTGTGAGTGTGTGTGTGTTGGAGGTGACTCAAATCCCTTCCCGGGCACTGAAGGAATCTGTTCGTCTGTTCTTTTAATCAATTGCTTTTTAGCTTGAGAATTTGGTCATTCATTCATTCATTCATTCATTCATTCATTCATTCATTCATTCATTCATTCACTTGATTTCTGTCCCGCCTGTTCAGGGGTCCAAGGCAGTGTCCAGTTGCTCCTTCTTCCTAATCAATCAAATCAATCAATTTATTCGGTCACAGACCAGCAAATAAAACAGAAGATTCACATCTGATTCACACCTTCCTCCTATTTTTCTGCCCCACAGCAACCCTGCGAGGTGGGCTGGGCTGAGAGAGGGGGACTAGCCCAAAGCCACCCCCAAGTGACTTTATCCCATCTTCTTCATAGCTGGCCCTGCTTATGTCTGGTGTCCTTCAACAGGCCGCTCCACAGCAGCCCTATTTTTTGACCTAGTTCAGAAGTTCACCATTCCCATGCCTCTTTATCATCTTAATTTTTGACCCATGGACAACAAAGCTTCCAAGGGTTTGGTGGAAAGGATTCCTGGTCTGGATCAAGCTCTGTTGGGGGCTAAACCAGGATGATGGAGGGTGTCCCAAGATTGGGGTAGCTGATAGCACCTGGAATCATAGTTTGGTTCTTGGGAACTTCTTCTGGTCCAAGGAAGACTCTTGAGGCAGGACCATTGAAAATAAGAACATCTCAATCTTGGTCTTCTTCTGGGGGACATCTTTTCAGGTATTTAGAGAAGGCTACCCTGCCTTTTCAAACACCTACTTTGAAAGCAGTTGCTGATGGCCTTTCCAAGTTCTTCAATGAACGGACCAAGACATTGTTTGGATGATCTCTCCAAATTTCTCAAGGGCAGAAGTTCCTCCATTCCAGCACTACTTGAAAACTCTAGGAAGAGGTGGTTCCTCGAGATGTCCTCCCTTGGGGTCAAACGGAAGGGAGGTCTCAGGCCTTTGGAGACCAGATAGGTCAACAAAAGACTTGCACGCACACACTCACACACACACGCTTCTGGCTGTCCACCATTCTCCACCTACGGGGACTGCATTGTCTGAAAGCCATTTCAGAAGCAAATCCTTTTTCAAGAAGTGCCATGACAACTGATGGGAAGGAATACCGGAGGCTAACGTCTCTCCCGGGCACCACTTCCTTCCACCAATTCATCTTGGGCATAATCAACCCAGGCCTTTAATTGGCACAAAGCTAGCAGAAGCTGTCAAGGAAAAACCACACGCCACATTTCATCTGATTGGGCCACGTGGCCGGGGCTGCAGAGAGACGCCGCGTTCCAACTTCGGCCCCGCTTAAGAAGCGAATGGGCCTCTTGTACTCCAAGCAGGAATGATTTTCTATAGATTTAATTCTCTCTTTTCCCATTAAAGGCACTATGTTTCTCCTCCCCCCCCCCCACAACTCACCTGCAGCTGTAAATCCCCTTCATTTTTTTTTGACGCTTTTACAAGTTCCCCATCAATGCTATTTCCTTGAAGTGGTGATTGTCCTGAGAGAGCGCACGAGCCGCCTTTTCCATAGGCCTCCTTCACTCACCTGCAATGCAGGGGAGAGATTTATGGCCCTCTGCCTTTAATTCAAGGCCTATAAAGTCAGAAAAGACCACAACAATAAAACTCGCTTTTAGGCAAGGCGAGGCGGCGTCATCAAGCCCTTTTCGGCATTCAGCGTTCTAATGTGGCATATTAAGTGTCAACAGCTATTAAAAAGAAAAGGGAAAGAGATGTTGCAGTGGGGGGGGAAGCTTCCATGGTTGGGTGTAATAATGGGGGCCTTTAAAGGACCAACAAAATAGAACAGTGTGATGAACATTGCTAGGGGGAGAACAGAAGAAGAGAAGAACCCTGTGCTAAGCCAGCATTTTGGTCAACCAGAGCTCTGAGGAGTTCTGCCCCCCTCCTGCCGCCCTCAACTGGAAGTGACATGGGGTCTTCAAGACCCAAGAAACCCTGATAGACCTCTTTTCCCAGGTTTGATTCAATTATCTTTTAATAAGAGAAGAACACCGCTGGAGGATCAGGGCAAAGCTCAACGTAGACCAGCATTTGTCTCTCACAGTGGCCAACCAGTTTCCCCTGGGGAGATGGGGATAAGCCCTCTCCCACCATTGTTCTCACCTCTGCAGCTGGTGCTGCCCCCAACCTGGAGATAACATGGAGACATCAAGACTACTAGACTTCAAGACCACCACGTACAATGGAGCGCCCGCCATGAATTCACCCAATCTTCTTTTAAGAAGAACATCTCAGTAGCTTTGCTGCGTCAGGTCAAGGCTCATCTTGACTTCGTTTTGCTTTTAACATGGAGACTTCAAGACCACCACGTACAATGGAGCGCCCGCCATGAATCCATCCAATCTTCTGTTAAGAAGAACATCTCAGTAGCTTTGCTGCGTCAGGTCAAGGCTCATCTTGACTTCGTTTTGCTTTTAACATGGAGACTTCAAGACCACCACGTACAATGGGGTGTCCTCCGTGAATTCATCCAGTCTTCTGTTAAGAAGAACATCTCAGTAGCTTTGCTGCGTCAGGTCAAGGCTCATCTTGACTTCGTTTTGCTTTTAACATGGAGACTTCAAGACCACCACGTACAATGGAGCGCCCGCCGTGAATCCATCCAATCTTCTGTTAAGAAGAACATCTCAGTAGCTTTGCTGCGTCAGGTCAAGGCTCATCTTGACTTCGTTTTGCTTTTAACATGGAGACTTCAAGACCACCACGTACAATGGGGTGTCCTCTGTGAATCCATCCAATCTTCTGTTAAGAAGAACATCTCAGTAGCTTTGCTGCGTCAGGTCAAGGCTCATCTTGACTTCGTTTTGCTTTTACCATGGAGACTTCAAGACCACCACGTACAATGGGGTGTCCTCCGTGAATTCATCCAGTCTTCTGTTAAGAAGAACATCTCAGTAGCTTTGCTGCGTCAGGTCAAGGCTCATCTTGACTTCGTTTTGCTTTTAACCTGGAGACTTCAAGACCACCACGTACAATGGGGTGTCCTCCGTGAATTCATCCAGTCTTCTGTTAAGAAGAACATCTCAGTAGCTTTGCTGCGTCAGGTCAAGGCTCATCTTGACTTCGTTTTGCTTTTAACCTGGAGACTTCAAGACCACCACGTACAATGGGGTGTCCTCCGTGAATTCATCCAGTCTTCTGTTAAGAAGAACATCTCAGTAGCTTTGCTGCGTCAGGTCAAGGCTCATCTTGACTTCGTTTTGCTTTTAACATGGAGACTTCAAGACCACCACGTACAATGGGGTGTCCTCCGTGAATCCATCCAGTCTTCTGTTAAGAAGAACATCTCAGTAGCTTTGCTGCGTCAGGTCAAGGCTCATCTTGACTTCGTTTTGCTTTTAACCTGGAGACTTCAAGACCACCACGTACAATGGGGTGTCCTCCGTGAATTCATCCAGTCTTCTGTTAAGAAGAACATCTCAGTAGCTTTGCTGCGTCAGGTCAAGGCTCATCTTGACTTCGTTTTGCTTTTAACCTGGAGACTTCAAGACCACCACGTACAATGGGGTGTCCTCCGTGAATTCATCCAGTCTTCTGTTAAGAAGAACATCTCAGTAGCTTTGCTGCGTCAGGTCAAGGCTCATCTTGACTTCGTTTTGCTTTTAACCTGGAGACTTCAAGACCACCACGTACAATGGGGTGTCCTCCGTGAATTCATCCAGTCTTCTGTTAAGAAGAACATCTCAGTAGCTTTGCTGCGTCAGGTCAAGGCTCATCTTGACTTCGTTTTGCTTTTAACCTGGAGACTTCAAGACCACCACGTACAATGGGGTGTCCTCCGTGAATTCATCCAGTCTTCTGTTAAGAAGAACATCTCAGTAGCTTTGCTGCGTCAGGTCAAGGCTCATCTTGACTTCGTTTTGCTTTTAACCTGGAGACTTCAAGACCACCACGTACAATGGGGTGTCCTCCGTGAATTCATCCAGTCTTCTGTTAAGAAGAACATCTCAGTAGCTTTGCTGCGTCAGGTCAAGGCTCATCTTGACTTCGTTTTGCTTTTAACCTGGAGACTTCAAGACCACCACGTACAATGGGGTGTCCTCCGTGAATTCATCCAGTCTTCTGTTAAGAAGAACATCTCAGTAGCTTTGCTGCGTCAGGTCAAGGCTCATCTTGACTTCGTTTTGCTTTTAACCTGGAGACTTCAAGACCACCACGTACAATGGGGTGTCCTCCGTGAATTCATCCAGTCTTCTGTTAAGAAGAACATCTCAGTAGCTTTGCTGCGTCAGGTCAAGGCTCATCTTGACTTCGTTTTGCTTTTAACCTGGAGACTTCAAGACCACCACGTACAATGGGGTGTCCTCCGTGAATTCATCCAGTCTTCTGTTAAGAAGAACATCTCAGTAGCTTTGCTGCGTCAGGTCAAGGCTCATCTTGACTTCGTTTTGCTTTTAACCTGGAGACTTCAAGACCACCACGTACAATGGGGTGTCCTCCGTGAATTCATCCAGTCTTCTGTTAAGAAGAACATCTCAGTAGCTTTGCTGCGTCAGGTCAAGGCTCATCTTGACTTCGTTTTGCTTTTAACCTGGAGACTTCAAGACCACCACGTACAATGGGGTGTCCTCCGTGAATTCATCCAGTCTTCTGTTAAGAAGAACATCTCAGTAGCTTTGCTGCGTCAGGTCAAGGCTCATCTTGACTTCGTTTTGCTTTTAACCTGGAGACTTCAAGACCACCACGTACAATGGGGTGTCCTCCGTGAATTCATCCAGTCTTCTGTTAAGAAGAACATCTCAGTAGCTTTGCTGCGTCAGGTCAAGGCTCATCTTGACTTCGTTTTGCTTTTAACCTGGAGACTTCAAGACCACCACGTACAATGGGGTGTCCTCCGTGAATTCATCCAGTCTTCTGTTAAGAAGAACATCTCAGTAGCTTTGCTGCATCAGGTCAAGGCTCATCTTGACTTCGTTTTGCTTTTAACATGGAGACTTCAAGACCACCACGTACAATGGAGTGTCCTCTGTGAATCCATCCAATCTTCTGTTAAGAAGAATATCTCAGTAGCTTTGCTGCGTCAGGTCAAGGCTCATCTTGACTTCGTTTTGCTTTTAACATGGAGACTTCAAGACCACCACGTACAATGGGGTGTCCTCCGTGAATTCATCCAGTCTTCTGTTAAGAAGAACATCTCAGTAGCTTTGCTGCATCAGGTCAAGGCTCATCTTGACTTCGTTTTGCTTTTAACCTGGAGACTTCAAGACCACCACGTACAATGGGGTGTCCTCCGTGAATTCATCCAGTCTTCTGTTAAGAAGAACATCTCAGTAGCTTTGCTGCGTCAGGTCAAGGCTCATCTTGACTTCGTTTTGCTTTTAACCTGGAGACTTCAAGACCACCACGTACAATGGGGTGTCCTCCGTGAATTCATCCAGTCTTCTGTTAAGAAGAACATCTCAGTAGCTTTGCTGCATCAGGTCAAGGCTCATCTTGACTTCGTTTTGCTTTTAACATGGAGACTTCAAGACCACCACGTACAATGGAGTGTCCTCTGTGAATCCATCCAATCTTCTGTTAAGAAGAACATCTCAGTAGCTTTGCTGCGTCAGGTCAAGGCTCATCTTGACTTCGTTTTGCTTTTAACATGGAGACTTCAAGACCACCACGTACAATGGGGTGTCCTCCGTGAATTCATCCAGTCTTCTGTTAAGAAGAACATCTCAGTAGCTTTGCTGCGTCAGGTCAAGGCTCATCTTGACTTCGTTTTGCTTTTAACCTGGAGACTTCAAGACCACCACGTACAATGGGGTGTCCTCCGTGAATTCATCCAGTCTTCTGTTAAGAAGAACATCTCAGTAGCTTTGCTGCGTCAGGTCAAGGCTCATCTTGACTTCGTTTTGCTTTTAACCTGGAGACTTCAAGACCACCACGTACAATGGGGTGTCCTCCGTGAATTCATCCAGTCTTCTGTTAAGAAGAACATCTCAGTAGCTTTGCTGCGTCAGGTCAAGGCTCATCTTGACTTCGTTTTGCTTTTAACATGGAGACTTCAAGACCACCACGTACAATGGAGTGTCCTCTGTGAATCCATCCAATCTTCTGTTAAGAAGAACATCTCAGTAGCTTTGCTGCGTCAGGTCAAGGCTCATCTTGACTTCGTTTTGCTTTTAACATGGAGACTTCAAGACCACCACGTACAATGGGGTGTCCTCTGTGAATCCATCCAATCTTCTGTTAAGAAGAACATCTCAGTAGCTTTGCTGCGTCAGGTCAAGGCTCATCTTGACTTCGTTTTGCTTTTAACATGGAGACTTCAAGACCACCACGTACAATGGGGTGTCCTCCGTGAATTCATCCAGTCTTCTGTTAAGAAGAACATCTCAGTAGCTTTGCTGCGTCAGGTCAAGGCTCATCTTGACTTCGTTTTGCTTTTAACCTGGAGACTTCAAGACCACCACGTACAATGGGGTGTCCTCCGTGAATTCATCCAGTCTTCTGTTAAGAAGAACATCTCAGTAGCTTTGCTGCGTCAGGTCAAGGCTCATCTTGACTTCGTTTTGCTTTTAACATGGAGACTTCAAGACCACCACGTACAATGGGGTGTCCTCCGTGAATTCATCCAGTCTTCTGTTAAGAAGAACATCTCAGTAGCTTTGCTGCGTCAGGTCAAGGCTCATCTTGACTTCGTTTTGCTTTTAACATGGAGACTTCAAGACCACCACGTACAATGGGGTGTCCTCCGTGAATTCATCCAGTCTTCTGTTAAGAAGAACATCTCAGTAGCTTTGCTGCGTCAGGTCAAGGCTCATCTTGACTTCGTTTTGCTTTTAACCTGGAGACTTCAAGACCACCACGTACAATGGGGTGTCCTCCGTGAATTCATCCAGTCTTCTGTTAAGAAGAACATCTCAGTAGCTTTGCTGCGTCAGGTCAAGGCTCATCTTGACTTCGTTTTGCTTTTACCATGGAGACTTCAAGACCACCACGTACAATGGGGTGTCCTCCGTGAATTCATCCAGTCTTCTGTTAAGAAGAACATCTCAGTAGCTTTGCTGCGTCAGGTCAAGGCTCATCTTGACTTCGTTTTGCTTTTAACATGGCCAACCAGATGCCTCTGGGAGCTCACAAGCAGGAGATAGGGATATAGTCCTCTCCCACTATTGTTCATCTGCAAGGAACTAGGAAGTCTGCTGCCCTCAACCTGGAGATAACACTGGGTGTTGAAGTCATCCTTTGGTGTGAATATTTTTTCTCTCTCCCCATCATCTCTGCCCCAAATCGATCTGTCCCTTTTATTTATTTATTTAAATTTGTATTACCGCCCATCTCCCCCATCGGGGGACCCAGGGCGGTTCACAATAAAACATAATTAAAAACATAAGTAGAAATTTACAATATTAATAAATAATATAAAACCCAAGCGTAGAAGATGTTGAAGATGGTAATACCGAAGGGGCTTCGTGGGACCAGCCATCCCCAAGAGGAACTGTTGGCATTTCCCTCCCAGGCAAGCCGGCAGAACCAGGTCTTCAAGTCTTTCCGGAAGGTCGGGAGCGAGGAAACCCGCCTCAGCTCCGGGGGTAAGATGTTCCAGAGGGCGGGCACTACTGCAGAGAAGGCCCGCCTCCTGGACCCCGCTAGATGGAACTCTTTAGTCGATGGGGTCCGCAGCAAGCCCTCTCTGACTGATCGGGTGGGGCGGGTCGATGTTCTGGGGATGAGACGGTCCCTCAGGTAACCTGGCCCCATGCCATGTAGGGCTTTAAAGGTGATAACCAGCACCTTGAATTGGACCCGGAAGCAAACTGGAACCCAACGCAGCTCGCGCAGCAGAGGTGTCACTTGAGCCGATCTTCTGGCCCCAATAACTGTCTGCACGGCCGCATTCTGGACCAGTTCCCTCTTTGCACAGAGCATGCGGCTGGGACATGATGCACAACATGGGAAGTGGGTTGCTTTATGGTGTCGGAGGTGCATAGGGGAAATGACCCAGCTTTTTTCGGAGGGACACAATCTGGCCCTCCGAAAGGGTGACCGCTTTTGTTAGGGTTCCAAATATAATTTAAGCTCTAATTCAAACAGGACTTGGTTGGCTGGTTTCAAGCAAAGCATCTCAGCTGAATGCAAGTTACGCAGGTAATTTTACAGAGCCGTTTCCCTCCAGATCCCTGCAGCCACGTACAGATCGTGCCTTTCCGGATCTTAATTTATTATTATTATTTTTTAATCATGCTCCGTGGACAATAGGCTCCTGGCCTATTAGAGCAAGTAATTCTGCTTCTCGGCGTAAACAGTACAGGGAGCAGAAAATGTTCTCTTGCAGGGGGGTTCTCGAACGCCTCCTTTTTTGTCGATCGCTGAAGCAATTTCAGAAGAAAAGAAATAGTCGAGTGAGATGTTGTTTTGTTTTTTAAGCCCACCATGAAAGAAAATTAAAATTGGTTATAGACTCAAAAACGTACCACAAAGTCCCCTTTGAATGTGTTTTGGAGTCCTCACAATTTGCTGTTTTGATATTCCCATTCTGTATTGACACTGAACTGTATTGACGTTGAACCCTCTGAACTGGCTTCGTGTGCTCCAACTGACTTGTCCTGGCCCCGCCCCCTCCTTTAGCTGGCCCCTCCCATTTGGGAGATGTTTCCACCTTCTCAAGGCCGGTATCACCGCACCAATTTGTGTCCCCTAGCCTAGATATTGGCTAAATTGAGTAACTTCAAACCGGCTTCCATTTTTCCACCACGTGCTTGAGAATTTCTTTTGAATTCCTCTTGAGCAGGGGTCCCCAACCTTTTTGGCGCCAGGGACTGGTTTCAAAAGGCGATTCTTCTGTGGACTGGGGGGGGGGCGGGGTTTCTAGGATTGCCGCGGACGGGGGGCGGGGTTTCAGGGATTGCTGCAGACCGGGGGGGGCAGGGTTTGCGGGTGGGAGCCAATCATGCACACCGGGGGCGGGGTTTGCAGGAGGGAGCCAATCGCGCAGAAGGGGGTGAGGTTTGCGGGTGGGAGCCAATCACGCACACCGGGGGCGGGGTTTGCAGGAGGGAGCCAATCGTGCAGAAGGGGGTGGGGTTTGTGGGCGGGAGCCCCGTGGCCCAGTTCCTAACAGGCCGCGGCCCACAGGTTGGGGACCCCTGCTCTTGAGGATGTTTTTCCTGCCGGAGTAATGGAAGGCATGCTATTCCTGGTGGTGCTGTATTTATTTGTTTGTTTGTTTATTTATATTTTGAATTTCATCACCGTCCATCTCCCTCAAAGAGGGAGATCTGTTTTCCTCTTTCCATCTCTGCCCAGGCTGAAAAAGCTAAGATGAGCTGGTTCCCATTGGAAGCCTTTCCTTGGCATTTTAATGGAAGTGTGAGAAACTGCAAACTTTGGAGAAAGGAAGGTAGAACATTCACAAGACATTTATACTCCTCCTCCAGTACCTTGTTCCACAAATTAACCCTAACCCACCCCTGCAAATGTCCAAAAATCCTGTGATAGGTTTGGGTTTTGTCCTGATGTATTTTTTTCCTGCACACCTGTTTCAAACCCCGAGATGCTGAGCATCCGTAAACGTCCTGCAGTCTGTCCAAGGGGGCCAGAAATTCCATGTCTTCGGTTGCTTCGTCCCTAAGATGGTGTAAATTGGTCCCCCCCCCCCCAAACAGCCTGGTGCAACCAGAACAACCCCTTACCACAGAGCTTTCCAAACTTTTCATGTTGGTGATACACTTTTTAGACATGCATCATTTCACGACACACTCTTCCAGCAGGGCACAAGGCAGGCACTAGGACCTGTGAGAAATCACAGCAGGCTTGGAGGCAGCAGGGCACAAGGCCGGCACTAGGACCTGCGCAGAATCACAGCGGGTTTGGAGGCAGCAGGGCACAAGGCCGGCACTAGGACCTGCGCAGAATCACAGCGGGTTTGGAGGCAGCAGGGCACAAGGCAGGCACTAGGACCTGCGCAGAATCACAGCGGGTTTGGAGGCAGCAGGGCACAAGGCAGGCACTAGGACCTGCGCGGAATCACGGCGGGTTTGGAGGCAGCAGGGCACAAGGCAGGCACTAGGACCTGCGCGGAATCACGGCGGGTTTGGAGGCAGCAGGGCACAAGGCAGGCACTAGGACCTGCACGGAATCACAGCAGGTTTGGAGGCAGGAAGGCACAAGGCAGGCATTAGGACCTGCGCGGAATCACAGCAGGTTTGGAGGCAGCAGGACACAAGGCAGGCACTAGGACCTGCGCGGAATCACAGCAGGTTTGGAGGCAGCAGGGCACAAGGCAGGCACTAGGACCTGCGCGGAATCACAGCAGGTTTGGAGGCAGCAGGGCACAAGGCAGGCACTAGGACCTGCGCGGAATCACAGCAGGTTTGGAGGCAGCAGGGCACAAGGCAGGCACTAGGACCTGCGCGGAATCACAGCAGGTTTGGAGGCAGCAAGGCACAAGGCAGGCACTAGGACCTGTGTGGAATCCTGGCAGGGGTCAGAGGCAGCAGCAGCCACGACACACCCAGACACTGCAGCCGACACACTAACGTGTCCCGACACACAGTTTGAAAGCTCTGCCTTACCAGCTCATCGGCTTCTCCTGCTGGCTTGCCAGAAGCCACGTCATCAGAGAGATTTGCAACCTCCTGGTCTTTTAACTGAAGTATGGATTTTCCTGTCATTGGGGCAGGCAAGTTTAAATTACTCATTAACTTTTACAGCCGTTACTTGTTTTCGGTCACTTCCACAAGGACAAGAAGATATTAATCTCGGCCCCAGTGGGATAAAGTGTGGTATTTAAAGGTCTTGCTGCGAGTGGCTTGCAGCTTTACCTACAAATGCAAATAGATTTGACCGATTCCCAGATAACTCATTAGCCGTGTTTTGGGATTCTGGAAGCCTCAAAGCTATAATATAATTGACAAATTCTTGTTTCCTCTTTTCCTTCTATCGCAAAAACATGCCAGAGAGTTCAGATATAAAAGGGTTAACTAATGAAAACTTAAACCTGTCCATCTAGATCAGTGTTTCTCAAACTTGGCAACTTTAAAAGATGTGGACTTCAACTCCCAGAATTCCCCAGCCAGCCATGCTGGCTGGGGAATTCTGGGAGTTGAAGTCCACCCATCTTAAAGTTGCTAAGGTTGAGAAACATTGATCTACAGGTAGTCCTCACTTAACAACCATTCATTTAGTGATGGTTCGGACTTACGATGGTGTTGGCTGGGGAATTCTGGGAGTTGAAGTCCTCATCTCTTAAAGTTGCCAAGTTTAAGAAACACTGAATGAAACCAGCAAAGCTGGGAAGCTCCAAAACTGTGTTTTTAAAAGGGGAGGGGGCCAGCCCCATTTCATCTTCTCTTCTCCCAGCCTGACTCCTGCCAGATCCCCATAAAGGATTCTGCTGAATCCTTTATGCCATTTTAGATCACTATTGGAATCAAGTTAAGGTACAAGTAGCAACAACTGTAATCAGCCCAGAAGGATGGATAAATTAGAGAGGAACGACCACCGTACCGAGTCGATAAGCAATCTCATCTTATTTAACGAATCCTGCAAGACTGAAAAGTTAAGGGAAACCCACGTTTCAGAGGCGAGAGATTTCATGCCTTTGGGGCGTGGGCGTGCGCTTTCAATTCCCAAGCCGCCGTTCCAGAAAATAAACCCCGCAGCTCTGTTTCTGCTTGGTGGCTGGCTTCTTTCCCCACCGCCCCGCCCCGCAGGATGGAAACATCAGGGTGCATTTTGTGTAGTAGCTGAATATTTGCTCTGTCTTGCAGACTGGGCCACGTTGCTTGCCAGGGGAAGGGCCCCAATGTCCAGGGAGTACTTGTCAGGAATTTGATGTTAGCTGATGAATCTTTGCAAATTAAAACTATGCTTGGATTCACTGGATAAACTAGCCTATTGAGGCTTCGACCCTTAGGCTGGAAAGGGGCTTGAAGCCAGTCATCTGACCACCTTCCTCGCCGGAAGTTGTCAGCCTTCCCAGACAGGAAGCATGACCAGATGAGCTAATTCTACTTTACTGTAAAGCTACATTAACAGAATCTTGCAAGGCTGAAAGTACGAACTCGTTTGAGCGTTCCTAGCCATGAAGAACATTCCAAGATTCTTGCATTGAGAGACGTGTCTTCCTCTCCCCACCCCGCCCACCTCTTCCTCTTGATCCCTTCTTGTTTAGCCTCCTTCAAACCATCGTCCAGGGAACAGCAGAGCTTAAATTCCTCCGTCAATTCAAGAAACGGTGGGATACTTCAGGATGGAATTGAGGGTGTCTCAAAGAAGAATGGCCTTGCCAGGTCATCCTAGATGGAGCGGGCCTGCAAAAGAGTCTCAAGTTGTCATTTTTGGACACACAACAACCCTTTTTGTGCCTTTGATGGTATCCAGTGCAAGATGCCTCAGTCGAGGGAACTCTGAAGAGCAAAAGTTGTTCTAGAACAGAGCTTTCCAAACTGTGTCGCGACACAAAAGTGTGTCGCCACACACAGCGTGGTGTGTCGCCACACCACCCAGAAGCGGTGGCACGCGCGTGCACGGCGGCCACCATGCACTCACCGCCGCACGCCCCCCGTGCCGCCGCACGCCCCCCGTGCCGCCGCACGCCCCCCCACGCCGCCACCGTGCACGCACGCCGCCGCACGCCCCCCTGCACCGCCACCATACTCGCGCGCCTCCGCGCGCCCCCTGCGCCGCCACACGCACCCGTGCCGCCACCGTGCACGCACACCTCAGCACGCCCCCCGCGCCGCCACCGTGCGCGCACGCCTCCGCACGCCCCCCTGCGCCGCCGCCGCCGCCGCTGGCGTGTCGCCAGCGGCGGCACTTTGGAAAGCCCTGTTCTAGAAGAAGAAAGAGGTCTCCTAGCTGCTGCGGTCACACATGGTATGGAGACGGAGGGTGGGATAGCTTTCTTGAACCCCGGAGAAAGATGAAAACCTTCAATGTACATCTTGTCCGCTGAAAAGCTGCCAGTTTCACCCATCACCCCTGTTTCTTGGTGGGTTTTGACATCCTGCAAACTCTGGACGGGGAGAGATGTGTTTCAGAGCCCTGGAAGAAAGCATCGTTGGATTCACGGACCACCTTCTTCAAAACACCATCATGCTTCTTGTTTAGCCCTTCTTTGTTCCACCCTTCCACCCTCTTCATTGTGTTTCTCTCTTTCGGAGAAGGAAAATTACAAAGCTTAAATGCAGGCAAGGCACGGAATTGATCATGCATTTTTAGGGTCAGGAGAAATCAAGAAACAGCCGGTATATAGAAATAGTTTGGTTCAGATCTGATTTTTTAAAAAAAATTGTGCCTTGTAACAGTAGCTCATCTGTCTCCCATAACAAAACCGGTGGTTGAATATTCAGAGTCTTATCACTTTTCTCCCCTATGGAACCGTGCCAGAATTTCTCAATATTCATTGTGGGTAGACCAAGCAATATTCTAGTTTTATCCTGATTTGTTTGTTCGTTACAACTGAAGCACTCTGGCGATGGGCAAAGTTTCTTAATTTTTAAAAGCCTTAAAACAACAAATTGCACGAAATAAATAAATAAGGAACAAGGGAACGTTATGAACCAGATAAAGCTCATGACCGCAGGATCAAGCTGATTTATTTATATTTATTTATATTTCAGATTTCATCACCACCCATCTCACTCAAAGAGTGAATCTGGTTGCCAAAATACACAAGTTGGATACAGAGGAAATCACATCTCAAGGAATTTCCACTTGCAATCTTTTGTACTGCCCCCAAAACAGTGCCACATCCATGCCATCTCATGCCATCATCTATGTTGGCAGTGAATCTATTTCCAGGTAAGCCAAAGGGTGTTGAAAATCCCATTGAAGTCAGTTTCCTTCTGCAGAGTCGGATGAAGGCAAGTTTTGTAGGTCTTTTAAATGCAATGGAGGAATCATGCCTTGGTGGCTTTGCAGCTTCCCCTCATTGCCACTGTTCTGATTTTTTGGAAATTACCAGAGAAAGGAACACAACATGAAATAAAAAGGTGGAAGGCGGGTAAGAAATTGTGAAATGGTATTCCTTGCACACTCCATGATAGTGTTCTTGGTGTTTCATGATCTGCAACAGTGAAGATGGTCATTGGTTGGCTTCAAGCTGCATTTAGGGAGAACAAAATGTAGAATGTGTATAAGATGGCTTGAAAGCATCACATCATCGGAGACGGGCTTGGAAGTGTTGATTGAGAACAAGCTGAAAATGAGTCAGCAATGTGTGAGACAGCTGCTAGAAGGGCTAACACAGATCTAAGCTGCATCAGATGAAACACACATCAAAGACACACAAAGTCATTATCTCTCTGTACCTGCACTGATGAGACCACCCTGGATTCCTATGAGAATTCTGGGTACCACATTTCAGAATAAATTTGATAGGTTAGAACAGGGGTCCCCAACCTGTGGGCCGTGGCCTGTTAGGAACTGGGCCACGGGGCTCCCACCCGCAAACCCCGCCCCCCGGTGCACACAATTGGCTCTCGCCCGCAAACCCCGCCCCCCAGTCCATGGAAATCCTGGAAACCCCACCCCCTCGGTCCACGGAAAAATCGTCTTTTGGAACCGGTCCCTGGACCCAAAAAGGTTGGGGACCCCTGGGTTAGAAGAGGTTTAGAAGATGATGGCAAAGATGACACGGGAGAGGACAGGCTGAAGGAACTAGGGATGTTCGAACTGGAGAAAAGGAGGCTGAAGGGAGACAGGATGGCTACAGTGAAGATGGTCTAGAATTCTTCTAGAAACTAGGACCAGAAATAATAAGTTGTAGTTACCTAGATTTTGTTTATATATAAGGAAAAACTTCCAGATGATGAGATTTGTCCAACAGTGGGACAGTCAACTTACAGAAGTGGTGGGTTGTCCATCTCTGGAGGTTTTGAAGAAGAGGCTGGGAGGGTTGAATTGGTTTTCCTGCACATTGCAGAGGGGTGGACTGGATGATCCTTGTGGTCCCTTCCAACTCACAGTTCTATGGTTCTTAAGTCACAGTGTCCAAAGTACTTGTTTTCCCCAGAAGTGGACCAGACAAAGGAGCATTTTCTTAGTGGCCTATGGTGCACAGTTCTTATAAAACTAGGCTGGTTTGGATAATGATCTGGAGTGCTGAAGATTTATTTAAAATGTAATTAAAATATGAATTATGTATGTGGCTTGATTTCTAGGACAGGGGGAAAAAAAGGTTTTCTTTTTTAAGAAGTCTACAAAACCCCTCAGTAATTCTCAAGTGATCAAGGACAAACGTGGGGTCGAGAAGAGGCGACCTATGGAATGAAACTCACCCAAAGTTTATGCTTCTTCAACTTGGTTAAAAAGGAGCAGTACACTGAAGTCGCACTGAAGATGTTGCCTAGCCTGGCCATGAAACGTCTGCAAGAAAACAACAAGGCTCAGAGAGCACCATGGACTCCACAGTTCAACCCTGAGCTACAAATATTCTCTTCGATTGGTACCACATATGGGCGTCAAACGCTCCAGATGGCACGCAAATGGGAGAAATTCGCAGGTAGGCAAACCTCCACCAAAGAACAGCTAGTCGCACTGAAGATGTTGCCTAGCCTGGCCATGAAACGTCTGCAAGAAAACAACAAGGCTCAGAGAGCACCATGGACTCCACAGTTCAACCCTGAGCTACAAATATTCTCTTCGATTGGTACCACATATGGGCGTCAAACGCTCCAGATAGCACGCAAATGGGAGAAATTCGCAGGTAGGCAAACCTCCACCAAAGAACAGCTAGTCGCACTGAAGATGTTGCCTAGCCTGGCAATGAAACGTCTGCAAGGAAACAACAAGGCTCAGAGAGCACCATGGACTCCACAGGAGCAGTACAGTCTAGCCATTTTCTGGCTGAAATTTCAAGAGTGTGTCCTGAGCCATCAAAAATGCAAACGGAGCATCTCCACTTAATTTCGAGAGACGTGGAGGAGGGATGGACCTCGACGGGCAATGTTAGCAAATCCTTTGAACAGTGGAAACTGGGAACAAGCCCAAAGTCCTCTAATACAGGAGTCCCCAACCTGTGGGCCACGGCCCACTAGCCTGTTAGGAAGTGGGCCGCGCAGCAGGAGGTGAGCGGTGGTGTCAGGAACGAGCCTGTCCCTGCCGCCATGAGTCGGAGGAAGAGCAGCCGGTAGCAGGAAGAAGCCGGGAAGGCACAAAGACAGAGCCTGAGCCGGAGCAGCTGATTGGTGGGGACCCTGAAGGGGAAACACCTCCACCTATCAGCGCGCGGCAAAGAAGGGCGGAGAGGCGGGCCGAGGAGCGCAAGGCCTGATTAGCCCCAGCCTGCAAACCCCGCCCCCTGTCCGCGAGATTGGCTCCCGCCTGCAAACCCCGCCCCCGTCCGCGCGATTGGCTCCCGCCTGCAAACCCCGCCCCCCCTCTGTGGAAACATTGTCTTCCATGGAACCGGTCCCTGGTGCCAAAAAGGTTGGGGACCCCTGCTCTAATAGACAAGGAGTCCTGAAGAAGATGAAATTCCTTCCTTCCTTCCTTCCTTCCTTCCTTCCTTCCTTCCTTCCTTCCTTCCTTCCTTCCTTCCTTCCTTCCTTCCTTCCTTCCCCCTCCTCCTCCTCCTCCTCCTCCTCCTCCTCCTCCTCCTCCTTTTTAATTCCAAGAAAAGCGGGGAGGTGTGTCCCTTCTGTCATCATGTCAGAACGAAGCGGCGTTTGCCCGAGAAACCCCTAATTAAACAAAAGACACCAATAGCATTTCCTTGGCTGCGCGCCAGCTGTCTAATGACATGTCGCCAAGCAGGATCTTTATTAGTTAAGATGAATATTTAGACTTGGTGCCAAATTGAATGATGACAGGCTTACTTAGAGAAAGCAGACTGGTCGGAAACAAACGCTTTCCCTACCGGCTAATGAGATTTGTAACTTTGAGCCGACTCCTGAGTGCACCTTTAAACAGACTGAAGCAAGAGTCATTATGTTGACGGACGTCAAGAGAGGCAGCAAAAAAAAAAAAAATCCTTCAGCTCGTCCAGAAGGGAGACTGAGTCGAGCTGCTGGATGAATTTAGACTTTGCAATCAAGAGGATGGATTTTGTGCCAGACAGGCATTAGGAGACTAAACCTGTTAGAAGCTGCTGGGACGTCATGGTTCAAATGCTCCAAATGGCCAGCCTAGCCGTGTCATCTATGTGATGATGTCATTATGCACGTGAGATCACCGGACGCCTGTTGATGATGGCTAAAGACGATCAACTTCCAGCCACTGTCCGAGGATCAGGCAAGCTTCGGTTTGGTGCGTCTGCTGCGTATTTCTGTCTGGGCGATACCATGTTCCTCTTCTCAACATTTTAAGGGGTTCGTGGTTTTCAATCTGCCTAGATGGATCGAGTGGTTTGTTGACTGCTTTTTCGAAGTTTGATTGACTCGGCTCCTGGGTTGGGTTGCTTGAAAACCCAGGGCAAATGCAGGACGGGAACATTTAAGCTTTTAAGCCGCGTCAACCAAAGTTGACTCTAAGTGGCTGATTATCATCACCACCCTCATCGTTGTTTCTAGTTGACCATCAGTAAGGCAGATCTCATGGATGCATCACGAGCTATAACCTGAAAAGCTGTTCGGAATTTTTCCTGGAAGAAATCCTCTGTAGGATTTCTAAGGAATCCTCAAAACGCTGGTTTTCACCACTTAATAACCCAACTTAATAACCCGTTGAACTTGGCAACTTTAAGATGGATTGGACTTCAACTCCCAGACTTCCCCAGCCAGCCATGTTGGCTGGGGAATTCTGGGAGTTGAAGTTCACCCATCTTAAAGTTGCCAAGTTTGAGAAACACGGTTCTAAGAGGATCTGAAGCAGTGCAGGTGGCACCTGGCAAGAGACTCGGTTTCTTGAACGTCGTTTCGGCAGAATGGTTCCAATGTGGAGGAATTTTAAAATTTTTCCATGTTCTGCCCTAAAAGTAGAGCATTCAAGCTACATCCTGGAATCCGGCATGATTCATTTTCCAAAGCCCAAGCAGGTGCCTGCATTTGGCTGGAAGATAGAAGAAGAGATGGGAGCCATTTGCAAAGTTAGGCCACCTGGTGGAGTTCAGGAGCCAAGCTGGGTGGTGGGCAAAGTTAATGCAGTCCCCATTCATTGGCCAAGCGTCAGCGTCTTTTCATGGAGAAATTGGCGATTTTGTCCATGTGGGACCACAGTGGATGTCACGATCTTGAGCTGGAAAGTGTTAGACAAGGACAGGAACCTTTTAGTGGCTGAAGGCTGCATTTCATCCATCCTTAAAAGTTTCTGAGGCCTGAAAAAGTCCAAGCTGTAGGGTCTCCAATGGGGGGGATGCACATTTTAAAGCCCTTTTTGGAAAACCACCCCTCCATCGTTGGCAATTTGCTGTGGAATGTGGACAAAAGAAACTCCAAATGAAAGAATGTTCCTTTCTGTGGAACAGAAGAAAAATAAGAAAAATAGTTTTCTCCTGAGAAAGAAAAATAGGATTTTTTTTTGCCCCCTTCAAGAATATTTGGACTATTCCATGTTTTTTTCTGGCTGGATCATTGAGAGGATTTTTTTTTGCACTTTACAGAGAAAAAGAGCAAGTATTTAAAAACGTTGCAATTTGCAAGCAGCTAGAACAGCCCATGAATGCCCTGAATCCAGAAAGAGAAATAAGGGGAAGGGGTTAGAAATCTGCAACCCCCCTTCTTAGAGCGAGGAAATGTAACATCACTTTTTGCCAACTGTTAATATAACTGGATATTGCACAATGCTTTTCTCCCATTATGGAGTTGTTAAACATGACGGATGGCCAGCCGGAAATAGATTTATTTTATTTATTCAGTTTGGATGGTGCCCGACTCCAGCTGGGCAGCTCCCCCAAATAAAAAGCTACCAAATACAATAAATAGACAGAACTAATTGCAAAAGGAAAGACTGAAGGCAAAAGGAGAAGGGGACGGCAGAGGATGAGATAGTTAGATAGCATCACCGATGTAACGAACATGAATTTGAATAAACTCCGGGAGACGGTGGAGGACAGGAAGGCCTGGCGTGCTATGGTCCGTGAGGTCACGAAGAGTCGGACACGACTAAACGACTGAACAACAACAACAACAAATTGCAAAAATATGCAATGCAACGGGCCAGGTATTTTTACTTGTCAAGCAGGGGGTCAGTTTGGATAGCTTTCAGAGTCCCCCTTTCGGATCTGTGAGCCTTCATTCGGCGGTTGAACAAGACGGTGGATGGTGGAGAGAAACAATACTGCCTAGAAAGAATTTGCTTTTTTTTTTTTTTTGTCCTTTTAAAGGCTTTTTTACTTCCACAAAAACAGCTGCCGGGCAGAACTCTAGCCAAGCAAGGGGAA
The DNA here is from genome assembly GCA_023362775.1 of Charina bottae. NCBI lineage: Eukaryota > Metazoa > Chordata > Lepidosauria > Squamata > Charinaidae > Charina > Charina bottae. The sequence goes on along the minus strand of JALMGJ010000062.1, from coordinate 1,031,782 downwards.
TTCCTTCAGCCGAAAAATCTGCAGCCGTTCCTTGTTCTGCACCACCACATTTCTCAGAAGACAGATGAAGGATGTCGAGTGGGGGCCCCTCGAAAGTAGCAATCGAGCTGCCGAAGTTGCAAACGGGTTTGTTGCCAAACAACAGCCCTGCGTCCTCTCTGCGTCCTTAGCAAGCGTTTCACCCTCGCTGGAGAATTGTGTTACCGTCAGATGCAGGAGAGTATTGCTCTGCACCGTCTAGCGGCAAACCTATCTTTACATCCTAGTTGCCTTTAAGGAAGAGGCTCTTGAGATGCAGCTTATGAATAATAATAATAATTACAAAAAACCTTTTCGGTAGCAAACAGCAAGGAAACCCAGCTTGGAGTTTCACAAAGGAGACGACCAGGTGCCTTGGAGCGAAGCTGGGGAACGCCGGCGTGAAGCGGTTGGGAAACGCGAACCCTTTGCTAAAAGCTGGGAATGTGTCGGCCTCGCGGTGTAAACCAGACAGGAATCACAAGAAGATGAGCTAATTCTACTCTATTGTAAAGCTACATTGACAGAATCTTGCAAGGCTGAAAGTACAAATCCCCCCTCGTCTCCTTTACAGCCCGAGAAACTAGGGAGGGTCCCTCCTGAGCCTCTTTCTCCACCCATTATGCAGCTGTGGGCTATGCCCTTTCTTATCTGACCATTCCCTAGGCCCAGTCTCCCAAGGTCTTTCCCACATGCCATTACAGCTGGGGGTGTTTCTCTTTTCCCTTCTTGCCTACGGCTTTAAAACCTCCTGTCTCCCACTAATCAATCTCGGTTTCTTCCCCCAAGTCAGGGATATCTCCGCCACTTCCACACTAGCATGACTAACCCTGATCCTCTTCCTGTCTCCCTGCCTCTCGCTCTGGAGCCCAGCAGTTCTGTTTCCTGCTTTCTACCCGGGCCGGCGGCTTGGGCATCAACCTGGCAACTGCCGACACGGTCATTATTTACGACTCAGATTGGAACCCCCATAATGACATCCAGGTTAATTCTCAGCCTTACTAGGTAGACCGGTCAGGAAACACGACCAGATGAGCTAATTCTACTTTATTGTAAGGCTACATTGACAGAATCTTGCAAGTCTGAAAGGACAATTCCCCCCCGTCTCCTTTACAGCCCGAGAAACTAGGGAGGGTCCCTTCTGAGCCTCTTTCTCCACCTATTATGCAGCTGAGGGCTAAGCCCTCTCTTATCTGACCATTCCCTTTTAATGCTGATTCGCAGAAAGGGTGTGTCAGCCTTCCCAGGTAGACCAGACAGGAATCACAAGCAGATGAGCTAATTCTACTCTATTGTAAAGCTACATTGACAGAATCTTCCAAGGCTGAAAGTACAAATCCCCCCTCGTCTCCTTTACAGCCCGAGAAACTAGGGAGGGTCCCTTCTGGGCCTCTTTCTCCACCCATTATGCAGCTGTGGGCTATGCCCTCTCTTATCCGACCATTCCCTTTTAACGCTGATTCTCAGAAAGGGTGTGTCAGCCTTGCCAGGTAGACCAGACAGGAAACATGACCAGATGAGTTAATTCAACTTTATTGTAAGGCTACATTGACAGAATCTTGCAAGGCTGAAAGTACAATCCTCCCCCTCCACTTTTACACCTTTACAGCCCGAGAAACTAGGGAGGGTCCCTTCTGAGCCTCTTTCTCCACCCATTATGCAGCTGTGGGCTAAGCCCTCTCTTATCTGACCGTTCCCTTGGCAGTGTCTCTTCGCCCCGTCTCCCAAGGTCTTTCCCACCTACCATTAAAGAATAGAATGATCTCGTTTCCTCCCTCTTTGAGAAAAATAAACTGACAATTTGCACAAGCGGAGCTGTGTCGGGGCGCAAGTGACCCCATGAACATTCACCCACGAGAAGTAGATGAGTTGTTCTGCTTTCCCCCTTGCTCTCCTTTCAGGGAACTTGAGAAATGAAAAATCCGGCTAAAATGTGTACCTGAATACTGTCAGCCCTGTGAACACCATTTATGTGGACAGTTTTCGGCTCCAACAGCCGAAAACTCTCCCTCTGAGTTTTCGATGCTGTCATGGGCAAAAAAAAGACCTTGGTGAGAACAGGTTGTCTCAACTCCATTGATTTTATGTTTGTCTCGTTTTCCTCCAGACCTGGCCGCTGCTAGAATGATCTCTCCAGCATTTTTCTAGCAGTGAAAATGCATTTTGTCTGCAAGATGGACTCTTTGCCAAGAACGGCAAAACGAGTGTCTTTTGGATCTAGGATTCAGTCTTTTAAATTGCACCTAAGTCTTGCTGCTAGGATGATGGTACATTAACCCTAATCCTCCTGGATTAGGGGATCAGATGACATCTGAAAGCCTTATTAACATATAAAACAGATATACAGGTAGTCCTCGACTTACGACCACAATTGGGACTGGAACTTCCATCGCTAAGTGAGGCGGTTGTTACATGAGTCATGCCTGATTTTACTACCTTTTTTGCTGCGGTCATTAAGTGGATCACTGGTCATTAAGTGAATTATGTGGTCGTTAAGCGAATCCGGCTTCCCCTATTGATTTTGCTTGTCGGAAGCCAGCTGGGAAGGTTGCAAATAGCGATCACGTGACCCCGGGATGCTGCAACTGTTGTAAATGCATGCCGGTTCCCAAGCACCGGAATTTTGATCATGTGAACGCGGGAATGCTGCGACAGTCGTAAGCGTGAGGACCTGTTGTAAGTCACTTTTCTCAGCGCCGTCGTAGCTTTGAACAGTCGCTAAACGAACGGTTGTAAGTCGAGGACTATATGTGTGCCCATATATAAAGCAATCATACAACAGAGTCTTCAATATGAAGTGAACAGCTCAAGAGCAAGACCTATATTGCATTTGTCCCCATGCTGCAACACACCGGCTTGTTTCTAGTGTGCCACGAGATTTTTGTCTTATGTTATTTTTTTTCCAATTTTTTTTGTACTCTGTATATTCTGTATAATCTGTACATTCAATACAGTGCAGATATTTTTTAAAAATTGTGTATCTTCCCCTCGAACTGTATCTTACACATTTAAAAATACGTAGATACGATTAATAATTTCCTGGCGTGCCACGGAACTACTGCTGTATTCAGTATTGTGCCACGGATTCGAAAAGGTTGAGGACCATGGCTATATTGTATAACAAACATTTGAAGGTAATATGCAGCCGTTTTTTCCCCCTCTAATGCAATACTCCATTTTGTATGAAAAAAAGGCAAATAATTTAATGCTGCTGCTGCTGCTGCTGCTGCTGCTGCTGCTGCTCCTCCTCCTCCTCCTCCTCCTCCTCCTCCTCCTCCTCCTCGCGTTTTCCCGCTATTTTCGTGGGGTCTGCTTTTCGGATCCTGAAACACCACTTTGCCCGATCATCCGCATCCTCAGGGCGTAACCATCAATTTGCATGTCCTTATTGATGGTGTCCTGCCATCTCTGTTTTGGTCGCCCACGTGGCCGCCGGCCATCGATTTTAAGATGGTAAGCTATTTTGGCGACAGTGGAAGGTGCAGCTCTAAGGACATGTCCATACCAATGAAGTCGGCTTTCTCTCATCTTCTCTGTAATTAATGACACGCCTAGCTGTTGTCGAATGGCATCATTTGTGACGTGGTCGAGTAGGGAGATGCCCGATATCCAACGGAGCATACGCATTTCCATAACAGGGAGACGGCTCTCTACACTCTTTGTTGCTGCCCAACACTCGGTGCCATACAATGCCACAGGGCGGACAATCGTCTTATAGATCTTAGATTTGAGACGGATTGGCATTTGTTTGTCACAAAGCACAACCGGAGAGTTCTCGCCAACGCAACCAGGCCGCATTCACCCTTGCTCGCGCGTCACCGCTGATGCCAAATAATTTAATCAAATAATTTAATGCTTGTAATATCAATATTCTAAATTATAATATTGATTGAATATATCTTTCCTCTTTCTCTATTTCGGATATTCCAAATTATCTACACCATAGAATGCTAAATAACTTTAATAAATACTGTACAAATATTGTTGTACTGAAACGATATAATGCATCTAGTTTATAACAACGTAATAAAAAAAAAGGGAAATGGCCTCTGCTTTCATGCCTTCCTTCCCTCTAGGCCAAAGAGTAAAATCTAAATCAGGCTCCAGAGGAGTTTGTGGAGGGGCAATATAGGCATTTTTGCTATTTCTGCTTGCTCAACTTCTCCATCCAACGCACAGACCTGGGACTTCCTAGTGGTGTCCCATCCAAAATCAACTACAGTCAGAATGTGCCTGACTTCCACTGTGCAGGGAAGTCCGAGGTGTGCATTTTTTTAAAAAAAATCATTTTTAGTGCTCTGAGGCTAAATGGGGTGTCTGAATATGATGTTTTGCAATGACCAAATGCAAATATACGGGGCAATTTTTTTTTTCAGGAGACTGGCAAATTAGTTTTCCCTCATTATTTCAAAAGTTTCTAACTTGTCCTTAATTGCAAACACTTTGCAGGGCAAACTGCATGTTGTTCGATCCTGCAAAAGTAATCTAGGAAGTGATCAATTTCATCCACCCCCCTTTTAAAAATTATCCATCCATCCATCCAAAGTATCTATCTATCCATCCATCCATCCATTATCTATCTATCTATCTATCTATCTATCTATCTATCTATCTATCTATCATCTATCTATCTATCTATCATCTATCTATCTCTATCATCTATCATCTCTCTATAATCATTATCTATCATTTATCTATCATCCATCCATCCATCTATCATCTATCTATCTATCTATCTATCTATCTATCATCTATCTATCTATCTATCTATCTATCATCTATCTATCTCTATCATCTATCATCTCTCTATAATCATTATCTATCATTTATCTATCATCCATCCATCCATCTATCATCTATCTATCTATCATCTATCTATCTATCTATCATCTATCTATCTATCTATCTATCTATCTATCTATCTATCTATCTATTATCTATCTCTCTATCATCTATCATCTCTCTATAATCATTATCTATCATTTATCTATCATCCATCCATCCATCCATCTATCTATCATCTATCTATCTATCTATCTATCTATCTATCTATCTATCTATCTCTAAATCTAATTTTGTTTGTTTTATTTCAACAGATTGATACAGCCCCCCAAAAAGCCAGATTTACAAACCGTGTAAAGCTGAACAAGGATTTTCGGAGTAACAGGAGAGTAATACTACATACACAACAATCTTCTTACAGAAATCTAATCAAGGATCAATCATAGCAAAAGCAGCCCATAAGATAGGAATCCTTAATCAGAGCGGACAAAGAATAGACGTTCCTATCCAATTTCAGCACGCCCTTCCTTGTTCTAACAGAACTGGCAAGAGCAAATGTTTCAAAGCTTTGTGTGAAGAGAAACCCACATTTCAGAGGTGGGACGTCTGAGCTGCCAACAGTTTCCAGGTTCAGTTGAGTTCTGTGCCAGACTTCTAAATGTGAAGTTAGTGTTTGATTTTGATGCCAGTTCCACAGCTTCTAAAGAAGGAACGAGGGGAAAAAGTAAAGGTCCCCCCCGCACAGTTGTGCAGTCGTGTCCGACTCTAGGGGCCGGTGCTCATCTCCGTTTGTTAGCTGAAGAGCCAGCGTTGTCTGAAGACGCTTCCGCGGTCATGTGGCTGGCATGACGCACGCGGAACGCTGTTACCTACCCACCGAAGTGGTACCTATTCATCTACTTGCATTTGCATGCTTTCGAATTGCTAGGTGGGCAAGAGCTGGGGCTGGTGCGGGAGCTCCCTCCACACGCAGGGCTAGGGATTCGAACCTACGAATGAGGGGTAATTTCCAATAAAAGCATAAAGTGGCTGGGGGATTCTGGGAGTTGAAGTCCACCCACCTCTAAGTCGCTAAGGTTGAGAAACACTGTGTTAAAGTGACCCAAAATGATCTATTGGAGAAGCACATTTCTCCTTTGTCCCTCTAGTTTCCTCATCATCCCTCCTTGACAAGCTGGTTGTTCATTTGCTTCCTTAGCTTCATTTTAGCTCGATCGTAATCTCGCTTGATTACCAAAGTGAGGTGCAATTAAAAGTGGTTAATGCTGTCAATTAAAAAAAAAAATCAAGCAGAGAGAGGAAATGAAATCCAGGGCTGGAACTAAAACCACTGGTGAAGGAAACGAGACACTTGACATAAAAAGCTTCGAAAGAACAGTCTTTCGAACCATCAGCAGAGCAAACTTCCACACCGGCTTGCCAGATGTGGCATTGTGGTTTAAGGAGTAGGGCGCAAAAGTCTGCCAAAGTGACTCAAAAGCAGCCAGTTCTATGTTTTGGGTTGAGTAGGGAAATCTGATCTGAAGGGGTGATTTGTTGAAGGTGGCTCAAAGCTTCACATGGCCCTAGTAGGAAGCTTCCTGTTATAAGCTGCTAATTCTTTTAAAAAGGAAAGGTTAAAACGCGGTGCTGATAAAACCTCAATGTTTCTTGGGAGAGGTTGGAAAGATGGGCTGAGCTCCACACACCCTCAGTTGCCTACCTCTGAGCAGCACCATTTTGGTAGTTCTGACCAGGAAACAAAGAGATTTGGACATAATATATCTTTGTATGTGCTTGGACATACCCCCTGTCCACTCCCTACTGATGGGGTATTGCAAGTGGAATATCTCTATACTGGAAATGTCTATTCCACTATCATGGAAAGGATGGTGTTCTAGAAGGAAAAGACTGTTGGTTCCTTGCACGTTCTCCACTCCTGATGTTCCACCTTTGACATCTTCCAGGTCTTGAGTAATGGGCTCATAACCACCAAACAGTGACTTTGGCTGCCATTTTGATGCTTCTCCATCCTTTCACACGTGAGCCACCTGGTTCTTCTCTGATGGTCTTGGGATCCAAGGCTGGTCAAGAGCTGCCATGGCTGCAGCTGATGTCAACAGTGGATGGGGAAAGACGTTGTGGAAGGTATGCCCAGGACGTCAAACTGGGCAGAGCTGGGATGGGCAGGGTGATGACATCATTAGGGAGGTAGCCATGGCATCAAAGTAGCTACAGTCTTTTTCCTTCTAGAACACCATACTTTCCATGATAGTGGAATAGACATTTCCAGTATAGAGATATTCCACTTGCAATACCCCATCAGTAGGGAGTGGACAGGGGGTATGTCCAAGCACATACAAAGATATATTATGTCCAAATCTCTCTCTTTCCTGGTAATTTAGAAAAATACTAAATATTAAATCTGCCAGGGCTTTTCCCCAACAACAAAACCTGAATTCTGGCTGGGGAATTCTGGGAGTTGAAGTCCACACACCTTAAATTTGCTGAGGTTGAGAAACACCGCCCTAGGGAATTACAACAGGAAGGAGAACATCCTGGGGCGCTGCTGAAGGATGGGGAAAGAGTTAAGCCCCAAACAAAATCTTGGAAAGACCTCCATTGTGGGGGGAGAAGGCTTGGAACACATTACAAGATCGACTGTAGCTTGAATCATGTCAACTGGATTTCTATTTTCTTAGTGGAAACGTTTCGCTCCTTATCCAAGGAGCTTCTTCAGTCTGAGCAAAGTTGCTCAGACTGAAGAAGCTCCTTGGATAAGGAGCGAAACGTTTCCACTAAGAAAATAGAAATCCAGTTGACATGATTCAAGCTACAGACAATTCCACCTGGATGACTGAGAACCTTCATAGACATATTACAAGATCGATTTCAACCAGCGTTATTCTTTTGACCTGTTTTTGATTATTGCCCACCAAATTAGGATCAACGGCAAGGGAAGTTTGTATCTCTCTGGAACAGGAGGAATTAAAGATGCTAAGGAATTTCAAGGAGGATTCTAGGGGGAAGGAACTCTATTCCCCCTGGATTTTTCAGCAGCTCAAATGCTAACCTGAACCAAAGTCCAACCAGGGTTTGTCTTATTGGAATTAAAAAATCTCCCCTCACCTTCTGCAAAAGAAAAAAAAAATGTACTGCTGATAATTAAGCACAAACACTGCCAGTTGAGAAGAAGCTTGCAGCCCCGGGGAATTTGCATTTCAAATCCTATCTCTAGGAAATTTGCATCTTAAAGAATGACAGCTGGGAGATTGTGTTTTTAAAGTTTCTTGGGCCGTTCACGTTAATGGTTATGTAATTTAGGGGAAGGTGGGTGTGATTTAAACAGGCAAGATCCAGGAAGGCAGACTCCGATTCAGGGTTGGCGAAAATATTAATCTTTGCTTAGTTTGATATTGCGTTTGCTGGAAATGTTCAACAATCTAGATGTTCATCTGTCTGAGATGCTTTTATTTGCATTCCTAAACTGAATAAGGGGGAGGACTTGATGGCCTTAAGAGAGCTTTCCAACTCCTTTCCAATTCTACTCTTCTCTGAAAAACTTGATCTTAGAAGACAATAAGCAATAAATGGTTACGAAAGTGTGTGTGTGTGTGTGTGTGTCTGTGTGTTAAAATGACTCTCCCAGCCAGAATGCTGCCCTGCTAATGTGGACTAAAGTCAATAAAGGTTTTTTTTTCCAATTCACACATCCCTAGGGGGCTGCAACTGAGAGCAAAAAGTAATTCCATCCAAATGTAATGGCAAATGAAGGTGAAGGATTAAAAGAAGTTTCACCACGGATCTTGCTGAGAACAAATTTTGGATATGTTGCTCTAAGCGAAACAGTGGGAGGTTGAATGCTAATGGGAATGAAATCTGATTAGTGTTTGTTCTCCAGACCATGAAAAAAAAAAACACGGTGAGGATACATCAAGTTTATAAGGTGGACAAGGGGCCTCTTCTATATTTAAAAGAATAAATTAAAAAAAAAAACTCAACTCCATGATAGCAGCCATGATAGTGGAATAGACAGTTCTAGTATAGAGATATTCCACTTGCAATACCCCATCAGTAGGGAGTGGAGAAAGGGGGTATGTCCAAGCACATACAAAGATATATTACGTCCAAATCTCTAATCCTTTTGAAAAGTTGAAGATTCTTTCCCAGCGCTTCCTGGAATGACCGCACAACCATGAAACCTTGCGGGTTTATTATTTATTTATTTTGAATGGGGGGAAGAAACGATAGAGGACATCTCTTGCCGGCCTCATTTATTGCAAGGCCCCATTTAAGGGATTTTTCTTTTCTTTTTTTAAATAGTACTTTTAGGAAAGATTATAATGACAACAGCAAAAACGAATACAAGGTGGAAAAAAATAGAAGAATGGAAAGAAAGAGGAGAAGGTGTGGAAAAGAAAAAAAGGGAAAAGGAGGGGAGAAATACTTTCAGACTTGCAAGGCTCTGTTAATGTAAGTAAAAGGTAAAGGTTTTCCCCTGCCCAGTCATGTCCGACTCTAGGGGCCGGTGCTCATCTCTGTTTGTTAGCCGAAGAGCCAGCATTGTCCGAAGACGCTTCCACGGTCATGTGGCCGGCATGACACAGAATGCTGTTACCTTCCCACCGAAGTGGTACCTATTCATCTACTTGCATTTGCAGGCTTTCGAATGGCTAGGTTGGCAAGAGCTGGGGCTGGTGCGGGAGATCCCTCCGTCACGCGAGGCTAAGGATTCGAACCTCCAAACTTGCGATCTTCCGATCGACAAGCCTGGTGTCTTACCCGCTGAGCCACCACGCCCCTGAAGACAGAGTTACAGGGCAGTTAATCCCAGAATGGAGACTCGGGGGTCCCATTCACACATTCCTCTTCCCTCAGGGCGTCGGAGAGATTTCCTACCCTGCCAAATTTCCTTTTACTCTCTTATTTTATTAAAAGGCATCGGATTCCACGAACTGCAGCTCGCTTCCTCTGATGCATGGATGCTAGAATTCCGCATCAGGGAAATTTGACGTGCAGATCCTACTACACTGTGCATCGATGGGCGAGCGTCGAGCTGAAAGGCCAAGTATCCAGCTTCCAACAGAGGACAGCGAGATATCCCTGGGGAATGTTGCTAGGTTGGCAAGAGCTGGGGCGAGTGCGGGAGCTCCCTCTGTCACGCGGCGCTCGGGTCTCGAACCTCCGAACTTGCGATCTTCTGATCAACAAGCCTGGCGTCTTACCCGCTGAGCCACCACGCCCCTCCTGTTAATGTAACCTTGCAATAAAGATAGAGCTTTTTTTATTTTCTGGAGGCTGTTGACCTCCCCTTGATTGTCTCTTCATTAATTCATGATTTTCGGAGAGTTTCCCCGCTACCAACAGCTTTGGAGCTAAGCGTCCTTCCAGCAGCAGGAGCTGAGCCTATGATATATGGCTGGGTTTGCTGAGAAGGTGATGAAGAGATTTTCGGGACCAGAGAGGCATTTCATTTCGCTGGCTTTATTTTTCACCCGCCTCTGGGTGGGGGCTCTTTTACCGTTTCTGTTGTTTGCAGGAGGGGAGAATTGTGGGTTTCGGGTTTTATTTTTGACGGTTGGAAAATTGCGTCTGGCTCCATCAAGTGTCATTTGAAAAGCATATCAGCCTCAGCTCCCCAATTCCATTTCTGGAATGAGATAGCCCTGGGTGACTGGGCCATCTATTAAGCTGTCAAAAACTTTTTTGCTTCCCCCCTTTTTTGCCATTTTTTACTCTCTTTTTATAAACCGCTTATTGGAAAAAAAAAAAAAAAAAAAACCTCTGCCGTCCTCCTGATCAGGCCAAACAGGGCATCTGGTTCATCCAGAACCCTGAAATTAGGCTCAGCGGGTAAGACGCCAGATTGGAAGATCGCAAGTTCGGAGGTTCGAATCCCCAGCCCCGCATGATGGAGTGAGCTCCCGCACTCGCCCCAGCTCTTGCCAACCTAGCAATTCGAAAGCATGCAAATGCAAGTAGATGAATAGGTACCACTTCGGTGGGATGGTAACAGCATTCTGCGTGCGTCATGCGGCCACATGACTGCGGAAGCATCTTCGGACAACGCTGGCTCTTCGGCTAACAAACAGAGATGAGCACCAGCCCTTAGAGTCGGACAGGACTGCACAAATGTGCGGGGGGAACCTTTACCTTTTACCTTCCCTGCTATCGTTTATTTATTTATTTATTTATTTATTTAATTTTTATCCCGCCTTTATTATTTAGGAAGTCCCCCAAGATGTGGTTGTGTTGTCAGGCCTGGGGGTCCTTGAGAATGGGAGACATTCTTGGATGGCTCCACTAGGATTGACATTCTTGCTTTCTCCGTGGGGTTGGATATATTTTATAGTGAAATTATAGTTTTATGATAATATTTTTTAATAATTTTGTTTTTTTTATAACAATTGTTCTTCTGCATTCATTCTTTTTTATCTCGTCGTTGTATGCCGCCCAGACTCGCCTTGCGTGAGATGGGCGGCCATATAAATGTGAACAATAAATAAACCCAACTGTGGATGAACCAAATTTAAGAAGGGGAGTATTCTCTATAAGAACCAAAACAAATCAAGGTTGCTTTTGGCAAGCGTGGCACCACTGGGGGAAATGGGCTGAAAAACCAGGTTTTATTTATTTATTTATTATTTAGATTTATATTACCGCCCATCTCCCCCAATGGAGGACCCTGGGCAGTTCACAATAAAAAACATAATAAAACACAATAGTAGTCAGAACATCAATAAATAAATATAAAAATCCAAGTGCAAGGATGTTAATACTAAAAAGGGTTTCGTGGGATCAACCAGCCCCCGGAGGAACTGTTAGCATTCCCCTCCCATGCAAGGTGGCAGAACCAGGTCTTTACATTTTTCCGGAAGGTCGGGAGCGAGGAGACCCGCCTTAGCTCCGGGGGCAAGATGTTCCAAAGGGCGGGCACTGTTGCAGAGAAAGCTCGCCTTCTGGACCCCGTTAGGTGGAATTCTTTTGTTGACGGGGTCCATAGCATGCCCGCTCTGACTGATCGGGTGGGACAGGTCGATGTTCTGGGGATGAGACGGTCCCTCAGCTAACCTGGCCCTATGCCATTTTTATTTTTATTTATGCCAGTTTTGCAGGGGTCCCTGACTATTTTTTTATTTTTTATTTTTTTATGCCAGTTTTGCAGGGATCCCTGACTAGCCACAATCTCCAGGATGATAGATTCATGAAACAGTGGCCCGTACTCCAATAGGCTTCATGTTCTGTTAGACTTCCCCAAAGCCGTGACATTGGGATTAAGTTGAGAGCTTCTTGTTTCCATCACTAGACGGTCCGTGATTGGTTGGCCCCATTGGAGATATTATAGAATTAGTGCCACTCCTGCCAAAACATTGGTGAATTTCTCACAAGTGGAGCGGGGTGTTCTTATATACTTATTTCTTTGCCAGGTGGCCCAAATGTCCCACTTCCATGGTCCAAGATTCCTGCCATCTCTTTGCAGCCTCCGTGTCTTCCTTCTCTTTCATCCAGTCCCAGGATCTGAGAGGTCAACTCCAGTGAGGTTGGAAAGCTGTATAACACCCCATGGAGCTATATTTCTGCCACTGACAATTGGAAAGGTGGTTTGGAAACATCTCAAGAGAAATTTCGAGGACGTTCTCAAAGCTCCCAGAGAAGACAACTGGAAAAAAAAAAACAACAAGCGGCGGAGGACGACGGATCCGGAAATAACAGCTTCCTGGACGTCAGCAGCCGGCGCGGAGCAAGGCATTCTGGGACATGTAGTCCGATGCCTGCAGCTGAAGAGCCGGTTCCCTTCCCCTCTCCCTATCGCGCGGTAAAATATGTAATGATGTATAATTGATATGTAATTGAATGTTGTAAGCCGCCTAGAGTCCTCCAGTAGGGAGGGGATAGGCGGGGTATAAATAAGACAAATAATAATAAATAATAACAACAGAAGCTTCTTTTCTGGAGACTGAAGGAAATCTTGGAATTGCAGATTTCAGCAGAACATGATATATAAAACAGAGCAAGTGTAGCAACCGAAAGAGTGACAGGTTGATGATGATGATGATGATGATGATGATCAAGACGTCACTACAGATTTCGGCCTCTTCTTCTCACCTTGCTTCTCAAATTTTGAAGCCTGCAGATGAGGAATCGGAGCAAAAAATGGTCCCAGTGGCAAACTAGGGTCCCTATAAGTCAACTGTAGCAAAAGCAGGAGAGGGAACTTCTAGGATTTAAATACGAACAAATTCACTGTAGCATTTGCTTTCTTGGACAAAAGCCCGTTCTTGAAGCTAATAGCAAAAGACTGCTTGGTGATTCAGTTTTTGCACTGGGCATTTCAGTTTGCTTATGTTCCTCGTTTAATGACTGTGGACCACAAATATAAATCTGGGTATCCTCTGGAGTCATCATCCTTTTTTCTTTTTAAAGCCAATAAAATCAACCACGTTTCTCCTCCATCTAAAACAGATGCAACTGGGAAATTGTTGCATTAGGCTACCGTGGTGTGTGGTGTGTGTGTCCATGGCCAGGCGCAGAAACCTCTTCCCCAAAACTAGATTTAAATGTGGTAGGTTATTTTGTGGATTAGAATGGTGCAATAGCCATTTCTGATTCAGTCTATTATGCGGAGCCAAAGAATGTTGTTTTTTGTTCAGTCGTTTAGTTGTGCCCGACTCTTCGTGACCTCATGGACCATAGCACGCCAGGCCTTCCTGTCCTCCACTGTCACCCGGAGTTTACTCAAATTCATGTTCATTACATCGGTGATGCTATCTAACCATCTCATCCTCTGCCGTCCCCTTCTCCTTTTGCCTTCAGTCTTTCCCAGCATCAGGGTCTTTTCCAGTGAGTCCTCTCTTCGCATTAAAAATACCAAAGTATTTGAGCTTCAGCTTCAGCATCTGTCCTTCCAATGAGCAGTCAGGGTTGATTTCCTTTAGGATTGACTGGTTTGACCTCCTTGCAGTCCAAGGGACTCTCAAGAGTCTTCTCCAGCACCACAGTTCGAAAGCATCAATTCTTCGGCGCTCAGCCTTCCTTATGGTCCAACTCTCACAGCCATACATTACTACTGGAAAAACCATAGCTTCAACTATACGGACCTTTGTCGGCAAGGTGATGTCTCTGCTTTTTAATATGCTGTCTAGGTTTGCCATAGCTTTCCTCCCAAGGAGCAAGCGTCTTTTAATTTCACGGCTGCAGTCACCGTCTGCGGTGATCTTGGAGCCCAAGAAAATAAAATCTGTCACTGCTTCCATTTCTTCCCCTTCTATTTGCCAGGAAGTGATGGGACCAGATGCCATGATCTGGGTTTTTTTAATGTTGAGTTTCAAGCCAGCTTTTGCATTCTCCTCTTTCACCCTCATCAAGAGGCTCTTTAGTTCCTCTTCACTTTCTGCCATTAGGGCAAATTATTAGCTCTAATATTAGCCAAAGAATAAGTGAACTCAATAATCTAGTTTAACAAACTTAGTGCAAACCCAGCCTTATTTATCCTCTTTTGATCATGGTCTAACTTGTTGAAGTTAGCCGGTGAGAAGAGGTTCCTGCACTGCCTTATGCGGACGGTGAGGAAATCAGTTAGTTTGGAGTGCTCAAAGCTTTTGAGAAGGACAGAACGTTTGTAGAAAATGGATCTAAGGAGAGAGCTGTTAAATGCCAATTAGGATGTGGCCATGGAGTTTGGCGGTAGGGTTTAGAGAAAAAAACATAGCAAAATGAAAGGAAGGAGAAGAGAAGAGAAAGGGAGCTTTCTGGAATGCTCTGTCCTCCATATCATGGCTTAATGTAATAGCTTGCTTCAGACAACAGGCTAAGACATGGTTTGGTTAACCACCCAGCTGCTGGGAGTCGGGCAGCATATAAATTTAATAAATTATTTTTATTATTATTATTATTGGTTGCCCCAGCACCCTGGAAAAAAAATTGCACTTGGCTTTTGGCATGACACTCTGCAACTTGTGAAAAAAAAGGCGAACCAGTTATGGACCTTCTACGGGTTAATCCAGAGCAATTAAATGACTGTGCAAACACCCAATTCTTCTCTCCCCGCGCGGCTTATAAATATGTAATGATGCTAACTAGGCCTTAATTTAAAAGTTATTTATCTTTTTTTCTAAAAATATTTGCAGTTCGCTCTGCCTGGGCATTAAGATTAAACCAACAAGCACCAGGAGGGAAGGGAGAGGCAAATAAGCCGTCTGAAATTGATCTGAAGTCTAACAGCCGGGAGGGAATAGAAAGGGGATAAATACGGCAGGGGGTTTGCTGTGTCTCTCCCCCGCCCCCCATCCTATTTGGGCTTCTGGTCAGAGGAACGGACCTGTGGATCAGGCCAAAGTTCACCTAGCATTTGGGCTCATCGGCTAACAAGCTATCTTGGGGAGATCTGAGGCAGGAGTTGGGGATATAGACTTTTCCCACCGTTGTTCCTCTGCCACTGGTATTTCACAGCATAGCACCCCCAACCGAATGGTAACACGGAGATTTTAAATCATGCCGGATATGCCCTCCATGAATTGGCTGTTGTGGGTCTTCCGGGCTGTGTGGCCGTGTTCTGGAAGTTGTGGTTCCTAACGTTTCACCAGCATCTGTGGCCAGCATCTTCAGAGGTCAGGAGCACAGATAGAAGCAAAATCTCTGTGCCCAGGTAGAGTGGCAATGTTCTATTTATAGAGCTAAATTATAGGAGATTAGGTGGGGTTTTTTGTTGTGTTGAAATGTTAACGAGTGGCTGATGAGCGTGATTAGCATGTTCATTGTGAGAAGTATTCCCATGTCCGGAGATTTTAAATCATGCCGGATATGCCCTCCATGAATTCTTCCATTCCTCTTTTAAGAAGAACATCGTGGTAGCCTTGCTGTGTAAAGCGAAGGTTGGTCTTCACCTACTCTTTTGTTCTCACTATGGCTGACCCAGGTGCCTCTGGAGATCACACTAGGAGATGGAGACAGCACCTTCTCCCATCGTTGTGTTCTGGAACTGGGAATTGGGGGCCTCGTGCCACCAACAAAGAGCTAACACGGAGTCTTCTAGATAATTACGCTCGGTAGACCCGGCCTCCATGAGGATATCTAATCCCCTTTTAACTCTTTTAGAGTTGGGTGAAGGTGAATTTTGGGTTGGGTGAAGGATTTTCTTCTCCAGGTGGCTTCGCTAGATGGCCCCTGCTCCTATATTTTGAGGAGAAGAGAGGGAAACTTCTCTGGTCCATTTTCATCATTGTTGTTGTTGTTCAGTCAAGTCGTGTCCGACTCTTCGTGACCCCATGGACCATAGCACTCCAGGCCTTCCTGTCCTCCACTGTCTCCTGGAGTTTGCTCAAGTTCACGTTCGTTGCATCGGTGATGCTATCTAACCATCTCATCCTCGGCCGTCCCCTTCTCCTTTTGCCTTCAGTCTTTCCCAGCATCAGGGTCTTTTCCAGGGAGTCCTCTCTTCGCATTACGTGGCCAAAGTATTTGAGCTTCAGCTTCAGCATCTGTCCTTCCAATGAGCAGTCAGGGTTGATTTCCTTTAGGATTGACTGGTTTGACCTCCTTGCAGTCCAAGGGACTCTCAAGAGTCTTCTCCAGCACCACAGTTTGAAAGCATCAATTCTCGTCTCACACAAGCTTGAAGGAGGAGGCAGCCTCTGCTGTAACCTAATCTTACTTGCTTTATGTGGGAGGGGCTGAATCCCGGTTTCCTGTTTCCTGTTCCCTTCTCTTTCCTTTTTCTGCTCGAATCTCCTACCAAGGAGGATGTGTCAGCTATGGCTGCCACATTGCTTATACTTCCATCCAGGTGGGCCACATTAGAAGCATGTGGGTCACATCAGAACCAATTACTCGCACACATGGACCGTTTCTACTAAGGAACTGTGAGTTACAATAAAATGGTAAACTCTTTTTTATGTAACTTTACATCAACGTGTGAAGTGTGTTTATTTTGTGTTTTGAACTGATTAAGCCTTGTGCAAGTTTATGGGAACGCTTCTACTCTGCTACATACTAATCAGAAGCTGCGTGGAGTTCTGGTACTACCACCCCAGAATTCCTACAGTTCTAAGTTGGTTTCCCCAGCAAATGATGGCTTAGATGTTGTGTGGACGCAGCTACAGTTGAAAACCTGGTGTCAACCACAGCGTCTACAATTCCTTGTCCTTGGCCATCTCTTGGGCTGACCGTTGTTGAGGTCCAAATTGTTGGTCTTCTCCTGCTCTTGGACTAGGCCAAGCAGCCTTCATGGTGTGTGTTTCCATCATGGAGGAGAATCTGTGCTTCTCCAGTTCTTCCCCATCCGCACAACTTGTTTTTTGTTTTTTTTAATTGGATTGGACTGAGTCGGGCACGGCTTGCGAGTCCACCCTTCCTGTTGAACGGCAGTTTTTGCTCCCGGCCTGCTTATCATGCAAATGAATGCAAAGCCCATCTCATGCTCCGTTGCAAAGCTATGCTTGCTAACTTGACAAAGAACATCGGTTTGCTGATGAATTCTTGGAAATTTCCATAAAACCCCAGCCTTGATGGCTGAGCCAAACTTTCTCTCATGCCTGCGTGAGGGTTAGCATGCTCTAGTTGTTTCTAAAATGTTTCCCTTTTTCAGGCCCTTTGGGTGTATTTTGGGAAAAAAAAAATCAATTTATATATTCATTTCCCCCTCATTCTCATTTGCCTTTGTCAATAGAATCAAGTTTTGAAAACTTTATGGACTTCATTTTGCTCCTTGCAGTGTAGGAACGTTGATATCAGGTTGTTTCTCTCCTGAGCTTTCTGGTATGTTGGGATTGCAAAGCCCATGACTCCCAGCTGGCTGTGGATTCTGGGGGTTGTAGTCCCATGATATCTGGAGAATGGTTTTTGGGCAATGTTGTTCTAGATGACTATCACAGAAAGAGGGAGAGTGAAATAACATTGGTGCCCAGGTAGAGAAACAGAAATAAACCTTACAGGTAGTCCTCACTTAACAACCATTCATTTAGTGACGGTTCAGACTTATGACGGTACTGAAAAAACTGACTTATGACCGGTCCTCACACTTACGACCGTTACAGTGTCCCCGCGGTCACGTGATCACAATTTGGGTGCTTGGCAACAGGTTCACATTTATGACCGTTGCAGCATCACTGTCCTGGTTCAGCCTCTGCCCCAGGGCCTCAGCGATGAGTCAGAGGACGAGCTGCCCCTGACAAACCCCCAGGGGATTGAGCCAGGCGAGGCCCCAGACAGAGACACGGGCCCAGATAATGACCCAGCACCGCAGGAGGCAGCAATACCTGAGGCTGCAGGAGAGCAAGCTGGGGATGGTGGTTTGGCCCCACCCTCTAGCCAGCAGCCAGCTGGATCCCATCAGCCTCCCAGCTCACCTGAATCCCCCAAAGGGCAGAGGCGGAGGCGTGTGCGCCTCGCCTTAAAGGACAGGAGGAAAAGTGCTCGGCTGGCTGCTAGGGAGTTACGCAGAGGGCAGGGGAGAGTCTTTGCAGGACCCAGAGGACAGCTCCTGAGCTCCTGATAAATTACCAGCAAAGCAGTGAGGGAGTTGTGGGAGCAACGTTGTACTTTGGCTTCGCGACCACTCTGGTATCCTGTCTTGTTTCCTGCGTTCCTGACCCTGTTTGGACTATCGTTACTCTGCCTTCTGGACCCCTGGACCTTGTTTGGATTATCGTGGCTCGGACTTCTGGAACCCTTGACCCGGTTTGGATTATTGACTACCCTTTGCTTCACTACTCTGATTATTGGCACACGCTGGTTTGTCTCTCTCTCGGCCAGTCTTGCAAAGTAACCTTGGCTGCATTCCTTACCTCTGGCTGACTGCCAAGACTCTCCAATCTGTTCTGGAGGCGAGCCAGCACAATCACATGGTCATGTGATCATCATTTTCGACCTTTCCAGCTGGCTTCTGGGCAAGCAAAATCAATGGGGAACCATGTGATTTGCTTAACAACCACTTGGTTTGCTTAATGCCTGCAATGAGTCGCTTAACAACTGCCTCAAAAAAGGTGGTAAAATCGGGTTGGATTCACTTAATGACCGCTTCGCTTAGCAACCAAAATTACAGTCTCAATTATGGTTGTTAAGCGAGGACTACCTGTATTTGATGGGAAAGCTATAAATGTTAGGAGTGTGTGAATCGGCTGAAATCTGATTCATGATCCAGTTCACAGCTGCCATCAGATCCCATCTGTGCATTGAGTCAATCTGATTTTAAAAAATAAATTCAAACGGGGGAAATTGTGTGCGCAAAACTCAATTACGTTTTCAAATCGATCTGATGCTTGGAATCGAGTTGATGCCATGAATCTGTCCCTATTTGGTGCTTCAACCGAATGCCACTTGCGTCGAACTTCAGCACAGAATCTTCACGTTCTCCTAATAAATAGGCTTGAAAAAAGAAACATTGAGTTTCAAATATAAATAGAGAATTTGTAAAGGCTTGTTCTGGTACTTCTCCAGGAGGCCAAAGTCTGAAAACAGTTGCATTTCTTCTGGATTTTTAGAAATAGCAAGTACCTTGCGTCCAAATCCTTATTTTCAGCCCCTGTAGATAAACGCTTTTATAGCGATATGATGGATGTGCAGCTGTTTTACGGGCTCCTTTTAATGGTTGAAAATGTCTTAAACGGGGCTGAGGAATTTCCTTTCTTTCCCCTTGCTTCCTGACGGCGCTGGGCCATTGTTCAAGTTTCTTGACTGAGCCAAGCTGTAAAATAAAATTGAACATTAAAAAAAATAAAATGAAAAGCACGGCCCTCCTTCTTTATTGCAAAGCTGGGCTCCCACTGGGATTAAACATTTGCACCTGTTGCTAGGGGGGGAAAAGCAGTTGTGAGATTTGAAACACAACAACAGCAGGGAAGTCGAGTGGCCTAACTACTGCAGACCAGATCTAATATTGTCTAATTAGACTGCACTAACAATTCCTTTCTGATATAAAATCAGTGTGTCACATGACTGCAATCAGAAATCTATTCTTCTTTCTTGGTTTGTTGGTCCCTGCTGCACAGTTAGGAGGTAAAAGTGGAGCTGAAGATCAAGGTGGGGTTAGGGGACAGATCTCCCGCGCTTTCTTGGTGGGAAAAGCTTCTAGGGTGTCATCAAGATACTGGGGAGATGACGTGCTGTTTGGGACAATGTTTGGAGCAGAGCAGGACAGCCGGTCTAGGGCCGTCCTCACTGTCTTGTCTGCCATTATTGTGAAGCTATGGGCCAGCAGATGAAAAACAACAGGTCTGGCCGTGGCCTGTAAGAGTTTGACACGTCCTCTGGTCTACAGCTGGAGCAGGTAGGACTCTTACCAGCCATATGTAGTTGGCAATAGAGAACAATCAGCTGTGTCTATTGCAATTCTAGGCTCCGCCTATTGTCCTCCTGGCTCCTCCCATGATGGTCTCCATCTCAGTGGTCTGCATCCAATGGGATTCTTTGTTGAATCTGTTATGGGCTCCACCTGTTGTAAAACTCAACTGCATGTGATTTTGACCCTTGCAATTCCTTGCTTCACCTGCTGTTGACTCCATTCGGTGGTGGATCTTGGGTCTACCAACAGTGTCTCCTGGCTCCACCTACTATGGAGTCCACATACTGTGAATCCTGGCTTAAGCTCCTATGGATTCTACCTCTTGTGAAGCCCAGCTTGATGTGACGTTGTCTGCTTCCCATCCCTCGTGGCTTCTCCTAATTTTGTTTTTCCCAATAAACTTCTCTCCATCTACATGGGAGACGTTTAGAGAGGGAGTTCCAAGTGGAAATAAGGAGGGATTTCTTGCCTGTGAAGCTGTGGAACCATGGGAGATCCATCACGAGGCTTTCAACCAAAGCTTGGGTGGCCATTTGTCTGGGATGGCCCTAATTCCTGCTGTGGGCAGCGGTTGGACTAGAAGACTTCTAAGATCCCTTTCAGCCCTACACTTTCTATGTAGGTAGTTCTCTGTAGCTCTGCCTGTGTTTGGCCATCCCAAGAAGATTGCAGTTTGGGATGCTTTGGCAATCTTTAATAAACGAGAAGCCTACTTTGAAGATAGGTAAGTACAGAATGTTTAAAAGAAATTCAATCTGTGCCAAAGATCACTGTATATTTTAGGTTTTGGTCATGGATATGTTCATTCATGACTCTTTTGATTGGGGACATCTTTGCATATCTAGTTTTTTCATCTTAGTTAAAATTGTGGTGGTTGGATTTAAATTTGGAAGTTTAATATAGGCATCAGCGTTTTTCAAACTTGGGCACTTTAAGATGGGTGGGCTTCAAATCCCAGCATTCCCCATGCTGGTTGGGGAATTCTGGGAGTTGAAGTCCGCCCATCTTAAAGTGGCCAAGTTTGAAAAACACTGATATATGCCTCCATTAAGCTTCCTATATATCCATGAGCCAGAGAAGTAATAGTGAAATTGTTATGTGTAACCTTATTTTCTATTAATAACTCTTTAATCAACTGAATAAAATAGGCTGAGTATTTGGATGAATGGGTATGCTGTTGTAAAACATCAAGATGAAAACTCTCTCTGCACTTTGAAGCCACCGCAGTAATTTAATTTACTTGCTGGAAAAGTAGATAATTGTATGTGGAGTGCTTGGTGCTCTCTGAGCCTTGTTGTTTTCTTGCAGATGTTTCATTGTCAGACTAGGCAACATCTTCATTGCGACTAGGGAGTAGGACTTGCTCTCTGTTTATATACCCTGGCTTGTCCTGCCTGTGTTGGTGGGGGTGTTGTACTCTCCTTGGTAGTTCCTTGATTGGGTTGTTGTTTGCTGCTTGGTTGATTGCCTGAGTTAATAGTTCCTTGATTAGGGTCTGTTGTGTTGTTTGATTGCTCCTCTGGTGCTAATCCTGGTGTTAATCTTTGCATATCTGGGTGTTGATTGCTGGCAAGGAAGTGTTCTGGTCTTCTGGCTTTTCTATTGTCTCTCATGAATGGTATGTAAATGCTGTTTACATCTATGTGTCTGTTGATGGCTGCTTTGTCTGAGTGCCAAGCTTCCAGGAATTCTCTAGCATTTTTGGATTTGGCTTGGTTTAAGATGCTCACAGTTTCCCAGTTGAAAGTATGGTTGAGTCTGCCCATGTGTTGTGAGATTAAGGAGTTTTCATCGTGTCTTCTGACTGCTAGCTGGTGTTCGTGGATGCACTCTGCTAGTCTTCTGCCTGTCTGTCCTACATAGTGGCTGCTACAGTCCTTACACTGTATGTTGTAGATAACTCCTGTTTTTTCTTCTTGGGCTACTGGGTCTTTTGAGTTACTTAAGATGTTCTGAAGGGTTTTGGTTGGTTTATGTGCTACGGTGATGCCGTGTGGTTGTAACAGTCTATTGGTAGTTTCTGAGATGTTTTTGATGTATGGCAGTGTTATCCTTTTCATAACTTCTGTTGGTTGTGTTGTAGTGGGTTGGATGGTCAGGCACTTTTTGATGAAGTTGCGTGGGTATCCATTTTGCTGGAAGATGCTATATAGTTGATCTGTTCCCTTTTTCTGGTGTTCTGGGTTGCTGCAGTGCATTAGTGCTCGTCCAAATAATATTCCATCATTAATATGCCATCATTACCTCTACTGATGAGGATGTCCAAGAAGGGTAGTGTAAACATAATTGTATGTTTTCCTCGTTCTTTGCATTCAAGTCAGTTACATTTGAACCTGATGACAATTACCCTCGGTTGTCTACATGACTTTTGCAGGGCTGTTGAAAATAAAAGATTAAGGGGAAAAACAGTGGAAGAAAATGGAGGGGGGGGGAGGAGGGTGTAAAACAAGCTTAAAAGTATATGTTGATCTGTAAAATTTTATGTGGAGTTTTAAAACAGCCAGGTGGTTATCGATGAGCAGGCGGATGATGAAGTGAAAGGAAGGTACTTTGGTGTGTATCTATCAAACTTTTTTATTCTGGAGTTGGTTGAAAGAGTTTGGGAGCTGAGGAATCCAGGATCAAGAGGCTGGAATTGCTGGAAAGTAGTTTTAAGCTTAACATGGTTTTCCTAGAATTTTTTTTTAACGGTGGGCAGATGCCTTTTGGCGCTTGGTAGAGTTAAATAAGGGGCGTGGTGGCTCAGCGGGTAAGACGCCAGGCTTGTTGATCGGAAGATTGCAAGTTCGGAGGTTCGAATCCCCAGCCCCGCATGACGGAGGGAGCTCCCGCACCAGCCCCAGCTCTTGCCAACCTAGCAATTTGAAAGCGTGCAAATGCAAGTAGATGAATAGGTACCACTTCAGTGGGAAGGTAACAGCGTTCCGCGCGTGTCATGCGGCCACATGACTGTGGAAGCGTCTTCGGACAACGCTGGCTCTTGGGCTAAGAAACGGAGATGAGCACCGGCCCCTAGAGTCGGACACGACTGCACAAATGTGCGGGGGGAACCTTTACCTTTTTAAGAGTTAAATAGTCAATGGAGAACCTTTTGGTAACGTTGCCCGCTTCCTCCAGTGAATCGAGAAGGTTGGCCAAGCTTTTTCAAGCCTTTTGTCAAGAATTTCTGATCAAGGGTGCAAAACTAGGTTTGGCGCAAACCCAGTTTTATTCTCATCCCAGGCAGTTTTCATGTCTTATGTTTTCATTTCTTCCTTCTTGTGTCTTCTAATTGCACATCAAGCCATCTTGATGCCACTGAATGTAACCTTCTCCCGTGCGGGTTTATCCATGTGCTCTTGGCAGAAAAGGGTTTTGCAACCCCAGAGATTGGATACCGGTCTTATATACTTGCCTTTTATCTCGAAACACCAGATGCTGTAAAACCAGCTGCTGGAGGGAGATAGATGAAGCCTATCCACCAGCCAGCCTCCTATCCTGGTTTCTGAGCTTCCTAGATGCACCTGGCCAGCCATCGTGTGACCCAGGATGCTGGGCCAGGCCCAACATTAGGACTTCTTTTTTTTTTTTAATATGTTGATGCTGTTCTGTCAGTTCACATCATGGTTGCTGCCTCTCCCCCTTTGTCTGGTTTAATCAGTGTTGACCCCTCCCCTGATGAAGTGTAAGATAGGAATGAGAGGGAAGCAGGAAGTTTAAGTTGTACACCATTGGGGGGAAAACGGATCATTGGAGGATTTCTGGGAAGTCCTCCTTCTTTTTCCTCCTCTTCCTCTTCTTCTTCTTCTCCTCCTTTCTCATCTTCCTCCTCTTCTCCTCCTCCCTCTTTTTCTTTTTCTTCCTCTTCCTCCTTTTCTTCTTCCTCTTCCTCTTCCTCATCCTCCTTGTCCTTGTCCTCATCCTCCCTCTTTTCCTTCTCCTTCTCCTTTTCCTTCCTCTTCCTCTCCTCTTCCCCCTCTTCTTCTTGTTCTCCTCCTTTCTCCTCCTCTCCCTCCTCTTCTCCCTCTTCCTCTCCTTTCTCATCTTCCTCCTCTTCTCCTTCTCCTTCCTTTCCTCCTCCTCCCTCTTCCTCTTCATGTTCTCTTCCTCCTTTCTCATCTTCCTCTTCCTCCTCCTCCATCATCCTCTTCCTCTCTCTTCTCCTCCTCCCCTTCACCATCAATTCTATTTGTTCTTTGGGTGTGATGTCAGAAACAAAGACATCCTATTTTTTGGATAAGCCTTGTGTTTCACCGGGATATGTGTCATCTTCCAGTGTCATCCTTCCTTGAACCTTTCCTTGGGCCTTTAACTTAAGCAATTCACATTTCTTCTTGCACATCATGCGTCCTAAATATTCCAATTTCCTTTTCTTGATGGTACTCAGACTTGATCTAACTTGGCCTATTCTCTGGAGGACTGTCTCATGTCACACACATTCAACCCATGATATTTTAAGTAATTGTCGGCAAATCCATATTTCAAACCAATTCTAGGGAGGGCAATTTTGGGGATTTCTGGAATATCAAAATTCCGTGTGCACTGAATCACATCAGTCTCTGGGCAGCATTTAGAAACAAAAGGACATTCACACTGAAATTAAACTCTGTGTTTGTATGTAAAGGTTCTCCTGCAACGTAGCTGTCAATATTCACATTAATATTTGCTTTTATATACTGTATGTTTGCTCCTAAATCACTCATTCTCCTTGTTAGTATGCACAAAATTTCCCGTGCAGTGTTGTGGATGTTTGCAAAAGTGTGTCAACTGCCCTGTAATTTGCAGAAGGACACTCACGCTGAAATTCATAAAGACAGTTCTTCCTAAGGAAACATTTGGATGTAAACATCGAACTTTCCCAACCTGAAGATAATTGAAATGAGAAATAAAAAAGCTTGCCTAGATTTTTCTCCTCCCTTAATTCAAGCTGTCCTATCAGTATATAGGTCCCAAATATTGATTTCCAATGGAATGATGGACAGACTTTGTATTTCTAGGCACAAAGATTACTGCAGATGCTGACTGCAGCCAGGAAATCAGAAGACGTCTACTTCTTGGGAGGAGAGCAATGGCAAATCTTGATAAAATAGTTAAGAGCAGAGACATCACACTGACAACAAAGGTCTGCATAGTTAAAACAATGGTATTTCCCGTAGTAACCTATGGCTGCGAGAGCTGGACCATAAGGAAGGCTGAGTGAAGGAAGATAGATGCTTTTGAACTGTGGGGTTGGAGGAAAATTCTGAGCGTGCCTTGGACTGCAAGAAGATCAAAACAGTCCAGACTCCAGGAAATAAAGCCAGACTGCTCACTGGAGGGAATGATAGTAAAGGCAAAACTGAAGGACTTTGGCCACATAACGAGAAGACAGGATACCCTGGAAAAGATGCTGATGCTGGGGAAAGTGGAAGGCCAAAGGAAGAGGGGCCGACTAAGGGCAAGATGGATGGAGGATATTCTGGAGGTGACGGACTCAACTGTGGGGGAGCTGGGGATGGTGACGGCCGACAGGAAGCTCTGGCGTGGGCTGGTCCATGAAGTCACGAAGAGTCAGAAGCGACTGAACGAATCAACAAACAAAAAACCCAAACAAAATGGAATGATTGGGTTTGATTTTCTCTTTTCTCCCTAATCTTGCTTCTCATGGCTTTCGTAGCTGCTTGGTATCGAAAAATCAGGATAATGTTAAACCTTATCCATGGAAAGGACCCCGGTTTGCAAACCTCGCTTTGTATACAGCTTACGTCTGATTTCATCAACCTAGCCAATCGATGCAGGGTTGCAGACCTACAAAGAATTAATAGATGGTCTTTCCTTGTGACATAAAGGAAGCCAAAAGATGTTCTAGTGGGGGGGGGGGGGGAAGACTGGAGAAGTGAAGCTTTCTTAAATTATTTCCAATGTTTCCCCAGCTGATTGTTTGAGAGGAGAGCGCTGCTCAGTATTAAACCAGAGATCGGCGCTGATTTTGTGCAAAGGCAGGTGGGCTGGTCCAAAACCATTTAAAAAGTGGTTCTGAAAATTGGCTGAACTCTCACGAGGGGCACAATTTTAATGTTCTCCCTCTGAAATGTTTTTTTTTTTTAACTTTCTCGTCTCAAAAGCTACAGAGATGCTGCTGTTCTCACCCCAAAGCTTGCAAGGCTTGATCCATTTCTGCAAGGTTTTTTTTGGGGGGGGGATTAAATCGTAGCGCTCTAAGGGGGTTGTGCTGCTGAACGACTGAAGTCAGGAAAATCCTCCCCAAGTAAGAGGCAAAGCCAAAAATTAAATAAACCACGTTATGGTTAAGTGTGTGAATCCATTACACCAAGCCACATGTTTCAGCCAAGGTTTAAACTGCCAAGATAATAAAGCAGCTGGCATGTAGGGGGGAGATGGGCGGTGATATAAATAAATAAATAAATAAATAAATAAATAAATAAATGTAATTTCCAAATCCTGTTTTTTAAATTTCTGACGCATTCCAGGTGATCCTTCTTTAT
This sequence comes from Charina bottae, assembly GCA_023362775.1. NCBI lineage: Eukaryota > Metazoa > Chordata > Lepidosauria > Squamata > Charinaidae > Charina > Charina bottae. The sequence goes on along the minus strand of JALMGJ010000062.1, from coordinate 1,005,262 downwards.
CCAGCAATACAAAACATAAAATAAGGGAAGTAACCAAGTAACCAAGTAACCAAGACCAAAACTCTTGGAGAGAATCAAGCAATTGCCTTGTTTTCTTGATGTTGTGTTTACACAGTGTTAGGGTCCCTAGGATTTCACAAGACTCGTGGAATCGTGGAAGGGACCTTGGAGATCATCTAGTTCAACCCAGGGCAGGGAATCCACTACTGTCACATTGTATTGTAGGAGCCACAATTGACTAGGTTAGCCTATCATGCGAAGCTACAGCATGGCTTAGCAGAATGCGAGAACGGCTGGATTCATACATTGCAGTAAGTGAGGATTTGCTGGGTTCACGCGTCATGTGAAGCCAAGGATTGTCTATTGAACAAGCTTTGATACCTTCACAGCCACACAGGCATGGATGCCATTGCCATCCTGCCAGAGATAGATGGGGTTTGTAGTTATTAGGTAGATGGGGTTTGTAGTTAGTAGGTTTTGTTGTTTATTCGTTCAGTCGCTTCCGACTCTTCGTGACTTCATGGACCAGCCCACGCCAGAGCTTCCTGTCGGCCATCACCATCTCCAGCTCCCCCATGGTTAAGTCTGTCACCTCCAGAATATCATCCATCCATCTTGCCCTTGGTCGGCCCCTCTTCCTTTTGCCTTCCACTTTCCCTAGCATCAGCTTCTTCTCCAGGGTATCCTGTCTTTGCATTATGTGGCCAAAGGACTTCAGTTTTGCCTTTAATATCATTCCCTCCAGTGAGCAGTCTGGCTTTATTTCCTGGAGTATGGACTAGTTTGATCTTCTTGCAGTCCAAGGCACTCAGAATTTTCCTCCAACACCACAGTTCAAAAGCATCTATCTTCCTTCGCTCAGCCTTCCTTATGGTCCAGCTCTCACAGCCATAGGTTACTATGGGGAATACCATTGCTTTAACTATGCAGACCTTTGTTGTCAGTGTGTTGAACAGTATTGTTGAATACTGGGGTGGGTTGCCATTACCTTCCCCAGGGATCGTATTTAGTCTGACCTCTCTGCCACGACCTTCCCGTCTTGGGTGTCCCTTCACGGTTTAGCTCATGGTTTCATTGAGGTGCTCAAGCTCCAGCACCACGACAAGGTAACGATCTCATTTGCTGGAGAGTTAGTAGGTAGAGGGGCAATAATTAGTTTGCATGCTTGCAGGACCTTAGAGATAAGCAGGGAATGCAAGGAGTGGGGGGTGGAGAGACAGGAACCAGACTCCAAGGCCGTTCAGCTGGGATCATCAGAGGACTGACAGTTTAGAGTTATGGGAACTGAGTCGGTAGGGGAGGGGTTGGTGAGGAGTGAGTGGGAACGGGCATGTTTAAAGTTGTGATTGCGCGCGCTTTTGCTCAGTCTGCTCTTTGCATCAATTCTATTCACTTGTATTAATAAAAGAACTTCTTCATATCCTACCATGGCTCGTGCTGAGAGTTTCTAAGTTAATATCAAAGGGGTGGATCGTCACACATACAGGCATGGATGCTTGCTTCAAAATGGGAGAAACATAGATCAGCTGTAACTTCCTCTCCTTCTCACTTAACGCTGGGCCAGAAGACCAATTCCAGGTTCAGATGCTTACCCCCCCCCCACAAAAAAAATTCCCGAGAAGTCTCTCATATTCCGTTGGAGAGGGATCCCCCCTTCCTTCTTCTCCCTTCCCCAGCTTGGGAACAGAGAGGAAGCAGACGTAATCCAAGGGTTATGGTTTTTCCATCAGTGATCTAGAAGGCATCTCAGAAGGTTTATTGGGAGCCCTTTCTTGTTAAAAGCCAGCCTTCCCAAGTAATGTGAAATAATAATCGATGAACACATGGGTAGAACTGATTCATAACTTCATGGATCAGCCCACATTGTTTCCTTAGAAACTTTAAGGAGATAGTTTTTCAATTGTCCACTCTGTGCTCCCTCCTGGGCAGAGCTTTCCAAACTGTGTGTCGGGACACATTAGTGTGTCGGCTGCAGTGTCTGGGTGTGTCATGGCTGCTGCTGCCTCCGAGCCCTGCCAGGATTCCGTGCAGGTCCCAGTGCCTGCCTTGTGCCTGGCTGCCTCCAAACCTGCTGTGATTCCACGCAGGTCCTAGTGCCTGCCTTGTGCCCTGCTGTAAGAGTGTGTCGCAAAATGATGTCCTGCTGTAAGAGTGTGTCGCAAAATGATGCATGTCTAAAAAGTGTGTCACCAACATGAAAAGTTTGGAAAGCTCTGCTCCTGGGATTTCCTCGTGGTGTCTCATCTAAGAACTAGCTTTGCCTGACTCCAATTAATTAAGCACAGAACTCTTCAGAAGCTTTGCATATTCGTTCTTCTACCAGCAGTTGTTGCTTAATTCTTAACAGTAGATGTCAGTAACAGTTCACTGATGGAAAGTGAGGATTTTGGGTGTTTTCCATAGGAGAGGGGCAAAGTGGGCACCAGCATGGCACAGAATGGGGGGGGGGAAAGAGGATTTGTGTTGGAAGATGAAAACACCAAATCCAAGTGTGTTATGGACGGGTCATTGACCGCAGTAAAGGTTCTGTTCTGTAAATCCCAAGACCCCAAGAAGAAGTCCTCCAAACCATCAAATGATCTTCATGGTTCTTCAACAACATTGGAGATGTTTCAGGGCAAAAAAAAAGACTGATGAATTTTACAGGTGTAACATAAGACAACAGTGAATTTTATGGTGTTTAAGAATACTATAGAGATATTATTCCTCTGATGAAGATGCTGGGTGAGGGTGGAAGATGAGGTATTTGGCTATGTATGACCATCTAATGAGCTGGAAACGAGGGTGCTAGAGAACACAGCAGTCTACTTAAGATGTCTCCTGGGCAGATTATATGCCTCCACACCTTGTAGACTCATGAGAAGGGGAATTTTGGATAGTCTTCCCCAGCTCATGGCACTGAACTTCAACTCCTATCATTCCCAGCCAACAGGAACATTGGCAAGCTGGGAACGGAAGCCTAGCACAATGGTTGAGGATAATTTAGGAGAATCATAGGATTGGAAGGGACTTTGCAGGCCATCTAGTCCAATCCTCATGCCATCCTGGACAAATGTCACTTTAGAACTATCTGCCTCTTGGATTTTATTGTATTTTTATTGTAATTTATTGTATTTCTATTTTTATCACAGTTTTTATTGTATTTTGTTGATATTGTGTTGTGAACCGCCCAGAGTCCCTCCTTGAGGGGGAGATGGGCGGTTATAGAAATTCAACAAACAAACAAATAAATAAATGGCCATCCAATCTTTACTTGAAAACCTCCAGTGATGGAGCATCTACAGCTCCAGGTGGTAGGCTGGTCATAGCTGCTTCATAGCTCTCATGAGCAGGAAAGTCCTCCTTATGTCGAGTTTGGATCTTCTTCTGTAAAGCTTCTCCCCATAGGTTTTTGTCTTCCTTTTGGGTGCTCTGGAGAATCAACCCACCCCTCTCTGCCCTGGGACATCCCTTCAAGTATCAGAAGAACATGTCTCGGAAGATCTTCATGCATTGGAACATCACGGAATGTAGACCTAAAAGAGAAGTCCTCTTTCAACCTGCATGAGAGACATGGGTGCTCAATGCAAAGTGAAGGTTTGGGGGCCGGTTGGTGAGGTCCCAAGAACAGCTCACGTTCTTGGACTTCAACGTCCCCAACAGTGCTGGGTTCCATGGGCATTCCAAGAAGTGCTCCAAGAAGGAAGCAGCCCCGTGGAGAGTCCCACACTGTCGTGAGCATAGGGGGCATTGTAAAAATAACAATAAACCAACAACAGACACATCCAACGAGCCATGGCCACCTCGTGTATTTTCAAAATGGATCTCCCTCCTCCCCGCCCGCCGGGGAAGGATGCTTCCTAGCTAGAAATTCTCCCTGCTAATGCTAGTCTGCTTCAGAGGAAAGCTGGCTATCCTGATGTTACTTTGCCCCCCCCTTTGCCCCCTCCCATTCCTTGGTCCATGGCAAGCAACCGCTTCCTAGCATCTCTGGTGGCTTCACTTCTCATAGCTGTGGGAAGTCCTGCTGAGATGTAATGGATCCAATCTCTTCTTGATTACTCCCAGGTCTGTACCCAAATAAGCTGTACAAAATTAAAGCCTTTTTTTTTGGGCTCCTGAGTTGCTATGGAGATTGAAGGCCAAGGCTGCATCGCCCTCTCTTCTATGTACATGGGGTATCTTTCTTCCGCAACTTTACCGCCAATAGAAGTTTTCATTAGGGGAGCATTTTCTGCAGTGGTGGCTGATGGACGTTGGAAGAGAACACAGGAATGCAGGTTACGCTGTGCAAGAGACCTGCTCTGATAATAAGATCCTTCTTTGAGGCCACGGTATCAGCAGTTCTCAAACATTTTGGTCTAGGACCCCTTTAAAAGGTAAAGGTTAGGGTTAGGGTGTAGTTGTGTCTGACTCTAGGTGGCGGTGCTCATCTCCGTTTGTTAGTCGAAGAGCCAGCGTTGTCCGAAGATGCTTCCATGGTTATGTGGCTGGCATGATGCGCGCGGAACGCTGTTATCTACCCACCAAAGTGGTACCTATTAATCTACTTGCATTTGCATGCTTTCGAATTGCTAGGTTGGCAAGAGCTGGGGCGAGTGCGAGAGCTCACTCTGTCACACGGGACTAGGGATTCGAACCTCCGAACTTGTGATCTTCCGATCAACAAGCCTTGCGTCTTACCCGCTGAGCCACCATGCCCCTTCTAGGACCCCTTTACATTCTTAAAAATGATCGAGGACCCCAAAGAACTTTGGTGTATGTTGTTTAGATCCATCAGTATTTGCTGTATTAGAAATTAAACCTGAGAAATGTTAAAATATTTGACTTCGCAGACCTCCCAAAAGGCTCTTGAAGACCCCTGGGACCACACTTTGAGAACTGTCGATCTAGGTTGTTAAGATGGGTGCAGAGTCACCTTTGGGGGAGATGGGATGGTGATAGAAATCAAAAGAATAAATAAAAAATAAATAAATGGAGTTTGCTGAGTGCACCAGTGGGGATGGCACTTTGCAAAACATTGTAGCACGGAAGCATCTGCATGTTCCTCCCTTATTGGGCAAATGGGTGGCCACCATTTTCAAGAGACCGTTAGAAAGAGCAGCTAAAGTCCACATACGCGGTGTCCAAGATTCTGTATCTTCACCCCGTTTGCTTCCAATCAGTTGGGCACACTCAGTGAAAATCTATCCTTCTGGGTGGTGAGCTGCTGGACAAATAGTGAATGAGTCTCATGTGGGAGTTAAACAGAGCAAACATTGCAACCTCAGATGTGGAGGTGGAACATCAAGTTCTGCCCTTGAGGCCTTCGAGGTAGTCCAGACAAGAAGCGCAACGAGTACTATCTTGATTGTAAGGTTACATTAACAGATCTTGCAAGTCTGAAAATACCTCTCTCTCCCCCCCTCGCCTTTAGAGTCAAGAAACTAGGGAGGGTCCCTTCTGAGATGTTTGCTACATCCCCATTCCTGCTGTAGGCTGAGCTGCCTCTTATCTGACCGTTGTTTAGGCTGTGGCTCTTCCTCCTGTCTCCCAAGGTCCTTCCCACAGACCATTACACTCCCCAAGATTGTTCCTTGTTCAGACAGTTTCCTCCTAGCGTGCAAAGTGGAATTTGGCTCAAGACCTGGCTCTGTTCAACTCCTGTCAGCCTTGCGAGGTAGTCCAGACCAGGAGCACACCCAGAAGTACTAGCTCTACCTTTATTGCAAGGTTACATTAACAGAATCTTGCAAGTCTGAAAGAACATCTCTCCCCCCTCGCCTTTACAGCCCAAGAAACTAGGGAGGGTCCCTTCTGAGACGCTTCCCACACCCCCATTTCTGCTGCGGGCTCAGCTGCCTCTTATCTGGCCGTTGCCTATTCTGCAGCTCTTCCTCCTGTCTCCCAAGGTCATTTCCACAGACCATTACACTCCCCAAGATTGTTCCTTGTTCAGACAGTTTCCTCCTAGCATACTGGGGTGCAAAGTGGAATTAGGCTCCAGATCTGGCTCTGTTTAGCTCCTGTCAGCCTTGTGAAGTAGTCCAGCCAAGAAGCACACCTAGGAGTACTAGCTCTACTTTTATTGTAAGGTTACATTAACAGAATCTTGCAAGTCTGAAAGTTTATCTCTCCCCTGTCACCTTTACCGTGCAAGAAACTAGGGAGGGTCCCTTCTGAGATGCTTCCCATGCCCCTTTTCCTTCTGTGGGCTCAGCTGCCTCTTATCTGACCATTGCCTAGTCTGCGGCTCTTCCTCCTGTCTCCCAAGGTCATTCCCACATCCCATTACACACTCCAAACTGGACAGACAGAAGATGATACGTCGGGGACCTTTTTGTGTCTGAAAAGTTGGATTTTCCCCTGAGGCAGTTTTCAAGCTCTTGGCATTAGCCACAATGCGCACACCTTATAAAAATGATGTATATGTGCAGCTTCCACATATAAGCAAGTGCAGTGTTATGGACCAAGCAGATGAGCTTCTGCCCTAGAAGACCCTTACTCTGGAATTGGCCTTCTATGAAACCAAACATTTGGTGTCCCCCTTCAGGGATGCCACACCCACAGTACACACTCAAGTTATGCCAACTTCTAGTCTGAAATGGTCAGCCCTACCAGGTAGATCAGGCCAAGGATCAACTCCACAGGAAGGCTCAAACTACTTTTATTGAGGTTGGTTATAATAACAGATCTTGCAAGTCTGATTATTATTATTTATTGTTGGACTCTAGATTGTGATGTGCCTCCTCCCCTGCATATACCCATGTGAATTAGGGAGGTGTCTGTTTGATCCACTTCCAACTGTTATTACATTGCTCTGGACTTGAAAAATGTTACAGCCCCTTTTGCCTAGCCAAGGGGACCTGCCTATTTTCATCAAGGTCATCTTCCTGACTCTTTACAGAAACAGGCTGGGCCAGTGTTTCTCAACCTTGGAAGCTTGAAGATGGGTGGACTTCAACTCCCAGAATTCCCCAGCCAGCATGTATTTATTTTTAAATATATTTAGATACTGCTTCTTCTGAAAGTTGTAACAACAAGAAATCTTGAAGGAAAGTCGCTTGGAGAGCCCAACACCCAGAAATCTCAGCCAACCATCTATTTGACTTCTCTCAGAAGTTCTTTTCAGATCTAGAGCATTCCTAGTTCTATGTTCAGCTTAAGGGTTGAAGTGATGACCTTCCCTCTCTATCATTCTTGCTGTGACTCATGGGTGTTGATTTATAACTCAGGTTTTGCATCACTCTCCTTCCCATTGACAGAGGCAGCCACCTTTGAGGAGATTTATTATTTATTTTTATTTATTTATTTATTTATTTATTTATTTATTTATTATTATTTCTGTCTTGAATGGAGAGAAGAAGAAAAAACGGCTGGCCCCACGGGGAGCACTACACTGCAATTCTTGTAAAAATATTTTGTCAGCTTCCATCTTGAGAAGGTCAGATTCGAGGTGGATTTTTTGCCGTGCTCGAGGGAGTGAAACTGAAATGTTCAAACCCAGAGGGAGAGGACGGGTTCATCAAGGAGGGAGAATGTTTTGGAACAAGCACTTAGTTCCTTCATGAACAATCTAATTTGTAGGCAATTTGCTCACACCAGTAGAATTTTAATTAGTGTTTTATTTCTTTTGCTCATATTATACCTTTAATCCAAACAATCGAGTCTTGGGGGTACGAATTCATACTGGGAGGGTAACAGAGACTCAGCAGGAAAAAGTTTTCTGGGCAAATAAAATTTGTGCTGGTGTCTGTAAATTACTCGGTTGAATCTGGAGGCAAAGAAGTAACAGCCCAGCAACAAGGCAATCTACTTAAAGAAACACCAGTTCATTAACGGCGGGGGGGGGGGGGGGGCGGGGGAGAGAACTTGCAGGAAGAGACTACAATTAGCTCCCAGTCCAGATACATCAGAGAACTTGAACTGAAGCAAGAAATTGGCAATGTTAAAGGTGATGCTTGGCCAACAGGTCAAAGCTAAGCAGGAGAATGGGGATGAATGTCTGATGAGTAGTTGAAGAAGTCTAGGACTGGGTGGGGAAAGAGTTTCTGGCAACCCCTCCCTCCAATTAATTTTGATCTAATTTGACGAAAGAGAATTTGGGAGCTTTCTCCCCAAGTTGGGGAGAATCCCGGTCAAATTGCCAGGCGTCAAGACTGGTGTCCTTACGCTTAGTTACCGAGCAGGTGGCCAAAGGATGAAGACAAATATCTCTTCGTGCCTTGGACCATCCTCTCTCAAATAGTAGGTTCCCTTGGTTTCCCCACCTTCTGGTCAGCTCCAAGGAAGATAATCCAGGTGACCTTCTCATTGGAAAGAAGGCATGATAAACCACAAGGCATGACAATGGCGGAAGCACCATTACCCTCCTCCAGCCGCGAGATTGGCTCCACCGAGAGATTTGTGGAAGGCACCCTCAAATCCCCTTGAGGATCCGGTTGAAAGACTGGAGGAGTTGAAGGCTGATTTGCGGCAGAGGAAGCAGATGAGGTTGGAGTTTGAGGAGAAACTCAACGAGGTTGGAGATAGGAAAACGTGCAATACTTAGAATAGTCCTTCACCCCCTTTTTTGGCTCCTTCCCAGTGTAGGAATTCTGGGATGGTAGTACCAGAACTCCACGCAGCTTCTGATTAGTATATAGCAGAGTAGAAGCGTTCCTGTAAACTTGCACAAGGCTTAATCAGTTCAAAACACAAAATAAACACACTTCACACGTTAATGTAAAGTTACATAAAAAAAGAGTTTACAATTTTATTGTAACTCGCAGTTCCTTAGTAGAAACGGCCCATGCGTGCGAGCAATTGGTTGTGACGTGAACCACATGCTTCTAATGTGGCCCACCTGGATGGAAGTATAAGCAATGTGGCAGCCATAGCTGACACATCCTCCTTGGTAGGAGATTCGAGCAGAAAGAGGAAAGAGAAGGGAACAGGAAACAGGAAACCGGGATTCAGCCCCTCTCACACAAAGCAAGTAAGATTAGGTTAGAGGTTAGAGGCTGCCTCCTCCTTCAAGCTTGTGTGAGACGTGCTTGGTTGAAACCCGATATCTCTAACACCCAGTTGGTTTTATGATGTGCTGGATGTCAAAAGCTGATCCAGTATCCTGTTTCTCCTCTTCCACTACAAACAAAGTAATTGAAGGCAGAGTCAGAACTTTATTTGCCAGGAAAGATCAGCCATGTCTGTTTGTCTGTTCCACCAGGTGAGCCGTACATGATCTCAGTGGAAGCATCCAAGGATTGGAAAAGATAAGGAAATATCCTGCAACGGCCTTCCTATTTGGAGAAGCAACGGGTGTTTAACTAGAAGGGGGCGAGGAGTTTGTCTTGTTCCACTCGAGCAAATTTTGTGCACAATTTAGTTTTGTTTCTCCAGAACTGAAGTAGAAGGATTTCCCAAAGCAACTCAGTTTGACGCTTGCAGAAGCGAAGAAATGCTATCCTTGTTGCGAGAAACTGGGCATTTCCCACTGGCTTTGCTTTGGATTTTTTCCCAGGAACAAGCTAATGTTTTCGATGATGAGTCTCTTGTTTAATTCCCCAGGATATGTTTTGCTGTTTTTCAGCTCTACTGCTGACTTCGTTTTGTTTTGTTTTGTTTTAAATCTCTCTCCTCTTTGGTTCACTCCTGACATTGCTTAGCTGTGCAGGCCCAGGTCTGAAAACCAGAATGATGGGGCAAAATTTTGCATTTTGGGCAGTGAGATGGTTCCTGATTGGAGGCAGAGGGCCAAGGTACTTTTAAAGGTAAAGGTTCCCCCCGCACATTTGTGCAGTCGTGTCCAACTCTAGGGGCTGGTGCTCATCTTTGTTTGTTAGCCGAAGAGCCAGCGCTGTCCGAAGACGCTTCTGCGGTCGTGTGGCCGGCATGACGTGCGCGGAACGCTGTTACCTTCCCACCGAAGTGGTACCTATTCATCTACTTGCATTTGCATGCTTTCGAATTGCTAGGTTGGCAAGAGCTGGTGCTGGTGCGGGAGCTCCCTCCGTCACGCGGGGCTAGGGATTCGAACCTCCGAACTTGTGACCTTCCGATCGACAAGCCTGGTGTCTTACCTTTTAAGTCCCCACCGATTGGATCAAAAATATTCCCCCCTGCCACGGTTCCCTCTGAAAGTTACTGGGCCCTCGGAAACAAAATATTTAAAAATAAAAACGCCTTCCCTCTCCCTAACCCTTCTGAAGGAAGAGAGAGCCTCTTTATATCTAACATAGCAAGCAAACTCCGTGATTGCAAATGAAGTTATTTGCTCAACTAAAGGCTGGTTGAGCAAATCTTGGGTTTTCCAAGTAATCTGTCTTCGTACTGCAAATCTCTCCCAGCATAATTCATTTGTTTTGAGGTTCGCAACTGGCTTCATGCACACTCAAGGCAGCGTACCAAATGAAAAGAGTCGTGTGGGAGGAAAGTCTGAACAGCAGAAAAGGACATTGCTTCTTGGAAGCTCCTACTGCAGAAGTGCAGCAGTGAGGAAGGGTGGTGGTGGAAATCTATTCCCCCCTCCCCATCTCCCCGGCTGGAAAACAAAACAGCTTTCTGAATAGCTGGGGAATGGCTGGGTTTGGTTGGTGAAGAAAATCTAATGTTGAGAGAGAAGGTGGAACAGGGTGATATCAGCTTGGGGGGCATGGATGGGGGGCTGGAGAAATTCCTGGCTGGTTGGAGGGTTGCAAACGATTGTGTCTGTTGAACAAGTGGAAGGAGACCATGAGTCGATTCTCTTGAAATATCGGAAATCTCCTCCTCCTCCCTTCTCTTCTTCCTCTTCTCCCCCTCACCCTCCTCCACTCCTCTTCTTCCTTCTCCTTCTTCTCTCTTCCTCTTTCTCCTCCTTCTCTTGCTCTCCTCCTCCTCATCATTTTTCTCCACCTCCTCCTCCTCCTCCACTCCTTCTCTTCTTCCTTCTCCTTCTCCTTCCCTCTTCCTCTTTCTCCTCCTTCACCACCACTCCCTCTTGCTCTCCTCCTCCTCCTCCTCCTCCTTCTTCTCCACCATTCCTCCTCCTCCTCTTCTTCTTCCTCCAGTCCTTCTCTTCTTCCTTCTCCTTCTTCTCTCTTCCTCTTTCTCCTCCTTCTCTTGCTCTCCTCCTCCTTATCCTCCTTCTCCACCACTCCTACTCCTCTTCTTCCTCCACTCCTTCTTTTCTTCTTCTTTTCCTTCTCCTCTTTTCCTCTTTCTCTTTCTCCTTCTCTTGCTCTCCTCCTCCTTATCCTTCCTCTTCACCACTCCTCCTCTTCCTCCCTCCTCCTCCTCCTCCTCCTCCTCCTCCTCCTCCTCCTCTCCTCCTTCTTCTTCTTCTTCTTCTTCTTCTTCTTCTTCTTCTTCTTCTTCTTCTTCTTCTTCTTCTTCTTCTTCTTCTTCTTCTCTTCCTCTTTCTCCTCCTCCTCCTCCTCCACTCCTTCTCTTCTTCCTTCTCCTTCTCTTCTTCCTTCTCCTTCTTCTCGCTTCCTCTTCCCCTCCTTCTCCACCACTCTGCCTCCATCTCCATCTCTACCACCCCTCCTCCTCCTCCTCCTCTCTTTCTCTTCTTCCTCTTTTCCTTCTTCTCCACCCTCCTCCTCCTCCTCCTCCTCCGTGGAAGTCTTGAACAGCACAGCTGGCCCTATGATGAGCTCTTTGAGTCATTTTGTTATTTTCTTTCCTGTTTTGGAAAATAACTAGGTTAGTCAAGCCGTATTAAGAGAAGAGCCGAGACAGATTAATCTCTTACAAGGACTGCCTGTTGCTATCAAACTTGCTAAGCATCTCTCTCCCCCCCCCCCCCGAAAACAATACTAACCTTGCTTTGTCATTCTCTAACCCAGTGTTTCTCATCCTTGGCAACTTTAAGATTTGTGACCAACTCCCAGAATTCCCCAGCCAGCACTGGAGAAACACTGCTCTAACTTCTAAGCTGGACGGCTGCACTGCACGCAACGTGGGGCTGTCCTTGAAGGCAACCTAGAAGACACTGGGGGGGCATTGTAGAATTTCCCCTCCCTTGTATTTTTCAGGAGGAGCATTTATCAATAATAATTCTAAAAACCTGCCTGAGCAACTGTAAAAAAATATCCGAAGGTAATGGTGCAAATGTTTTATAGGGAGACCCCTAGATCTGCTTGCATTTTTCACCACCGTTTCTCATTCAGTTCAAAGGAGGGGGGGAAAGGAAGTTTTGGAATTTCTTTGAAAGGAGCAGATGGGGTGGGGTGGGGATTTTCCAAGGGCACAAGCATCCTTGCGCATTTAGTGTTTGGGGGGCATATGCTTTTTCTCTCTTCCTTTGTGTGATCCCCCATCTCCCCATTCAGTCCCTGGAAGACGTCAAGATGAAACTCTTCTGCAGAGATTTTACATCTCTGTCTCCTTCAAGTGTTGGAAAATGAACATTGCTCCCACTTCTCTGCAGGATCCCTACAGGTCATCAGCTCCCACCCCGTGCTCAGTGAATCCCATTTAGCAGCCTGTTAGAACTACTGAAGTGGAGCAGAGCTGCAAAACACATGTACAGAAAAAGAATATTGTTTAAAAACAGAGCCCATGAGCATATTAGAGAGATCCAGGTTAGTCTTACTCCTTTAGCCCACCCAAGCATACAGAAAGACGCGCTTAGACATGGCGGGTATGAAAAGTAAATACAGAAGAGTCCTTACATTTATTCATTGCAGGTACAGCATTTCGGTAGATAAATGATGTTCCATTTCTTCTTTGTTTCCCTAAACTTAATACCTCTTAATACCTGCTTGCTGCAAGAGATGCATGTAGAAAGGGGGAAAAATCTCCTAGGCCCATCCATGGCCTAGAATGGAGCAGCACACAGCCATGTGCTTGCTCCCGGTCCAAGGAGGAGAGAGAGAGAGAGAGGAAGTGGCCACAAACAGCTTCCTCAAAAGCATGGAGAGCTTGCATCCTAGAGCAGCCATCCAGATGCTGATGAGGCATGCTGGATTTGCCAGGATCTCCAACACTCAGGACAGAATCTGCTAGCACAACTCTGCAAGATTGGCCAATTGGCAATTCCTGTCCTTTGATGGAAGCTGATCTCCCCACCCCCACTTTTTAATTTTTTAATTTATTTATCCAACTTCTATCACCGCCCATCTCTCCCCACAAGGAAAATGGTGCTCAAGCACGGATCTCCATTGGCCAATTTTGCTAAGCCCTCTCCTTGAGGAGCTACAGTACTTCTCACGATCCAAAGGGCATTCTTAGAGAGAATCTCTGGTTCAGCTTTGCATCCCATCCCTAATTAAAGAATTATTTTCCATCTGTTCTCCCCTCTTAGCCTGACTTCTTCCTTGTCCCCAAGATAAATAGGAAAAAAAGAAAATTCTCAAAGGACCCAATTTTCACTTGTAGCAGGGAAGCAATCTGTCTCTCGCGTTGCTTTTCACGTTTGCGCTCTGTTGTGTTGCCATGAACAGTTTTTTTTTTCTTTTGCAAACATATGTGGATACGAAAGGAGCCCATCCATCTATTTTAAACGTATTTGATTCTTCCAATTTGCATTTCCGGGGGCTTGTGGGTAGTGCAAGAGCAGGGCAGTACATCATTCTGGCGCTTGGTCTTCTATGGTGCCTTAGAGATCCTGGGAGGAGTAAGCTGGTAGCTGGGCTGATGGGGCATGCTGGGAATTGTAGTTTCCAAAGCACCTGATTGCAGATATATCCTGTTGCAAGGGTAGGTGGCTTTCTAGTGCTTTAGGTTTAGTTTGGAACAGGAAGGCAAATACTTAAGGGGTTGGATTAAGCCTTGGGAGACCCAGGTGCTTATCTTCCCTCAGCTCAGCCTACCTCACAGGGTTGGAGTGGGGAAAATATAAAGGGAGATCGCCCTGGAAGAGGCTTGCAAAAAGATGGGATGTAAGTCACAATCTCTCTACCAGTGTTTTGCAACTTTAAGAGGTGTGGACTTCATCTCCCAGAATTCCCCAGCCATCATGCTGGCTGGGGAATTATGGGAGTTGAAGTCCACAAGTCTTAAAGTTGGCTGAGGAATTATGGGACTTGAAGTCCGCACGTCTTAAAGTTGGCTGGGGAATTATGGGAGTTGAAGTCCGCATGTCTTAAACTTGGCTGGGGAGTTATGGGAGTTGAAGTCCACAGGTCTTAAAGTTGGCTGGGGAATTATGGGAGTTGAAGTCCACACATCTTAAAGTTGGCTGGGGAATTATGGAAGTTGAAGTCCACACGTCTTAAAGTTGCCAAGGTTGAGAAATACTGCTGTATACAGTTGCAGCAGATGAGTTGTATGTGTGACAAGTTGTGTGTGTGTCTGCACAAGGCCTTTTGAACCCACAGCTGTTTCTCGCTGACTCCACAGCCCTAAAAGGTTTCTGTAAGTCATGGGTGGCCCAACCCCGCCTTTGCGCCTGAAAAGAATTGTGCATTTCCTTTTCTTTCTTTCTTTTTTTTTAAAAAAAGAGGAGCTAAGAGCAATCATCGCCATTGAAAAATAAATAATAGCTTTTGCAAGAAATTAAAGAGCTTGATCAATGCTTTGTGTCCTGGGAAAGACACTCCGCAGGAGGTATTATCTCGGGGCGGGTGGCTAAATTAGTAAATAGCTTTGAGATTTCAGAAATGATAGTGATTATAGGAACAAAATTGTTATTAATGTACTCATTACTCAGAAGCCCGACTTCATGTAATTACAATTTAGATCAAGATAAGGTTAATGCGTTTACCTTCCTTGGTATTGAGGGGAAGTAGAAATGGGTTGTTCTCCATTGTCAAATCCGAGGAATTATAATTTCTGGAGCTTTTGTCTTGCTTTGTCTTCTGGCGTAGCCTCAAGGGCAAGACAGACATGATTAGGAAGGGGAAAAATGTTTCTTAGGAGGCCATGTTCAAGAAAACATAGGTCCCTACTTCCTCCTCCTCTTTGTCTCTGGAAAAAGATTTTGCAGATTCTTTTCCCCCCAACGATTCTGCTCCATCCTGTTTCTCTCTTGTGGTTTGGCGCACTGCATGGGGCACATGTGTTTTTTTTAAAAGATCATCAAGACAGCCCCAGTTGTCTTCATAAACCCCCCCCCCCCACCAATGTGTTGGAGTCTGGAATGTAAGTAACAGAACTCCAGGCAGCGCTTAGCAATTTTTAGCAGAGTGAAAGCGTCCCAGAAAGGCTTGCCCATGAGGCTTAATTACATTCAGGAAAAATAAAACAGTCTTCACACGTTAGTTAGTGGAAAAACAAAATAAAGATTGCTTGCATTTTGTTCAGCAGATCTTGGATAGAAGTAGATTTCATTGTAGAAAAGCTCCGGTGCGTGCGTGGTATTTTCTGACCAGACCCACATCGCCATGTGGGCCTGCTGTTGTGCACATGTGCTTAGGAAGGAAGGGAGATGGAGACTGGCCACGAGGGGCTCAAAGAGGAAGAGGAAACAGGAAGTCAGGTGACAGGTACCTCCCACGAACACGGCAGAGACACACTTCATAATAAAAGTCACGTTTCAGTAGAAGAGTCCCTCCCCTTATGTTCGTGAGACAATGCACAGTTGAAACCTGACATTGAAACCTGACATTCCCAACACAATGGTCACGTCAAAGCAAACTGCTCTTTCCAAGCTCCAGATGGGAAAATGTCTCAAGTCTAATTTCTCAAACTGTCCGTGTTGGGTTATCTAAATCCTTCATTCTTCCATCTGTCAATTCTGTTTGTCTCATTTTTAGTTATTGAGTGGGCCTTCAGGTGCCATCTCATGGACACATCTGGGTAGCTTTCTTGGTAGCGATATGGAAGTGGTTTCTTCTTGTCTTCTTCTGAATTTTTTTTTAAAAAAAACCTTCCTAGTTTGGTCCACTGTCCAGCAATAACTTGGTATCTTCTATATCAGCAAAGGTTAGCTAAGTGTTAGTTTTTAAACATGTACAAACACGCACACCCATATCCACATGCAAGCATGTGCATATATGTTTATGTACATATCCATATTTGTGTGTGTGTGTGTGTGTGTGTATATAGGGTGTACCAAAAGTCAAGTCCTATAGGCCAATCATAATGTTATTATCTATATCTATATATCTACAGTAAAGGTTTTCCCCTGCACAGTTGTGTCCGACTCCAGGGGGCGGTGCTCATCTCTGTTTCTTAGCCAAAGAGCCAGTGTTGTCCGAAGATGCTTCCGCAGTCATGTGGCCGGCATGACGCGCGCGGAACGCTGTTACCTTCCCACCGAAGTGGTACCTATTCATCTACTTGCATTTGCATGCTTTTGAATTGCTAGGTTGGCAAGAGCTGGGGCGAGTGTGGGAGCTCACTCAGGTCTCGAACCGCCAACCTTCCAATCGACAAGCCTGGCATCTTAACCACTGAGCCATCGCTCCCCTCCATCTCTATCTCTATCATCTCTATCATCTCTATCTCTATCATCTCTATCATCTCTCTCTCTCTCTATCATCTCTATCCATCTATACCTGTCATCTATATCTATATATCATCTATGTATCTCTATATATCATCTCTCTATCTCTATCTCTCTATCATCTATATCATCTCCATCATCTCAATCTCCATCCCTATATCTCTCTATATATATCTCAGAGAAAATGTTACTAAGGAATGTTCAAAGGTGTCAAACAAGTAAGAAGGTGTTTAGAAGAAAATATCTATCATCTGTCTCTATCTCACTGGTGTAATTGATGTTATTGTATGGGTGATCTTCTCACTATACATTTTGGCCTGTAGGAGAGTCTCCAGTACAAACATTATTTGCATGAATAAGCACATCATTCAACCCCCAGAGTCTAGATGGGAGGATTTAGGAATCCAGGCCCCCAAGAAGTGCAGGGAGAACTTCAGGAGCGTCTGTGATCCACCAACACGGGCACAGATGTGTTAGCTTCAGCGGGCTCTGCAGGAGGTCTTCTCCATGAGTCAAGAACCCAATTTCTTTAAGAGCACCTCCTTCATTAAGAGCTGCCTTAAGCTCACCAGCCTCAAATTCCTATATTAAATACATCAATCAGGCCATGTCCAGAGGAGCAGAGCAAGGCCGAACCCTTCTCCGAAATGATTTTTTCCCCTCCAGGGATGGCTAGCCACCAGCCAGCCAGAGAGAGTGCTGTTAAATGCTTTGGCTTCTCCAGGGCATGGATTAAATAGGGACCCGGGGAAGGGCCTTGCCGTTTTCCTGAAATCTCCCTCGGTTTCCGCATCAATAAATTATTGAAGCAAATTGCTCGGGCTACTAGAACATGCCAGTTAAGTGTAAAGAGATTCAGCGGTGAGGCTGTTAAAAAGACCGCAGGAAAACAGGCATTCAGATGTCCAATTAAGCCAAACTGTTGCAAGGGAGGGTAAATAAAGCTGAAGTTGAGTTGCTGAACTTCCTAGTAGCTATCAGTGGATGGAGTTTTGTGCCTTCCCCAAGCAGGTCAGCTGGGGCCGAAATGTTCCTCTACCTTTGGAAGAAAAAGTGAGGTTGGTGGTAGGAAATTAAGGACCCCAGAAGGAACATCTGCATCATAATTGTAGGGCTGGTCCTCAAGAATTATCTTGGAAATCTTCGACTGTACCCACAATGGAGGAATGGATGGGGAAGATGGTGGAATTTGCTGAGAGGGCCAGATTGACAGCTTTAATTAGAGATAAGACGTTGTCTAAGTGTCACGTTGACTGGAAACCCCTTATGGACTTTTTGCGTGAAACAGAAAATAAAAAATGAAATTAAAATATAGGGTTTTGACAATTAGAAAGAAAATAGATTATAGAAAAATGTAAATAATGCTGTAAACCTAGAGCAAGAGGTTAATTTACATTTATACATGTAACTGCTGCAAAAGAAAATCGGAAGTCTTTTCTTTATATTTTCTCTCTTTTTTTCTTTCCCCCCCCTGCAATTTCGGCTTTGTTCTTTTCTGATCTCCCTTTTTTTTCCCTTCTCTCTTCATTCTAAATATTAGTTCTGGTTAGTTTTTTACCTTCTTGAAATTTTAATAAAGATTAAATGCATAAATAAAATAATATTTTTTATTGTAAGCCGCCCAGAGTCCCCCGTTGGGGGAGATGGGCAGTCATATAAATTTAAATAATAAATAATAAAATAAATAAATAAATTTATTATTGCTTCATTATAAAATTTATTTATTGTAATTATTTATTTAATAATTGTTTAATAAAACAAACAAAATGCATTAAATAAAGATTAAATAAATAAAAATAAACACTGATCTAAAGCAACGAAGAGCTTGAAAATGATCCATTCTTATGTTTAATCTCACCCTCTGCCAAAACCGAGTAGCAGAGGATTTCCAAGATGATATATATAATTATATTATTTATTTGGGACAAGGTTTAGCTCTCTTTTCTTCACCCCTCCAAATCCTTGAGCCAGTGTTTCTCAAACTTGGCCACTTTAAGACGTGTGGACTTCAACTCCCAGAATTCATGCTGGCTGGAGAATTCTGGGAGTTGGAGTCCACACATCTTAAAGTTGCTGAGGTTGAGAAACACTGCTTTAGACTCATCTCTTTTTAACGACTAAATTCAAGGCAGGGACAGCTCCTGGCTAGCTTCTTGAATGCACATGCTTTAAATCAACAAATCAAACCTTGAATGTGAAATGTAAAAGAAAGGGGTGTGGGGGGGAAGATGGGGGTACGAGGAAGCCATTTATTAGTTGGGCGGCTAATAAATTCAAAGGAATAAATTTCCTGATGGCAATCCCATTTTGGTTGCGGTATATTGCTTGGTTGGCCCTTAGTGGGGTGAACGGGGTAGACCTTATTTTTAGGATAAGACATTTTCTCAGCTAGGGGATTAATCGGCGTCTGGAAACACTGGAACTGAAAATGAGGAGACAAGCCCAAACTTATTTTCTGTGTTAAAAGCTGGAATACTTTTTTTTTTTTAATAAGGAGGATTTTCCTTGTCCATCATGCCCTGAGGATGATAGAAAATTGAGTCAAGTGCTGCCAAACTCCCAGCTTGCTTCTCTTTTCCCTCTTGCTAGTTGAGTTAGTGGCTTCCTGTTCCACAGGAAGCCCAGTTTGCTTTGATATCCGGCTTGGAGGTGTCTGAGCAGAATTGCAGGAAAAAAGCCAACCAGCTTGAGAGTTGAAAGGCCAACTCTGACGGTGTCATGGTTTCAAGAGGGATAATCACGTGGTGGGAAAAGACAGGGAAGGAAGACCATCTCCCCCCCCCCCCCCCACATTGGTGATCAGAAGCTCCTAAGGCCTTACATATGTTTGTGTTTCAAACGTTAAAATGTGAGTAGCATGTTAAAACAGCAATATATTAATAGAATATTTTAGTGCATAAGTATTTTATTACCCCAACTAGCTTTTGGGGTCCTTAATAACACATTTATATTTTAAATTTCCTCCAGGAATTTTACCCCTATTGTCTTGCAAATGGCACGTACCTTTGTTGGCAATTATTTTATAGAAAGAGTCAGTGTGTGGTTAAGGCACCGGGCTAGAAACTGAGAGACTGTGAATTCTAGTCCCGCCTTAGGCACGAAAGCCGGCTGGGTGACCTTGGGCCAGTTGCTCTCTCTCAGTCCTAGGAAGGAGCCAATGGCGAACCAGGAGACTGAGAGCTCTAGACCCGCCTTAGGCAGGAAAGCCGGCTGGGTGACCTTGGGCCAGTCCCTGTCTCTCAGCCCTAGGAAGGAGCCAATGGGAAACCAGGAGACTGAGAGTTCTAGTCCCGCCTTAGGCATGAAAGCCGGCTGGGTGACCTTGGGCCAGTCCCTCTCTCTCAGCCCTAGGAAGGAGCCAATGGCAAACCAGGAGACTGAGAGTTCTAGTCCCACCTTAGGCACGAAAGCCGGCTGGGTGACCTTGGGCCAGTCCCCCTCTCTCAGCCCTAGGAAGGAGCCAATGGCAAACCACTTCTGATAAACCTTGCCAAGAAAACTGCAGGGACTTGTCCAGGCAGTGTCCAAGAATTGGACACGATTGAACGGCTTAAAAAAAATGATAGAAAGTCTTTCCATATGCTTATGGGGGATTTGTTGTAAAATTGTACACCGTATTGGTCAGGGGCTGTAATAAAGGCTATTCGATATTAAGGTCTCTTTTGACGCCGCCTTTCAGCACTAGCTGCTGGACAGCTCCCGTTCAATTCTGTTCTTCACTGAGCGATCGAAATGCTGCCTTATCATTATCATGTCTATTATTCTGCTTCTGCTTCTGATGGGTTATTTGTCCTCTAGCTGTATTTGTTTTGAGCAGTGGGAATAGTCAGTGTAGCGGCTTTTCTTAACTGGAAAGCGTGCATTAAAGGTATTAACCCAACAAGGGAGCTGGCGTTGGTTTTGTTTCTTGCTTAACTGTTCAAGGCATTGCCTTGTCAAAGCAAGAAGGTTTCAAGACTGGATCGAGGGACTCTTTTATACCAACAGGGATTTTTTTGATAAGGGGGCCTGAGGTTCAGGAGTCCCCAAGGAGACGTAGCACGGCCTCTGAATCATCTATTCAGACATAGTTTTGCAACAGGAAGGGTCTGAAGGCCGATGACTCCCTTTCACCCTAACTCTGACCTAGGGAGACCCTGATAGACCTCCAAGGAATAATGGGGAGAAATGTAGGGAGGAAGATTATAAGGCTGGTACATAGAGAGGCGATGGTGGGTGGGTAGCTGGATAGAAAATAATTGCCTAAGCCACGTGATGGAAGAATGGGAAAATCGTCGGGGGAGATGGGCAGTGATAGAAATTTGAACAATAAAGAAAATCAGGATGGAATGGGCAAGAAAGACGGAAGTCAATCCTCATTCATGGATCTTCCTGGGTGGATTTGGGCCTGTTGCTGTTCCCCAGCCTAATCTACCTCTCAGGGTGGTGGTTGTGTGGCTGAAATGAATCCCCACAGAAGCTGCCTCGAATTTCTGGAGCTAGATCTAGCCAACTAAACGCATCTGTCAATAAACACCTCTGAACGCATCTTCTTAAGGGTTCATTCAGGCTCCACACTGCCGTTTGCAACAGAAGATAGAGCTTGATATACTGCTTCTGGGCTGGTTCCATGCCGAAAAAAAAAGAATATATATATATATATTTATTTGAAATTCAGGGTTCAAGGATTCTCTAAACCAGAGCTTTCCAAACGGTGTGTCGCGACACGTTAGTGTGTCGGCTGCAGTGTCTGGGTGTGTCGCGGCTGCTGCTGCCTCCGAGCCCTGCCAGGATTCCGCGCAGGTCCTAGTGCCTGCCTTGTGCTCTGCTGCCTCCAAACCTGCCCTGCCAGGATTCTGCGCAGGTCCTAGTGCCTGCCTTGTGCCTGGCTGCCTCCAAACCTGCCCTGCCAGGATTCTGCGCAGGTCCTAGTGCCTGCCTTGTGCCTGGCTGCCTCCAAACCTGCTGTGATTCCACGCAGGTCCTAGTGCCTGCCTTGTGCCTGGCTGCCTCCAAACCTGCTGTGATTCCGCGCAGGTCCTAATGCCTGCCTTGTGCCTTGCTGCCTCCAAACCTGCTGTGATTCCACGCAGGTCCTAGTGCCTGCCTTGTGCCCTGCTGCCTCCAAACCTGCTGTGATTCCGCACAGGTCCTAGTGCCTGCCTTGTGCCTGGCTGCCTCCAAACCTGCTGTGATTCCGCGCAGGTCCTAGTGCCTGCCTTGTGCCCTGCTGTAAGAGTGTGTCGCGAAAGGATGCATGTCTAAAAAGTGTGTCACCAACATGAAAACTTTGGAAAGCTCTGCTCTAAACTGTACGCTGCCCAGAATTGTGAGGTGAGTCCTACCAATGTGATTGATAAATGAATAAATTGGCCCTGTGTTGTATGAGGTGGAGAGGTTGAAAAACAGGTTTCAAAGGCCAACGAAGTTTTCATTTTTCTCAGTGGCAAATTGACGTGTAAGACCCATTGAAGACAGCGGGTACTTTTCAAGGAAACACAGGGAGGCCTGCCTTGCAGACGCTTAACTATGAAATCAGATGGGTCAACTCTTTTGAGGAATGTAGGGGGAAATCTTTGATACACGTCCTTACTCTACGCCAGTGCTTCTCAACCTTGGCAACTTGAAGATGTGTGGACGTCAACTCCCAGAAGTCCCCAGCCAGCATGGGGAATTCTGGGAGTTGAAGTCCACACATCTTCCAGTTCATTATTTATTTATTTATTTATTTATTTATTTATTTATTTATTTATTTATTTATATTTCTAACTTATATCACCGCCCATCTCCCCCCATTTCCAGAGGGGACTCTGGGCGGTTTATTATAATTAATTAATTGCAGTGAAGGGGTGTGTGTGTGTGTATGCCTGAACCTGTTTAATTTTGGGTGTGTGTGTGTCATTCTTTTTCACCTCCTAAAATGCTGCATAACGGAGTCTGTATTTTCCAAAAGAGGCTTTGTAAATGTAGGGCTTGCTTCTTTTTCACGGGCAAAAGCCTGAACTTTTGCTGGTGCAGCTCCTGAATTTTTAATATGTCATAGAAAGTCTGCAGCAGGAACCAAGGTTTATGTGGGCAAGTTGGATTATGGGTCTCATGATAATTTCCCCCCTCCCAACACCTCATCTCTATGAAATATCGTGCATTAGCTGTACTGGGTTTGGGGGAAACGTATTTTACATATTCAGAGATGTTTGTGGCGAGGACGGTTTGCTGAAAGTAATCTAATCTGCATTATTCCTCCAAATGCTACTTTCCCCGGGCCAGAAATTGTGTTTCTCAAAAACCACTGGATTTTTTTATACGTCGGATTGGTTGCAAGGATGTCTCTGGTCTTGTAGTTCTAAAAAAGCACATTTTAAGAATTAGAGGCTTTGAAGGAGAAATGCAGGAGGGAATGCATGCAAGACATTAAAAAAAAAGCTTGTAAAAGGGCATATTCTAAACACTGCATATGTTTGATTTGGACAGCCGAGCGGGTATAAACGATCATGTGAATGGATCGCCTTCCTAGCAAGGTAGGAGAAGCACTTTCCCAGTTGCCTAGTAACTGTGGGATATATTTCCTCGGGCCAAGTCTTGATGCTTGGGGGATTTCGGAGAGAAGAGAAGAAGCGATTCTGCAGCTCTTCCGCTTCCAGTGATGGGATGGACTGATTAATTTGGAGGAAAAGACCACCGAGGGTGTGTGTGGGAACGAGGATTAAGAATATTGCAAATGGCAGGGGGAAGAAGGAATTAATCTCTGTGGAAATTAAAAGCTTGAAGGCAAGGGCATGCCGATTGCAAGCGATACAAGCAATCTGGGCACAATTGAAGGTCTTCCCCCCGCCCCGTGCCTCTCTGCCAACTGAAAATTCAAGCTCAGTTTTAGAGGTCCAGCCGAATGCAGCCTTTTTCGCACACAGATCTGGGGTTTTTGCAGTCAGGCCGGGCAAGGACATCCTTCCCCACTTTTCCCCTACCTGTTCTCCAAGTTGCTTTCAGAGCAGAAGACAAATTTGCTCGAAATCGTTCTGGGTGCAAAAGGTGTCCTTTCACTTATGCTTTGCGTGTCCTGGCCACTAAAGGTCTGTGGTGGTCCTCTTTCTCGTCGGAGAATCCTCTCTTCACCTCTCAACCCTCTACCTGGCGCCCGAGGCCTCGGGATAAATTTTTCAGGAGAAGGTCAGAATCATAGACTCGAAGGCTCAGCAGAAGCGTAGCTTCTGTCACCATTGAGAACGGCAGCTCCGGAAGACCTAGAGAAATTTGAAAGGAGTTTTCAACCCCGTCCTGAGAATAAAGCAGAAAAACAGAGGCCTCTTTCACGGAGCTGGAATAAAAGTTTTGGGTCCTCTGGGACTTGCTGTTTCTTGATAATCTGAGTGTTGTGCCAGATACAATCCACTCTGAAGTCTTTGCTGGATAGCTGCATGGTGATACCATTTAATCTTTGGAGACCCTAATCCGCCTCATTCTTTCGAGTCCTTATTGGAGCATATCTGGTTCATGACTTATTTATACCAGACATATAAAGCTTGTTTTCAATAGGTATTGGAATCGTTTGAGAAAGAAAATTCTCAGACTTGGTAGAATAGTCACAATACTCCAGTTAAGGGACTATCGAGGAAGACACCACACCCACAACTGACATTGGCAGGACAATGAGAATTCCACTCTCCCAGGCAACTGATGATGTTATGTAGCCTGGTAACTAAACATCTGCAAGAAAACAATGCTCAGAGAACATCAGGAACCCAACAGCTCAACCCTGAGCTAGATATAGAAATAGTCCTCACTTAACAACCATTCGTTTAGTGATGGTTCGGACTTACGACAGTGCTGGAAAAAACCAACTTACGACCAGTCCTCACACTTATGACCGTCACGGTGTCCCTGCAGTCACGTGATCACGATTTGGGCGCTTGGCAACTGGTTCACATTTATGACCATCGCAGCGTCCCGTGGTCACGTGATTGCCAGTTTTTACCTTCCAGGCCGGCTTCTGGCAAGCAAAATCAACGGGGAACTGCGTGATTCGCTTAACAATCGTGTGGTTCGCTTACTGCCCCCAGCGATTCGCTTAATGACCACCGCAAAAAAGGTCGTAAAATCAGGTCAGTTTCGCTTAATGACCGCTTCACTTAGCAACTGAAATTCCGGTTCCAATTGTGGTCATTACATGAAGACTATCTGTATTCTCTACTCTTAGTATAAAATAATGAGAGCACTTCCATCCAGTTCTTGCTTTTTGCTTGTTCTACTCTGAGTCAAGCCTAAGAGAACTTTCCTGTCTCAGTTTGGCAATCCAGGTCGATCAAGCTGATCGACCGCTTTATCTAGCTGTGACAAAGAGCATATCGGGCCCTGCATAGCAGAGAAGCCGAAAACGGCTTGCAAGATATTAAGTTTCACGTTCCATTTTCTGCATCCCCAGTGTTTTGCCCCACAACGAGCCAACCAATTCACCTCTATCTGACCCGGGAGCTGAAATGTAAACCCCCTCTGATAGGCACGTTTCTCAGGTGGGGAGAGGGGTCAACAGCTGTGTCTCCTTCCAGCCTGGCAAGATTGATCAATGCCTGGCTTGGCTGCAAAAATATGCGATGGGTGGAGCATCCCTTGAAGATCTCCTCGAAACCCAGCAGGCCCAACGCATCGATGAAATTTTAAAAAGGAAAAAAAAACCCCACAACCGTCATGCCAAGGAGTTGTGATGGGCCCCCTTGCACGCCGAAGCCAAGAGGACATCAAGGACCAAAGGATTCTGTTGCAAAGGTTCATTTGAAGCTCAAAGCGCAAGCAGCATATTTTAGCAGGAAAGATCCCCCCGGCAGCTTTATAGATATTCTTTTCTTTTAAAAAAAAAAATCCTCCTTCCTGGTGTGCAGATTGACATCCTGTTTTTTATTACAGTGTTTTCTCATTTCCTTATTCCCCCAGAGGGCCTTGTTTTCTAATGTTTGTGTTTAAAACTGTCAAGTGGTCTCGCTGTTGCAGAAACAAGAATATTGGTCCCTTTGCCGGGAAGAAGACGGGGATGTGCAAAAGTATTGCAGCGGTGTCAAAGCACCCTAGGTAATTTTCTGGGGTCAAAGTTGATGATGTAGTTGATCATTAGGTGGCTGTGTTATCGTCTTCTGATCTCCTTCCTGCCCCCTAGTGGTTTTGGGTGGTTCTGCAGTCCAGATATGGTTTTAACCCTCCCTAATTGATCCAGCATCCTTCCTTTTGGCCGAGGAGCCAGTTCCATCATTCATTGATTCATTGATTCATTCTTCTTCAACTGCTTGCTTTACAATGCAAAGTCAATGAGACCTCTCTGAAGAGGGAGGGGAATGCAGTTTGATCCATCACTCGCCCACTTGGGCTCCTCTCCTTGAACCCACCTTTGTAACTACAAACTTAGTTAGCAGCTGGATATCCTGGTTTATAAATTGGAGGAAAGCAACAGACGCAAGATGCATGGGACAAGGCCGCTTACCAACTTGCTTACCAATTGTCTGCTTGATTGTTTGTCTCCTTGGTGGGTCCTTGATCAGGGTTATTGTTTTCTGCTTGATTGTTTGTCTGATGTTAATCCCTGTTTATCTGGGTGTTGGCTCCTCGAGAGGATGTGTTCTGGTCTTTTTGTTTCCTTCTTAGCTTTTGTATTGTCTCTTTTGAATGGTGTGTAAATATGGTTTATCTCTGTGTGTGTATTGATGGCTGGTTTGTCTGAATGCCAAGCTTCCAGGAATTCCCTAGTGGTTCTGGATTTAGCGTGGTCTAGGATGCTCACAGTTTCCCAGCTGAAACTGTGGTTGAGTCTGTCCATGTGTTGTGAGATTAAGGAGGTTTCATCATGGACAAAAAGACCAGAACACATCCTCTCCAGCTGCCAACACTCAGATAAGCAGGGATTAACACCAGACAAACAATCAAACAGAAAACAATACCCCAGTCAAGGAACTACCAAGCAGGCAAACAAGCAAGCGGACAAATAATCAAGCGGGCAAACAATCAAGCGGGCAAACAATACCCCGGTCAAGGAACTACCAAGCAGGCAAACAATCAAGCGGGCAAACAATCAAACAGGCAAACAATCAAACAGGCAAACAATCAAACAAAACAATGCCCCAGTCAAGGAACTACCAAGCAGGAAACAAGCAGGCAAGCAATCAAGCAGGCAAACAATCAAGCAGAAAACAATACCCCAGTCAAGGAACTACCAAGCAGGCAAACAATCAAGCAGGCAAACAATCAAGCATAAAACAATCAAGCAGAAAACAATACCCCGGTCAAGGAACTGTCATGCAGGCAAACAATCAAGCAGAAAACAATAGCCTAATCAAGGAACTACCAGGGAGAAAACCACTCCCCACCAAAACTGGCAGGGCGAGCCACTGTATATAAACAGGGAGCAAACCCCACCCTCCCTTGCACTGATGACGTTCCCTAGTTGGGTAATGAAACGTCTGCAAGTAAACCGCCAAGCTCAGAGAGCACCAAGGACTCCACAGTTCAACCCTGAGCTACGGAGATTCTCTTCTATTGGGACATGTTGATGGATCTAATGAAGGTGATCCTTGCCTATAAATGTTCGCTCAGCCTCTTCCACCAGCATAAATTCCCAACTGGTGTTGGAGAAACCACCCAGTATGAATTCATCACCAAGGACCTGTCCACAGTGGTATCGCTATGCGAGAGATGAAGTTCTGAAGTTTTCTGCATCCAAAATGTCCCCAGGGAGGTTTCGAAGTAGATGCAGCCAACGGTGATTTATTTTGCCAGATGCAATGCAAGTTATTTTCCAACAAGGCTTGGTCAAGGGGATGTGTTTACTCATGTAACCCCCCTGCCCTTTGGCTGTGGGTTCAAGTGGCTGAAGCCAAGCGGACAATCTGGTTTTGTTGAGGGCACGGCGAGGGAACAAGACGGAGCTGTTGATATGGCGTTGTTTGGATGTGTCTCTGCCGATCGCTGCTGTTTTGATCTCTCAGAAGGCAAACAGATCACAGGAGCTATGAGACAAAGCAGAAAGAGAGGGGAATTTATTTTGGATATGTATGCTTTAGAAGTCAATTACACCCACGGACATACACGCAGACGTGGGCTTATTCAAGCACTAAAAATGCAGTTGCTCTAAAAATGTACATCTTGTTTCCACGGAACGCTAAACCACATACATTTGGGGGAAAAGACCTTCCCATGCATTTTAACCCACCCCCCTTTTTTCCCTTTGCTTCCCATTCATTCAGAATTCCACATTAACTATGATTGCGTTCACACAACATGCTTAGCCCTAAATAGATTACTGCAACGCTCTCTACATGGGGCTGCCCTTGAAGAGTATCCGGAAGCTTCAGCTAGTCCAGAATGCGGCTGCACGGGTAGTCATGGGTGCTATAAGATCAGCACATGTAACACCGCTGCTCCGTGAGCTGCATTGGGTACCAGTTTGCTTCCAGGTCCAATTCAAGGTGTTGGTTATCACCTTTGAAGCCCTACATGGCATGGGGCCAGGCTACCTGAGGGACCGTCTCATCCAGACCACATCTACCCGCCCCACCCAGTCATGCAGGGAAGGCATGCTTCGGACCCCATCAATAAAAGAATTCCACCTAGCGGGGTCCAGGAGGCGTCCTTCTCTGCGATAGCGCCCGCCCTGTGGAATCTCTTGCCCCCGGAGGTGAGGCGGGCGCCCTCACTCCTGGCCTTCCGGAGGTCTTTAAAGACCTGGTTCTGCCACCTTGCTTGGAACGAAGGAAGTAATAGTTCCTCCTGGGGGTGGTTAGCTTGGTAATATCCTCCTTTTAAGATCTCACCATCTTCTGGATTTTTCTATTTATTATTATAGTGTATTTTAGATGTACAGGTTTTAATTTTTTTATAATATTATTGTAAACCGCCCAGAGTCTACTGCTGTAGAGATGGGCAGTGATAAATCTGAATAACAAATAAATAAATAAATAAATCCAGATGAACAAAGCACAAATGCCGGGCCTGTACATCGTGCAATGCCTCGACCAACCTACCAACTGCATTTTGGTTTTTTGGTGAATGCCTGCTTCCAGGCCTGCCCTGGGGGAGAGGGGAGGTCAAAAAAGTCAGTATGGCAGCTGCAATCCACATGGCCTGTTGTATCTACCAAAACGCTAAGGGAATGGCAGAGTTCCTACAGCAGGCTGATATACTACTCGACTCAGTCAGTTCATGCTAAAAAGATTCATTTATTAAGGACAAGAATACATGAGGCAAACGCAAAGCTTTAATGGCTAAATTGGCGCACATAATTTGATATTAAGAACATCCCTCTGACATCATTTACTGTCTAATTGAAAACAAGCTAGTTCCCACTCCAGTTCGACCCCCTCCCTTCAGAACGCTCGTTAACAGTCCAGGTGTCTTATCAGAAAACGGCCAAGGCCCTTGGGAGCAGCAAGGCTTTTGGCACAAAAGCAAACACGGGTCAAGTTCTTACAATGCTTGACACGTGTACGCATGAAACTATGACAGGCGAGCGGAGCTAAAGTGGAGGGAGACTGACAGTTGATTTGATCACAATATTTGGGCTGCTTTTGCTAGCGTGCTGGCAAAGCTGCATGTGAATTAAAGCACAGAGGTCAAAGGGTATCGCTTGGATACATAGACTTGCCCGAGCTGTTATTGTGTGGTGTTTACCAACCTCCACGATGCAGCTAGATGGCACCTTGTAGCAGAACCTGGCCGATCTTGCAAAACCAAGCAGTTGAACTGAATTAGATCTCAGATCTGGGAACTCAGATGTGGACTGGGAAATCAGCACTTCATCGTGGAAGAAGGCAATAGTGAATTTCTTCCATATTGTTGACAGGAAAGCTACAAATTACATAAAGTTGCTGGAAATTGAATCCTTCCTTTTTCAGAGGACATGAAAGCATCCGTAAAACACCACACTATAAAGGAAGCTGGGGGCAGGCGTACAACGTGCTTTTATATTCTTTGATTTTTGATCAGTGCACACAAGCTCTTTGTGCAGGAAGGGGAAATAAAGCTTGTCGATGCTAGTTTGCATACCTTTGGAATTTCTTTAAGGATAATGAAAAAACGTTCCTGTCTGTCTCAGTACAGAAATCAGAGATGCATATTACGTTTGTTGCTGTTCACAGAACCGAAATAGATTTAGTGTGAAGGAATTCTAGGTCTCCGATGAAACCGTGGCTCGAGCTGTGTTTTGGCGTCGTTCTTGTAAACCTTGTGCAGTAGCCTATGGCTACACATTTAATATACCTGGATTAGATATGCAAGACGTACCCACGAACCAATATCTATCAGGGAGTACATGTGCCTCGGGACTTACAGAATGTCACAAGCGCCTAGAATCTCACATAATCGGTTGCCAGAGGAATAAATAATAATAATAATAACAACATCAACTCCTATTTTAAAAATAAGTGAATAAATAAGGTGCTTTGGGAAAGAGAAGCTCTCACGCTGGGCTGCAAATGTGTTTAAAAAGTTCAGTTGATAGCCGCCTTCAACGCATTGAGATAGTGCAGATGTGAGGATCTTTCTAATAGCTGTAGCACCAGATGAAATTCAGAATCATAGGCCTCTGGCCAATGATGCTACAGGTAGTCCTCGCTTAACAACCATTTGTTTAGTGATGGCTCAGACTTACGACGGTGCTGGAAAAACGACTTATGGCTGGTCCTCACACTTACGACCGTCGCAGCGTCCCCACGGTCACATGATCACAATTTGGGAGCTTGGCAACCACTTCACGTTTATGACCATTGCAGTGCCCCATGGTCATGCGATCACCATTCTCGACCTTTCTGGCCGGCTTCCGGCAAGCAAAATCAGTGGGCAACCGCGTGATCCGCCCAACGACCGCATGGCTCGTTTAACGCCCACGGTGATTCGCTTCACGGCCGCCGCAAAGAAGGTCGTAACATCAGGTCGGATTTGCTTAATGACCACTTTGCTTAGCAGCCGAAATTCCGGTCCCAATTGTCGACGTTAAGCGAGGACTACCTGTACTGCGTTTTCTTATAAGTTAAAAAATAATCTAAAATGTTTTGCACAAATAAAAC
The DNA here is from genome assembly GCA_023362775.1 of Charina bottae. NCBI lineage: Eukaryota > Metazoa > Chordata > Lepidosauria > Squamata > Charinaidae > Charina > Charina bottae. Next base: position 974,932 of record JALMGJ010000062.1, on the reverse strand, counting down.
GGGGGTGCCACCCTTAGGTTCAGGATATCAAGCCAGGCATGTCCTCCCCCAACGCCCGGGATGTGTAGCCTGTTGGTGGAGAGTGCAGCTGATTCAATAACCAGGAGGTTATTGCTGGCCCATCATTATTGTTTGGGTGAGGGTCTTCTGTCTTCCACTCAGACTTTGCACGAGGAACTTAGTTTTGGCAGGATCTTTAGGACCCCCACCCCCACCCCGGTTTTTGCACCGACATATTCACGGTGGGTGAAGGAGTGGGGTCTGAAGCTGCGTCCTCTTCCAGACGCGAAGGGCATCCGTTTTCCCTCTTGCTGAATCTTCTGCTTCTTGGTGCCCTTCTGGTTCGTTAAAGAGAAGAGTACTTTCGGAAACCCTTAGGAATGGTCTGAAAATAGAGGATAAAATAGAGGATTTCAGCATATTTTCCAGGCCCCGCTGGGAAGCATCAGAATAAAACAGCTCTGGGCAGGGACGTGTTTGCAACTTCTGTTCTGCCGCTGCCTCCTCCCCAACGCTGTTGTCATAGAAACTGGCAGGATTTTGGGTTCCTTGCGATCGATCGGCTGCTTCCCAACTTTTTCTCCGAGATGTCAAGGAGGCCAAGGAAGCGTGTTTATAGCCGGGACGCGTGCGCAGAACATCGCCCCGGAGACAATCAAACAAAAGCCCGCCGCTCTGGGTTCAAGCCCAAAATAGATAACTGAATTTCTCAGAAGTTGGTGGATTTTAGGACAGCATCTGGGGGCTGTTATTTGAGGCCAGCACCAGAGAGCCTTGACAGATGGATCTTCCCGGCCATCAAATTGGCCCCGAATGTTTTTCCTGAGCTGTTTCATGTGCCTCCCCCCCGACCACCATAGCCACCCAACTTGCAAAAATAGATATTGTGGCTATAAATAGGTTTCCTTGTTGTTGTTGTTATTATTATTATTTAGGCTAACCATATTTCCCTAAGATGGAAACGGGACCCTAACAGATGCACGTTTGTGCGCCAGCACACTGGCATGTGTGCACGCACGCACGAAGGCGTGCGCACGTGCGTGCACGCATTCCATCCCTTCAAAAACGGGACCAAATTGAGTTTTTTAAGAAAAAGACGGTACAGTCTGGAAAAGGTAAAAAAAACAGGACTGTCCTGTTCAAAACGGGACGTATGGTCAGCCTATTATTATTATTAATTATATTGGTGATTAGTCCACTCCTTCCTGCTTTTTAAAGCTTTTTAGTCAAGGGATGGCCCACTGTAATGAAGCCTCCAGGGTTAGGGGCAGTCTGCCTCTGCACACCAAGTGTTGGGGGCAATGCAGAACCTTCCTGATTTTTAGATGCATCGGTCTGTTGAGATAGAACTTGGATCCCATTTGGCAAACAGTTTTGGAGTTGAGATCATCTTCAGGGCAAGCCTTGAACCATTCAAAGTCAGCACGGAGGCGGCTTTGAAGGCAGCCCAGGCAATAAATAAATAAAGAGGCTTACAGTGGGCAGCTGGCCAGAAGGACATGGTGGAAACCTCTCCGTGCTGAAATGATGATGAGGACTTTATTTATTGATGGGCAGAGACCCTTCAGGCCATCTCAAATCCTGTTTCAGTCAGCAAACCGAGGAAAGGATCCGTCGTGAGATGGGCAAGATAGATCTTAATTCAGTGATTTCCGAATCACGGCAGTCTTTGGATGCTGCTTAATTTCCTGCACGAGTGCTGTCAGGTCTAAATGACAATTCGTGGCTTACTGCAGAGATTTTCTGGATAGCCTCTGAGGGCTGCAAAGGAAGATCGAATTGAAGGCCTTTAAGGTGACCAAGCGTTGCAAAACATGCGCCAACGTGGCATCTCTGATATCTGGAGCACCTGCGGCCTGAAATACGGATTGCTCTGAGGTGGGGAACACGGTTTCTGTGAGCCGCCTCCTGCAACGGTGCACGCACTCTGCTTCGCTCCTCTTTTTGCAAAATCTGATCGCCCTTTCCTTCCCTGGTCTCAGGTTTGAAATTCCCTGTTCGTTTACCCAGTTCTGCTAAAGCTAACATCGGGACTTCCAACAGTTCTTAAGCTTTATTTGCTTATTCATTCGCAGCGTATAATATTCGCAGCAATATCTTAAGAGGGAGGTTCCTTTATCCCTTTCAGGTGTTTGATCTGCGTATAAATGTCTCATCCCAAGACATTAATTTCCTGGAGTTGGTGACACTCCACACGGATGTTCAGAGAGAACAGTTCCTTCCCCCCCCCAAAAAAAAACACCCCCATCTAATGGAGTTTTTAACCACTAATACTGCAAACTTTGAAGGTTTTTTAAGTCAAGTTTTCAACTTTCCTTAGGAATCCCTGAAGAACTTTCTGTCACTTGTTTCCTCCAGAATTTGGCCCTGATTCTTACTACTGTGAAGAAAATACAGGTAGTCCTCGCTTAACAACCACAATTGGGACCGGAATTTCAGTTGCTAAGCGAAGCGGTCATTAAGCGAATCCAACCCAATTTTATCACCTTTTTGCAATGGTCGTTAAGCGAATCACTGCAGGCGTTAAGTGAACCACATGGTCGTTAAGTCAATCATGCAATTCCCCATTGATTTTGCTTGCCAGAAGCCAGCTGGGAAGGTTGAAAATGGCAATCATGTGACCACGAGACACTAAAAGGGAAAGGTTCCCCCCGCACATTTGTGCAGTTGTGTCCAACTCTAGGGGCCAGTGCTCATTTCCGTTTGTTAGCCCAAAATTGTGATCACGTGGAGCTGAATCTGGAGCTGTAGGCCTTTGGTGACACCAAAAACATGCTAAACCTTCTTTCTTGCCAACGAATCAGGCCTTGTTGCTTTCCTACAGTCTGTTGTCCACACGCATGTTGGAAACCCATCCGGACTGGGCGATTCTCACAGAGAAGAGGCAACACAGTTTTGGGGCAACCTTCACAAATCATCGTCATCACATCTGGAGCAGAATTAGGAGAAGAGGAGGTTGACAAAGAACTGAATGGGGAACCCCGTTTATCCTCAAAAATCACAGGAAACTAGCTTCAAGTTTCTGTCTAGCCCGGCACTGGATGGTGATGATGGGATTTGTAACTCAACGTGTTAGAAGGACTTCAAGCTGGGTTTCTTCCATCACACTGGAGGCCAACAGAATTGAATACGGGACAGTCTATATCTGCAAAGACCTTGATACAGTGCAAGAGACCCCACTGTTTTCTTTACAGTAAGCCTTTTTTCCCACCTAGTAGTTGGAATGATTGATAGAGAGATCGATCAACAGATATTCCGCCCTTCTGGTGTGTATGTTTGCCCTCAGTGCATGTCAAAAACCATTTAAATCATCTAATCGCCTGAAATAATGTTCAAAAGAACATAAACCATGAGAAGAGAAAAGAAAAACAAAACTCAATTCCAAGTTAGAAGCTTAGATACTATATGTGCTATATAATTATACATTAAAAGCAGGCAATAGAGAACATATCAGTAAAGTAACATGTATGCTGTCTATGGAATACATACTTTTCTAAAGGGGTAAATGCATTTTGGGTTTCCTGAGGTAGGGAGTTTCACAGATTAATGGTCCAATTAATTAAGGGCAATTTCTCCAAGATCTCAGAGAATGAACTTTCCCACACGTTTCCCCCCCAAGAGAATGAACTTTCTTCCAAGTTTTCCCCCATGGAACCTAATATTGCCAACACTGACTGGCAGCAGATTTCTGAGTTTTTAGGTGTCTTTCACAGCCTTACCTGGAGGTATGGAGGATTGAACTGGAAGAGTAAGTAGTTGTCCACTGAAACTTGAAAAAAAGGATCAACCAAGTGGTTGGAGGACTGGAAGATTTCTCCTGCAAGGAATGGGAGCTATTTAGCTTGGAGAGAAGGTTTCTCAAATCACAGATAGGATAGATAACAAGGAGAAAGAGAAATATTTTCTTCTTTCATCATGTTAGAATCAAGGAAGCTGGAGCAGGGTTGTTGAAGAAATTAAGAAGAATCTCCAAGGTCCCATCTTGAATCTTGAAAAATATCCAAGGTCCTATCTTGAATCTTGAAGAATCTCCAAGGTCCTATCTTGAATCTTGAAGGATCTTGAAGGTCCCAACCTGAATTGTGAAGAATCTCCAAGGTCCTATCTTGAATCTTGAAGAATCTCCAAGGTCCCAACCTGAATTGTGAAGAATATCTAAGATCCTATCTTGAATCTTGAAGGATCTCCAAGGTCCCAACCTGAATTGTGAAGAATCTCTAAGGTCCTATCTTGAATCTTGAAGAATCTCCAAGGTCCCAACCTGAATTGTGAAGAATCTCTAAGGTCCTATCTTGAATCTTGAAGGATCTCCAAGGTCCCAACCTGAATTGTGAAGAATATCTAAGATCCTATCTTGAATCTTGAAGAATATCTAAGGTCCTATCTTGAATCTTGAAGAATTCCCAATGTTCCTTCCAAGTTCTACATTCTGTGATTCTAACATCCACAGAGGTTAATGCAGACTCACATGGAACCTGAGAAATCTTAGCTTTTCTCAGGATGAAACAGTGAAGATAAATCTGGTCTGGGTTACTCTTGCGCATCATGTTTGTTCCATCCAATGCCTATCTACCCCATTTCTCCTATTATGTATCTTTTACAGGCTCTTTTCTTCCTAATTGACACACAACAGTATGCAACACATTCGATGCATTATTTCCAAGCTCAGAACAGCCTTTAAATGATGGAGCCATTCACAGTCTAAAGCACTGTGGTGTCCTGAGTTATAGTGTCCGGCAAGAAAGGCAGGAATGGATGGGCCTACAAGGCCAGAAGAACAATGGAACAGTATAATTCTGTCAATGGAGAACTTCCAAGAAGAAAGAGGGAGCTATCGTAAGGGGCGCGGTGGCTCAGTAGGTTAAATCGCTGAGCCGTTAGACTGCTGACCACAAGGTTGGCAGCTCGAAAAACCACGTGGCGAGGTGAGCTCTCGCCATTTACCCCGGCTTCTGTCCACCCAACAGGTCAAAAGCTGAATGCGAGTAGATAAATTGGGTACCACTTACGTGGGTCAATTTGCTGGCGTCCATCGGAGGGTCGTCCTCGAACCAAGAAGACCTGGAGAGTCCAGATAATGGTGGCGGAGGACGACGGATCTAGAACAGCAACTTCCTGGACGTCAGCAGCCGGCGCGGAGCGAGGCATTCTGGGGCATGTAGTCCGATGCCTGCAGCTGAAGAGCCGGTTCCCTTCCCTCCTCCCTCTCGCGCGGTAAACTTGATTGTATATGATATGATTGTATAAATTAAATTTACATGTTGTAAGCCGCCTAGAGCCCTCCATTAGGGAGGGGATAGGCAGGGTATAAATAAATAAGATAAATAAATAAACGTAGTTTTAAGATCTTGATACTGTGACTATCTCAGCTTTTGAGGAGTTGGCTTCTGCCTTAGAGATGAGATAGACTTCTTCTTCACTCCATTATTCATGACCAACGTTTCCATTGTGGAAGCCCCTGAATCATTAAAGACTTCTCATCCCAACTTTGCTGGGTCTTCTTGACCAGATGAGGAGGACAAGATGGGCTTGGTCAGAAGCTGGTGGAAGAACTCAGTCCCATCTTCTTCCATAGCTCCCAGTCCTTCCCTGGGAATTCTGTCTGGAGCCAAGGCTCAAGATCCAACCCCCAGCATTGTGGCTGGTGAACAGAGGCACCCAGTCCTTGAAAATGTGGAGCCGGTCACTGACGATGGAACCCATCCAATTTTAATCCAACTTTAAAGAAAGAAGAAAAGGTTCCATTCAGTAAATCTCATAAGGGGCGCGGTTAGCTCAGCGGGTTAAACCGCTGAGCTGTAAACTCTGCCGGCATCTAATGGTCGGCAGTTCAAATCCCCGCGTGACGAGGTGAGCTCTCACCACTCGCCCCAGCTTCTGTCAACCCAGCAATTTGAAAGCGAAAGCGAGTAGATAAATGGGTACCACGTTAAAGTGGGTCAATTTGCCGACGTCCTGTAATTCGGGGGTCGCCCTTGGAATCGGAAAGAAGATCCCGGAAATCCCGAAAATGGCGACGGAGGACGACAGAGGACGACGGAACCCGATTGGTCGAACATCCAGGACGTCAGCAGCCGACTCAGAAGTGAGGTATGCTGGGACATGTAGTCCAATACCTACGGAAGAAGAGTCGGTTCCCCAACCCCCTTCCTGAGCGCGCGACGATAAATATATGAATTGCTGTATAATTATATATATATGAATTGTAACGCTGTAAGCCGCCTAGAGTCCTCCGATAGGGAGGGGATAGGTGGGGTATAAATATGATTGATAAATAAATAAATAAATAAATAGCAGCAGCAAAGTTTGGGGTAGATTTTTTTTTTTGCAATTTAAATGATGCCAGGACCTCTGCAATGAAATAGACAGTTAAAACGAATTAGAAAAATAAGCAAAAACCGGCTGTTTTTCTCTCGCAAGGGGGCCTTGAACCTTCTACGTTTCCAAATGTCTTCTTCGATTTGGGGGTTCTGCCTTAGCTGGTTTGGGTGCAAAGCAGAAAGTATCCCTTAGGGAAGTGCCTTTGTTTCATTAGCCCTCCCTCCGGTTTGAGCAGGCGCGGCTGCGTGCGGCGTTGAGCAGAGCGTTAAATCCGTCAGATGGTGGTCCCAGCCAATTAGGGATCACAGCTTGAGCGCCTGCCTCGAGCGACATGCTGATTGGGCAACCCCCGCGGGCCCTGGCCGTTTGGGCATTGCAAATGACCGAGCCAACATTTTCACAAAAAGTTCACAAAGAATGGGAGAGTTAATTTAACTTGCTTGTTCAACCCCCCTTTCTCCACGGAGTCCGTTGGACTTAACTGCCCTGCAAGGTCAGGGGTCCGAAACGCTGGAATTCGAACGGGGCCCTGCTAAGGGACGGGATATATTGAATTTATAACCCCATTAAATCCAGTCAAGTAGCTTTAAATTGCTGTTCATTTAAGAATATCAAATGGCAAGTGGGCGATTATAATTCCGTGCCTCAAGCTGTCCAGAGTTTAAATTGTTTTGCTTAAATGCTGCCTTTTTCTGTCGCGTTTTAATTCCCCCCCCCTTCTCGTCGAATAGGTACTTGTAAAAATAGGTACTTTTGAAGCCGCTACGGATTTTCTTGCAATATGATGCAAATGTGTCCGAAAGAGCTAAGAGGAATCTCTGCCCCGTATGACTTCTCAAATCTATTGGCGAGACGAACGATTTAGCATTCCTTTTTTTTTTGATTATCCACTTATTCTCATCAGCCTGATTCCAGTCAAGTGCTGGAATAACAGGATTTTGGAAATAACAGGTCTGACAGATCTGAATTCCTATTTATTTGGTCAGCAGCAAAATGGTAGAATGTGCAGACTGAAGGGAAAACCCTTTTTAACCTCTGCATGAATGCAGAATTAAAAGATTTCACAGCTTTGAATCCCTGGAATTCAGCTGTCGTCTGAAATTCACTGTTTACTGAATTTTGCAGTGCCGTCCAGCAACAAGAAACAAGGTCTTTTAGACTGTAGCTTGAATCATGTCAACTGGATTTCTATTTTCTCAGTGGAAATTTTTTTAGGATTCCCTTACTAACTTTGCTCAGACTGAAGAAGCTCCTTGGATAAGGAGCGAAACGTTTCCACTGAGAAAATAGAAATCCAGTTGACATGATTCAAGCTACAGACAATTCCACCTGGATGACCGAGAACCTTCATAGACATAAGGTCTTTTAGAGAAAGCGCGCGCACACACACACACACACACACACACATATATGAATGATGTCCACCATAATTTATTTTATTTTGTTTTGTTTTGTTTTAATTTCCCCCAAGAATTCAGCTAGGTGGGCATGATTGACGATGGTTAAATAAGCAAATGTGATTTTGTGCAGGGCAAAGTCTCGCCCTCTGCTGATCTCCACTTGGCATGGTTCATTGTGGCTAATTACCGTAATAACAATAATCATGAAAAGCCTGTTTGGCCTTAATGCGGTTGTGCTCTCGATGTGTAGCAATTAATAAAACTTGAGCCCTGCAGTCTGGGCGTGCGTGGGATAGATGACAGGAAGGCAGACTATGATGTCCATCCAGAAGGCTACCTGTTGGGCCTCTGCATGAGTCTCTGTTCTGGGTGCGTCTTGGAGCGTAGGGTTATTTATTTATCTTACGGCACATTCACATCGCGTTGCAATAAAAAAACATAGAGCATAGTAAATATGAAATATAAAATATAATATATAGACAGGAAAATTACAAACGTATGTCTAGGTTACAAATGTCATTTTTTTTGCTTCAGTTGTCACAGCCATGAAATCAGCGAAGTCTCCATTGTAGGCTCGGTTTTGACACTCTGTCACTATATTTATTTATTTATTTATTTTTATTTATTTATTTTCTATCCCGCCTTTATTATTTTTATAAATAACTCAAGGCAGCGAACATACCAAATACTCCTTCCTCCTCCTATTTTCCCCACAACAACAACCCTGTGAGGTGGGTTGGACTGAGAGAGAGTGACTGGCCCAAGGTCACCCAGCCGGCTTTCGTGCCTAAGGCGGGACTAGAACTCTCAGTCTCCTGGTTTGCCATTGGCTCCTTCCTAGGGCTGAGAGATGGGGACTGGCCCCAGGTCACCCAGCCAGCCTTCGTGCCTAAGGTGGGACTAGAACTCTCAGTCTCCTGGTTTGCCATTGTCTCCTTCCTAGGGCTGAGAGACGGGGACTGGCCCCAGGTCACCCAGCCGGCTTTCAGGCCTAAGGCAGGACTAGAACTCTCAGTCTCCTGGTTTGCCATTGGCTCCTTCCTAGGGCTGAGAGACAGGGACTGGCCCAAGGTCACCCAGACGGCTTTCCTGCCTCAGGCGGGACTAGAACTCTCAGTCTCCTGGTTTGCCATTGGCTCCTTCCTAGGGCTGAGAGACAGGGACTGGCCCAAGGTCACCCAGACGGCTTTCCTGCCTCAGGCGGGACTAGAACTCTCAGTCTCCTGGTTTGCCATTGGCTCCTTCCTAGGGCTGAGAGACAGGGACTGGCCCAAGGTCACCCAGCCGGCTTTCATGCCTGAGGCGGGACTAGAACTCTCAGTTTCTTGGTTTCTAGCCCGGTGCCTTAACCACTAGACCAAACTGGCTCTCTATATGTTGGATAGTTTGCTTTTCGCCCCCACAGTCAAAGTTCGATGATGTTGTTTTGCCCCATTTATAAAGGGCAACTGCACATCTACCATGACCCATGCGAATTCGGTTCAAGGTTGTCCATATCGCACGGGGCTGGTCAAATCCAGGTGGTTTTTCCAAGATGCAGGGGAAGCTTCGGCATTGTGGAGGGCAATTTCCTAGCCAATGTTGTTTCCACATGTTGTGGATATTGAAATCATCTTCTAGGAGAGATTTAGCAGTAGAAATGGCTGGATGTCTCGATCTCAGCCTGTTTCGCTCCAAGCAGGCTACCCCATTTAGTATTGGTAGCTGGGGATTACCAATAATCTTCCGATATTCTTGAAGAAGGGCGCTCTTCCGTCTTGCATCCGGAGGTGGTATATGGCTCAAAACAGGCAGCCAGTATGTGGGAGTAGCTCGTATCGTCCCACTAACGATGCGCATTGGCTCATGCAGTTGTGTATCGATCCTTCTCCTGTGCGGACTGCTACGGTCCTCTGCTGCTGAGTAAATCAGGCTGAGTGTGGACATTCTCAGCGTATCCGCTGTCGAGCTCCAGCTCGTGCCGCAGAGTTTGTGTAGAATGTTGTTTCTACTTCTCAGTTTGGCAGCAGTCTTCCTCCGGTGTTCTGTACGGGAAAGTGTCCGATCCAGTGTGACCCCAAGGTATTTGGGGTGCATGTTGTGACTGAGCCGGTTTCCCTTCAATCGAACGTTGAGCTCTCTACCTGCTGACCTATTACAAAGGTGGAAGCATGTTACTTCCGTCTTAGTTGGATGGGGCTGTAACCCCCCCACTGACGAAAATATTTATCCAGTATGTCTAGATCGGAAGTGAGGACATCTTCAGTTGTCTCAAAGGGTTTATGTTGGGTAGCTATAGCCCAATCACCCACATAGCCAAACTTCTTAGACTTTGTGTGTGGTATGTCAGCTACGTATAGATTGAAAAAGAGTTGTTGCTGCACTGAGTGTGATGTGCAGATTGTGTTGTCTCTGCATTGAGCATGATGGGGGCCGTTCCGTGGATGCACAGCCACAGCATGGTTACCCGTTTCAAAAAGGAGGTTGCCCGGCGTGTCTCTCCGTGACTTGGGACAGAAGGACCTAAAAGGATATACAGGTAGTCCTCACTTAATGACCACTCATTTAGTGACGGTTCAGACTTACGACGGTGCTGAAAAAACTGACTTACAACCAGTGCTCACACTTACGACCGTCGCAGCACCCCCACAGTCACGTGATCACGATTTGAGCGCTTGGCAACCGGTTTGCATTTATGACCGCCGCAGCATCCTGCAATCATGTGATTGCCATTTCCAACCTTCCCAGCTGGCTTCTGGCAAGCAAAATCAATGGGGAACCGCGTGATTCGCTTAACGACCACGGTGATTTGCTTAATGACCGCTGCAAAAAAGGTCATAAAATCAGAATGGATTTGTTTAATGACCGCTTTGCTTAGCAACCAAAATTCAGGTCTCAATTGTGGTCGCTAAGCGAGGACTACCTGTAAATGTCGTAAATACATAGATACATGTAGGCTCTGCACTAACCAATAATGTGTATTGTTTGGGTTTGGCTTAATTGATTGGCGAACTCCGGCATTATAGTTTATTCGCAAGCCATGATTACATAGAGTGTAGTGTGTGAAACCCTCCAACCTCTGGGTTTCTTTCTAATGAGATCCATGGCTCACAAAGGTTCCTGGCAGGAGAGCTGGTTTGCGGTGAATTGACTCAAAGAAACATCGATGCAGATTATTTTCCTGGCTAATGCAGATTATTTTCCTTCCATAGAAGAGGCCAAACCAGGTTTACATTTTGTCAAGTGAAGGATTTTGGTGAGAGAAAGCAAGCAAACCCCACCTTCTTGGTCCTGAGTATCCAATCTTAAACTTTCCTAAAATTACTACTGTACGTGCAATGCAGTTAAATTCCCCACACCCCCAAATGGCCATTTCTGTCACATTTAGCAAAGTTTGGTTATTTTTGCAAAAAGATACTGTGATATGCCTACGGAATACCCTGTTTCCTTTGAAGAATGGCCATGTTGCTATGATGTATTAATTGGAGAGATTAGATTAGTAGATTGCGGGAATGCTGTTTACATAATATATTGTTATTTTAGCAAAGTATTTGGCAAAGCAACCCAAGACAACAGGCTATCTTTGTATGACTGGATAGTATAATAATTAAGTAGATACATAGATGGGTCAAACTAGGGAAAAGTATTAAGTACAGTAATGAGGTTTGTTCCTGGCTTGGTGTCTCTTCAATATTTTTATTCATGACTTGGAGGCTGAAGGGAAGAGATACTTCTGAAATTTGCAGATGGTACAGAATAAGCTAGGATAGCTAATAATCTGGAAGAAATAAAAGTCACTGTGATAGGTTAGGTCTGAAATTTAGCAGAGGTTCTTCACTTAGGGAAAATAAATCAATGTCCAGGTATACAGGGGGTGGGGGTGGGGGTACCAGTACTTCTGAAACAAGATCTTGAAGCAATAATTGATTACAACTGAAGATGAGTCAGTAGAGTGACATGGCTACAAATTAAATATTTTTTTTAAAATGCAAATCCAGGTAGTCCTCGACTTACAACCACAATAGGGACCGGAAAATTCATTGTTAAGTGGTGCGGTCATTAAGCAAGGCATCATGTGACTGCACCTGATTTTATGACCTTTTTTGCCACGGTCGTTAAGTGAATCACACTGCTTGTTGGAAGCCTGTTGGGAAGGTCGCAAAAGGCAATCACATGACTCTGGGACACTGCAATCATTGTAAATACATGCTGGTTGCCAAGCGCCCAAATTTTGATCACGTGACCGCGGGGACGCTGCGATGGTCATAAGTGCGAGGACTGGTTGTAAGTCACTTTTTCCAGTGCCATCGTAACTTCGAACAGTCGCTAAATGAATGATTGTAAGTTGAGGACTACCTGTTCTTCTTTAGGCTTCATCAATCATTGTTGGCCTACCCTATTAGAACATCTAGGGAAAAACCACCCATCATCTCTGTAGGGAGACTCTTCTACTGTTGGACAGATCTTCCCATCAGGAAGTTTTCCCTTATATTTAAATGAAATCTAGGGAGCTCCATGATTTCTGATCCCAGTTTCCATGGTCATGGAAAATACTTCCTGACCATCTTGCCTGTAGGTTCCTTTGAGGAACCTCAAGCACAGCCATCATGTCTCGCTTAAGTCATGTTCTTCAGATTGAACATCCCAAGTTCCTTCAGCTTCTCCTCATAGGACCCGTCCTCAAGTCCCATCTTGGTTCTTCTCTTCGGAACCTTCTGACCTGTCCATATCCTTCTAGAAATGGGTGCCCAGAATCAAACCCGGGGTTCCAGATGTGGTTCCACCCGGGCAAAGCTGAGAGGAACCAAGACTTCTCATGTCGTTGAGATGATGCAGCCCCAAAACTGTGTGAGCTCTTCCAGCAGCCCGGCATTGTCTCATCTCCACTGATCTATCTCAACTAGATTTAGTTCTTCATCTTGTCACAGCCTGTGTTCTGGCAGGAGTTAAAATTGGCCTTCACTCCATTTTGAGCTTCTCAACGGCTGGTGCCCTAATAATCTCATTCTGCTTCTCAGCAACTCCTATAATCACACACCAATTAAGAAGGGAAACATTTGCTGCTGTTTCATCCAAGTTCTGAAATTGGAAAGGCCTTGGGCAGGCTGATGGATCTGGATTTCCCCCAGTTCTTCCTCAACGGGTGCTGTTCCTCACATCTAGCATGGCAATCCAATTTGTCACCTGAACAGAAGAAGGTCCCTTGTTGGTAAGCTGAAAACAACGCTAGGTTTGAGGGGAGTTTATACATGGCGCTAGCAAATAATTTTGCTGGAGGCTACGTAAACCTATAAAGAACGTGAGTTGCAGCTCAATTATGATGCAAATTTGCCTGGCTTATAATACTCACCTTTCTTCTCAAACCATCATTCCCACTTCTGAGTTCGTTTTCCAGTTTAGATTGCAAGGCACATTGATGAGTGTAGGTTGCCATGGTGGGATGATGGTTAAATGTTGGCCTGGGGAGACCTGGGTCCAGCACCCCACCAGCTATGGAAGTGTTAGGCCAGTAGCTACCTCTTAGCCCAGCCTACCTCACAAGGTTGTTGTGGAGGGGAACCTTTGGAGAAGATAGCACTATGGATCTATCTCAAGCTTCTGGGAAAGAGATGTACATTGTGCATGGTCTGTTGACCGGACGGTGAGAGTTGTGAAACCACTGGTTTCTCTCTCATTGGAGGTTTTCAAATGGGGAGGCTGGATGGCCCCAGTAGGAGACCGTTTAGTGGATTCTTGCTGTGAGCAGAGGGCTGGACTAGATTACCTTGAAAGTCTCTTCCAACACATCCTCACGTTTCTATGACCTTTACAAGAAGAGCTAAAACCCATCAAGATTACTAAAATGTAAACATGGATGGATTGGTGTGTGAAACAGCCACCTGGGCTGTGGAAAAGTTGGTATTTTAAATCTGAGATGTGTGTATGTGCGCGCATGTGTGTGCGTGCAACCATTCCAACGAAAATTTTCTTGGAACCCTTCCTTTCTCAGAAGGCATTTTTCAAGCTCTGCCATCTGGTTTGCATCGGCATTTCTATCGTCTTGGGTGGAATCCAGTTGTCATAGTCAATGTGATCTGCCTATGGTGATACCTCATAGTTTGCCCAGAAGTAGGAGAAACACCGTTTTTATTTTATTTTTTAGTTGTTGAGTTGAATATGAGAGAAACAAGAAGGTTTACTTTTGGTAAGACTGCTTCTCAGGAGCCAAAACTCGGTGTGGGCTCAATAGCATTGCATCCTTTCTGTTCTGTTACCAGTTGAATGATGTGGAGTCCTTGGTGCTCTCTGAGCCTGGTTGTTTTCTTGCAGACGTTTCATTACCAGGCTAGGCAACATCTTCAGTGCGAAAAGGGAGTGGGACTTCTCTGTTTATATACCCTGGCTTGTCCTGCCTGTGTTGGTGGGGGTGTTGTACTCTCCTTGGTAGTTCCTTGATTGGGTTGTTGTTTGCTACTTGGTTGATTGCCTGAGTTAATAGTTCCTTGATTAGGGTCTGTTGTGTTGTTTGATTGCTCCTCTGGTGCTAATCTTGCTGTTAATCTTTGCCTATCTGGTTGTTGATTGCTGGTAAGGAGGTGTTCTGGTCTTCTGGCTTTTCTATTGTCTCTTATGAATGGTATGTAAATGTTGTTTACTATGTGTCTGTTGATGGCTGCTTTGTCTGAGTGCCAAGCTTCCAGGAATTCTCTAGCATTTTTGGATTTGGCTTGGTTTAAGATGCTCACAGTTTCCCAGTTGAAAGTATGTTTAAGTTTGTCCATGTGTTGTGAGATTAAGGAGTTTTTATCGTGTCTTCTGACTGCTAGTTGGTGTTTGTGGATGCATTCTGCTAGTCTTCTGCCAGTCTGTCCTACATAGTGGCTGTTACAGTCCTTACACTGTATGTTGTAGATAACTCCTGTTTTTTCTTCCTGGGCTACTGGGTCTTTTGGGTTACTTACAATGTTCTGAAGGGTTTTGGTTGGTTTGTGTGCTATGGTGATGCCGTGTGGTTGTAACAGTCTATTAGTAGTTTCTCAGATGTTTCTTATGTATGGCAGTGTACTCCTTTTCATAGCTTCTGTTGGTTTTGCTGTGGTGGGTTGAGTGGTCAGGCACTTTTTGATAAAGTTGAATGGGTATCCATTTTGCTGGAAGATGCTATACAGTATAAGTGGTCTATTTCCTTTTTCTGGTGTTCTGGTTGGTACCAGTTGAATGACTTTTAACTCAATCACTATCTATCTATCTATCTATCTATCTATCTATCTATCTATCATCCATCCATCCATCCATCCATCCATCCATCCATCTATCATCCATCCATCCATCCATCCATCTATCATCCATCCATCATCAATCTATCAATCTATCAATCTATCAATCTATCAATCTATCAATCTATCAATCTATCGCAGTTCTGACCATCACATTTGTTTTAACTAGTGCCGTATCCATAAAATGATGCTTTTTAAAAAAATAAAAACATGCTTTTTTAAAAAATAAATTTTATTGAATGTTTTGCAAAGGACATAAAAACTAACACAAACTAATAAAGAGTAAACGGAGCAAAGAAAGAGAGAAGTACAGAAAGAGAGAATAAAAAGAAACAGAAAGGAGAAGCTTCCAATTTCTTTTGCAGCAAGTATAGGTACAATTACAAAATTAACTCTTACTCAATGGTTACAAAAAAAATGTTAACAAAAAACATGAAGATACAAGATCAAACAGAATTGATGAATAAAACGGGTTTTAAGGTTGAGAAGAAGGTAAAATACTTGAGTGTAACTATGACAAAGATGAATTGTACGTTATTTCAAAATAACTATGTTAAGACATGGAATGACATTAAAAAAGATGTGTCAAGATGGGACAAACTACAATTGCCACTGCTGGGGAGAATTTCTGTGATTAAGATGAACGTTTTACCTGGAGTGTTATTTCTGTTTCAGACAATACCTGTTTTGACAACTGATGTACCATTTAAAGAATGGCAGAAGGATATATCTAAATTTGTGTGGCGGGGAAAAAAAATCACAAGTCAGATGTAAGGTATTACAAGATGCGAAGGAAAGAGGAGAATTGGGTCTACCAGATCTGAACTTATAGTTTGCTGCCTGCTGTTTAGTTTGGATGAAAGAGTGGGCATTGTTAAGAAATAGAAGGCTCCTGGAGTTAGAAGGACATGATCTGACATTCAATTCAGCACTATAATCCGTGAATTTTGGTGGCCAGATGCAGATGATCGGAAGACTTAGGAACTTGGTTCTTCTGCAGCGATCTTTCTCCAGCTGAGATTTGTGGCGTAACGGCCGTGTAATCATATTACTGGGGGGCATTTTGTAAAAAAACACACAAAAAAAACTTTAATGCCGCTCAGGAAACGTCTTCTTCAAGATCTGCTCAACTGCTGTTGACTTTGGCCCACAACCCAGGCATTTTATTTATTTATTTATTAAATTTATTAAATTTATACACCGCCCATCTCACTATAAAAGTGAGGACCGATTTCCCATTGCTTTCTTTGAGGACGGAGTTTTCAACTTCCCGGCTTAGCCGACCACCGTGCGATCTCCGGGTGGTCTCCCCTCCCTGCCCAAGCCAGGTTTGAACATCTCTGTAGCTTTCTGAGCTGGTTTGGGATTGGAATGAAAGAAATCAGGCGCTGCTCTTGGGGGTACCTCACCTCCTGGCTGCATGAGAACTTTGCGCATGAGTAACGCGGGAGGACGGATAACCCCAAATTTGTGACGTCGTGGAACGGAGATGGAGATGTAACCTTGAGAGCCCGTTGGGGTCTTCCTCGTCAGGATCTGGGCTTCCAGTTGGTGCCTCTTTTTGTTCCACTGGGCATGTAGAAAGGAAGATTGCTGGCTGGCACATAATGTGCCCAGCTAGCTTCCCACCAATCATCCGTCCCTGTCTTGTCGCATTTATCCGTTGCGTCAGTATCACCAGCAAACATCCCTGGGAAGCATTATGCGGCATTAGCAAAATGTTACATTATATTCTTGCCAGGGGACAGCTTCCAACGTGCTCTGAAATTCCACTTCAGAGGGAACGGCGCCTTTTCAGCGGAAGGAAATTGCTTGCAAGCCGGGAAGAGATTAGGAGCGTCGCGTATGGTGTTAACACAGTTTTTCCACCACCGGGCCTGAGTTGAAAATTGGCGTTTTTCCGCTTCATGTGAATTGAGATTAAAAAGCAACTTGTCCTTTTGATTCTTATTTTGCAAGCAGCACATGGAATACTCGGGTAGCGGTCAAGAATCAGAGAATCTGAGTTCGAACGGATCTTTGAGGTCCTGTAGTCTGACCCCCCTGCTAAGTGTGGAATCCACTAGATGTCTCTACCAGATGGCCATCCAGCCTGTTCTGAAGACTTCCTGCAAGAGAGAACTGCTCCCTTCATGTGGCAGGCTGTTCCTCTGGCTGACATCTCATAGAGCTGGGAAGTTCCTCCTGATGTCTACCTTGGATCTTCTTCCTTCCCACCACTTCTGGTCCTACCTTCTGGGGTGATAGAGGATAAGTAGGCTGACCATATTTCCTTCAGACAAAAACGGGATGGGGTCTTATGTAATATTCTGTATTCATGAAAATGACAGGGATCCCCGCCCCCCGGTCTGCGCGATTGGCTCCCGCCTGCAAACCCCGCCCCCCAGTCCACGCAATTGGCTCCTGCCTGCAAACCCCGCTCCCCAGTCCACGCGATTGGCTCCCGCCTGCAAACCCCGCTCCCCTGGCCCTCCTTTGCCGCACACTGATAGGCAGGAGGGCTTCCTCTTCCGGGCTGCCTCCAATCGGCAGCTCTGGCTCGGATCCTCCTTCCGTGCCATTCCCGCCGGGTTTAAATAAACGAGACAAATTTGAGATTGTTATGAAAAATGCTTAAAAAACGGGACTGTCCCGTTCAAAATGGGACGTATGGTCAGCCTAAGGATAAGTCTACTTCTTTTTCTGTTTGACAACCCTTTGGATATCTGCAGATTGCTACCATATCTCCCCTTAGTTTTCTCTTCGGAAGGTTAAACATATCCCCAGGATTTTTAGCCGTGCCTCATAGAGGTTGGTGTTGGAGAAGACTCTTGAGAATACCAAGGACAGCCAAGAAAACAAACAAAAGGATCATCAAATACATCAACCTAGAGTTCTCAGCTGAGCCACAAATGACCAGGCTCAAATTATCCTACTTCGGACACATTATGGAAGACCCAACTCTCTGGAGAAGGCTCTGATGCTGGGAAAGGAGGAAGGAAGGAGAAGAAGAGGATGACCAGCAGCAAGGAGGATGGACTCAGTTACAATGATGATGGGGACACCATTGGAAGATTGGTGTGGGGACAGATCATCCTAAAGAAGGTCTAT
Source organism: Charina bottae (assembly GCA_023362775.1). NCBI lineage: Eukaryota > Metazoa > Chordata > Lepidosauria > Squamata > Charinaidae > Charina > Charina bottae. The sequence goes on along the minus strand of JALMGJ010000062.1, from coordinate 956,886 downwards.
CTATGTGTTCACTAAGAGTTGACACAGACTTTATGGCACATAATCAACACAAAGACCAGCTCCCTTGAGAAGTCCATAAGGCTGGGAAAGGTGGAAGGAAAGAGAAGAAGAGGACAACCAGCAGAAGGTGGATGGACTCAGTTACAATGATGATGGGGACACCATTGGAAGACCTATAGGATTAGCATGGGGACAGATCATCCTGGAGAAGGTCTATCTATGTGGTCACTAAGACTTGATGGCACATAACCAACCAACCAACCAACCAACCAACCAACCAACCAACCAACCATAGAGCTTGGTCTCCAGACCCTTCACCATCTTCTAACCTTGCTCCAATTTTATTTCTTATTGTAAACCACCCAGAGTCCCTTCGGAGGAGGGAGATGGGCGGTGATAGAAGTTTGATAGATAGATAGATAGATAGATAAATAAATAAATAAATAAATAAATAAATAAATAAATTTGCTGTTGACCTCTTTGAATGGTGGTACCCCGAACTGGACACAGGACCCTAAATGGGATCAGGGCAGGACCGAATGAAGAGGGCCATCACTTCCCGTGTACTGGAGTTGGTGCTCCTGTTAATGCACCCCAAGATAGCCTTACCCTTCAGTTTGACAGTATCAGGATGGAACCATCCAGGTAAAGCTAGAGGTCCAAGACAGTGGATATGGTGCTCAACAAGGGTCAATGTTAAGAACTGTAATGGTACGTGGGAAAGACCTTGGGAGATGGTGAAGAGATGCTGCCTAGGGAACAGTCAGATAAGAGACAGCTTAGCCTGGAGCTGGATAATGGGCAGAGAAAGAGGCTCAGAAGGGACCCTCCCTAGTTTCTTGGGCTGTAAAGGAGACGGGGGGGGGGGGAAATGTACTTTCAGACTTGCAAGATTCTGTCAATGTAGCCTTACAACAAAGTGGAATTAGCTCACCTGGTTGTATCCGTCTTGCCTACCTGGTAAGGCTGACACACCCTTCCTGAGAGCGTTAAAAGGGAACAGTCAGATAAGAGGGAGCATAGCCCACACCTGCATAATGGGGGGAGAAAGAGGCTGAGAAGGGACCCTCCCTAGTTTCTCTGGCTGTAAAGGAGATGGGGGGGGGGGAGGATTGTCCTTTCAGCCTTGCAAGATTCTCTCAATGTAGCCTTACAATAAAGTAGAATTAGCTCATCTGGTCATGTTTCCTGTCTGGTCTACCTTGTAAGGCTGACATCAATCTTGCAAGTATGAAAGTTTTACAATGTTTTGGTCTTTGGATGCTCCTTTGGGATGCCCCTTGAAAAATATTACCCCCCCCCCCCAAGTTGGAAGCCCAATTCAGCTCCTGATTCCTGTGTCTGAGGGTCGGGAAAGGGTTTCCCCAAAGCTTCTGCATATTTTCCAATGTGATTATTTGTTTGTTTGTTTATTTATTTGTCAAATTTATCACCACCCATCTCCCCCGGAAGAGGGGATTATTGCCTTGAAGAACAGGAAAGGGAGCAAAGGAATGTCATAACTACGTCGTTCAAAGCTGAACCTTTACCTTTGACCCAAACCCCTAGTTTTGAAGGAGCCGCTCGAGAATCAAAGCATGGTTAGATGGTGGTTCGATCTTTGTGAAATGCTGGAAGGTAAAAATAAGACGTGTTGGTGTGGGATAATGCTGGCGTATGGGGTTAAGGCGCAGAGCAATCAGACAGAGTGCAGCGTTTATGGCTAAAATGTTTACTTGTAATAAAAGGCAATAAATGTATATACAGTTACATTATTGCAAAAAGAAAAACAAACAAACATACAAGCAGAGTTTGAAGACATGAAGGAGCTCATGCCATGGCCTACACACACAGCCATGCATAGCTACGCACTTCCCAGTCTCCAGAAGTAGGACATATACATGAACATGGCTAAAAGACCGGACAGAAGTCAAGAAGCATAGACCCATAGTTCACAGCTGAGATATACACTTGTTTCAGCTTTCTGATTGGAGGAATCTTAGAGTCATGGGTCACAAAGCTTTTCAGATTAACAAAGCCTAAAGCGTTCAGGATTGCACATAATATAAACTGCCATGAGATGGCAGTGTTGCATCTAGCCAAGCAGTTTGTCTCCCCCCCCCCTCCCCGAGAAGTGTTAGGGTGTTAGGGCTTTTGTTCCCATAAGATAGTTATTTCGGACGAGACATAACATCACGTGATTGCAGCTGCACCTGCTTTATCAGTGAAGTTGTTTTGAGAAACAGAAAGTACACAGACAGTAAAGAAAGCAATTTGCTTTTCACAGGAAAACCCTGACAGTTGGTTGGTAGAATTCTCCATGTGATGGTTAGTCGTCGTTCAGTGGAGACAATATGCGCAAGGCAGTCAGGAAAAATACAATTTCAGGTAGGTACGGCCTTTCCCTGTCGTGGTGTGGATGAATATATATATATACATCTTCCCTTTAAGCACTAGCTGGGGTTAGCAAGATTGCACATAGGCCCACGGGATTGGACTTGATTTTCCACCCAATTTGCACTAATGCATAACAGGGAGTGTAGCATCAGCTCCAAAACTTTGGAAAGAAACTTTGGAAAGAAGGAAAGAAGGAAAGAGAGAGAGAGAGAGAGAGAGAGAGAAAATTGCACATTTTTTCTTTGTTTTGTTTGAGCGTTCAGGGGTGGAGCTTGTCCTCAAGAGCCCCGCCTCCTCGCCATGGCCCCGCCCACCAGGCCTGGGAAAGTTTGCCTCCCTTCCAAACATTTGCAATTAATTTCTTCTTCTTTTTTCATACCTGGAAATAATTGAAAAAAGAAAAGCGCACTCTAAGAACTCGGTTGTGATTTGGAGAGGCAACGGGGCAGTTTCTCGCCTGAAACCGAAATGGAAAAGATCATTAATATTAATATTGATGTTGTAAACCGCCCAGAGTCTACTGTTGTGGAGATGGGCGGTGATAAATTCGAATAATAAATAAAATAAATAAATCATTAAGCAGAGAGCTGTTGCTGGTTGTCAAAGCAAGTTTCAGACTTTATCCCGGCAGATGATACCCCCAATGGGGGTGCAAGCTTATCTGGGTCGATGGCATCTGTCTATTTCTGCGAGGGGGGGTGGTTGTTGGCGACGGTGCATCTGAAGCCTCCTTGCAAGGCACCGCATTTGCAGCGCCCTTGCTTACGCACCAAATCGCAGGACAGGTGGTGCAAAAATTAAATTTCTCCTCTGCCTGGCTGGGGAGGAGAAACTGACTTTGCTCGGTGGCTTCTAGTATCGGCAATTCACCTGCACCGTCATCTCTCTCCTTTTTCTGCACTTCTGTCCCCCCCCCCCTGAAGTGCCACTTGCTTACCTGCGGGGAGTTTTGGTTTGGGCTCGTTCGTTTGGGAGAACAAATGGGAATCGGGTGGGGGACAGCCCCCGCCCGGCCTTGAGCAACCTTGGAAAGGTTAAGCGGGTTTGGAGCTGGTTAAGGCTTGGATGGGAGACCACCAGGAAAGGCAAGAAATGTGGTCTAGATGGAGAAGTGGAAAAATTCCAAAAAAAAAAAAAAAGGAAGGGCAAACTCTTTGTAGTCCCCAGAATCTGGGGAAGCTGTTCCTTCTCAAAGGATGGGCTATTTTGAAGCAGGAGCCTTCCTTGCTTTACAACAAGGTGATTTTTCAACTCCTAGGTGTACTTAGGCTGTTTAATCACAGGGGGAAAAAAATTATTCTTGGAAAATCATTTTTTTTCTCAGTTTGACGGGTCGGCGGCCGAAACGCGCCTTTCCGACTGGAAATGGGACATCACAGACTGACTGTGCAAAGGGCTGACTATCTTCTCCATATTCCCAAAACTCAGTGCTTTGGCACAAGACACTAGTTTTTGGATGAAATCTTCATTTCTCATGATGGGTTGCCAGCTTTAATAAAGATCGATGGTGGTTCAATTTCCCGGGGAAGAGAGCAAGATGAATGCTGGAGAAATCAGGACTTAGATGCGTTTCTACCGTCGTTCGGCAAGGAGGTTATTGTCTCGGCTGCACAATCTTCCCGGGGGGGGGGGGAACACTGCTTCTCCCTGCCCTTTGCAATTACGAAGGCAAGCCTGCTAAATGAAAAAGCCCAGAGGACTGAAAAGAAATGGTAGAATCTGTGAGCGTGACGCTGAAAAGAGGAGGAAAAATAATAATAATAATGCAATATTTTGCCAATTTTTTATGTTCGCTTCCACATCGATCTTTTCCCATGTAAGGACCAGCTGATTTTGGAAAACTAACTACAGGTAGTCCTCACTTTACTACCATTCATTTAGTGACGGTTCAGACTTACAACGGTGCCAGAAAAACTGACTTATGACCAGTCCTCACACTTACGACCGTCGCAGCATCCCAGCAGTCACGTGATCACGATTTGAGCACTTGGCAACTAGTTCGCATTTATGACTGTCACAGCGTCCCGTGGTCATGTGATTGCCATTTTTGACCTTCCTGGCCAGCTTCTGGCAAGCAAAACCAATGAGGAACTGTGTGATTAGCTTAACAACCACATGGTTCGCTTAACGCCTTCAGTGATTTGTTTAACGACCGCTGCAAAAAAGGCCGTAAAATCAGGTTGGATTCACTTAATCACTGCTTCACTTAGTAATCAAAATTCTGGTCCCAATTGTAGTTGTTAAGCGAGGACTACCTGTAGACTTGGTTCGTTCTGGAAAGGAGACCACTAGGAAATCCCATACTGTAGGTTAGATTCCCAGAAGATGGCCTTTCGTATTGTCGTCCCAGAAATGGAATTTGATTTGCAGGTTAAGTTTGATGATGGAAGTTATGAATATTTTGGACTTGTTCTTTCTGGATGATGCCACGTGCTTTGATGCTTCAGTGTGTTTTGTGATCGTCGACGATCAATGGCCATGATTTTATGAATGATTTTTTTCTGGGCAGGGGCTGTTTCCTGTTTAATCGGGAGAGAAATACGCCAACAGACAGACAGACCAACCAACCAACCAACCAACCAACCAACCAGCAATTAGATAATTTCTCTTTCCCTTTGCAAACTGGGGACAAAGAAGATGAGTTTTCTTCCGTGCTCAAAACGGAGAAAGAAATGATACCAACTCCAGATGTCTCCCTGCTAGAAAAGGAGTTAATCTTCTAATAAAGCTTCCCTGCTGATGAGCCTTTATGAGACTGGAAATTGAATTTCCAGCTTTATGAAATGCTGCCAGTCTAAATAAAATAAATCATATAAATATTATCTATCTATATAAAAATAAATATTTAAAAAATAATATAAATAAAATAAAATAAACTTAAAAAGTAAATAAAATAAAAGCTAAACTTTTACTTTTACCCTGACGCTGAGGCTCCTTTGGGAGATTCATCATCATCATCATCATCATCATTGGAGCCATTTATATCCATGGGTTAAACCTCAGTGTGGCAGAACCTTGTCGGAAGAAATCGGAGCTGTCCTCAGATACCCTGCTTCTCCTAGCTGGGTTTGCATTTGCCTTGTATGCTAAGAGACATCCCTTCACAGGACCATAAGGTTGGAAGGGACCTTCGAGGTCATCTATCCCAACCCCGTGGCAAGAGCCCAGTGGGGAATTTAGAAGGGAAGTCACTAAAGAGATATACAATGCAAGTCAATAAATAGATAAAAATAGAAAGGGAAAAGCAGAGAGAGAGGGAAGGAGGGAGGGAAGGAAGGAAGGAAAAAGAGAGGAAGGAAGGAAGGAAGGAAGGAAGGAAGGAAGGAAGGAAGGAAGGAAGGAAGGAAGGAAGGAGACCCCCCTCCCTTAGAAAGAAAGAAAAAGAAAAGAGGGGAAAAGACCTCTTATTAGTTAGTAGTTACCACTGTTTTTCAAACTTGGCAACTTTAAGATGGGTGGACTTCAACACATCTTAAAGCCTGCTGGCTGGGGAATTCTGGGAGTTGAAGTCCGCCCATCTCAAAGTCGCCAAGTTTGAAAACCACGGAGCTAGCATGACCAAGATGCACAACTTGTTAGATAACAGTCTTGAAAAGGCTTGTATAATCCCCCAGCAGAAACCAGCACGGGGGGCAACCAGATTTGCAACAGTGCCTCCCCCACACACACACTTGCTTTGCAGTTTAAAACAGGCCCCGTGGCATTGGGGGCCCCAACTGTGGAAGGGGAGCGTTCCAAACGGGAGCTGATCCTGAGCATCGAAGGTGTCTGTGCTGATGTCGCGAGTAAAAAACAGCTTCAGTTTTAAAAGATCACGGCCCATCCACGGAATGGCAAGCTAGAGAAGAGGCTGCCTGCTCTGAGCTTGCAGGCTTCCCATCCGTTTCCGCACTTCGATCTCAAAGCGTGCCCGTGGACGCAGCCTTCTGCCCGTCCTGAGCAAATTGGGAACGCTCTGCGCATTTGCAAACAGAAATGTGAACATCTGGGGAAGCAGCATCTGTGGCAGAGTTATTTTCAATCCGGAGTTGAAAAAATATTTCTGATTGTGGGCAGAGTGACAAGCCGGCGGAGGGACGATGGGGCAGAGTTGTTGGGAGCAGGATTCGCACCTGTTTCTTACGCGCAGGGAGTGAGAGTGTCCTTCACTTAAATAGAGGCTTCCATCGGAGTGTCCATGGGTTGATCCCGTCCACAAAATATCCCTGATGGAATCATGAGATTCTGAAGCTGTTGCTTTCAATGAAAAGCAATCGATGAGCAGTAATAATATCCTCTTGTTCAAGACAATGGTTTAGTTTCTCCTGCAGCAGAGATCTTTTCTGAATTTATGTTCTGCCCAAAGATGAGCTGCTTGGCTCATGGGCAGTTCTAGCCGCCTCTCCAAAAGGAGAAAAAAAAAATGGGACAATAAGGGGTAAAAGGTAAAGGTTCCCCCCGCACATTTGAGCAGTCGTGTCCGACTCTAGGGGCCGGTGCTCATCTCCGTTTGTTAGCCAAAGAGCCAGCGCTGTCCGAAGACGCTTCCGCGGTCATGTGGACAGCATGACGCACACGGAACGCTGTTACCTACCCACCGAAGTGGTACCTATTAATCTACTTGCATTTGCATGCTTTCGAATTGCTAGGTTGGCAAGAGCTGGGGCTGGTGCGGGAGCTCCCTCCGTCACGCAGGGCTATTTGAACCTCCGAACTTGTGATCTTCCGATCGACAAGCCTGGCGTCTTACCTGCTGAGCCACCACGCCCCCTTTAATAATAAGGGAATTTAATTTAATTTAATTTAATTTAATTTAATTTAATTTAATTTAATTTAATTTAATTTAATTTAATTATTTAGGGGTTTCTGACAAAACGTGGTCCACTGGAGGAGGGAATGGCAAACCACTCCAGTATTCTTGCCAAGAAAACCCATGGACAGTATCAAAAGGCTAAAAGATATGACGCCGGAAGATGAGCCCCTCAGGTCGGAAGGTGTCCAAAATGCTACTGGGGAAGAGCGGAGGGCAATTCCGAGTAGCTCCAGAAAGAGTGAAGCGGCTGGGCCAAAGCCGAAAGGACGCTCAGTTGTGGATGTGTCTGGAAGTGGAAGGAAAGTCCGATGCTGTAAAGAACAATATTGCATAGGAACCTGGAATGTAAGATCTATGAATCAAGGTAAGCTGGATGTGGTCAAACATGAGATGACAAAGATTGAACATCGACATCTTGGGAATCAGTAAACTAAAATGGACAGGAATGGGAAAATTTAATTCAGGAGACCATTATATATACTACTGTGGGCAAGAATCCCTTAGAAGAAATGGAGTAGCTCTCATAGTCAGTAAAAGAGTGGGAAAGGCAGTACTGGGGTACAACCTGAAAAACTACAGAATGCTTTCAGTTCGAATCCAAGGCAAACCATTCAACATCACAGTGATCCAAGTCTATGCCCCAACCACTGATGCCGAAGAAGCTGAAGTTGACCGGTTCTATGAAGACCTACAAAACCTTCTAGAACTAACACCAAAAAAAGATATCCTTTTCATCATAGGGGACTGGAAGGCTAAAGTAGGAAGTAAAAAAATAACCGGAATAACAGGCAAGTTCGGCCTCGGAGTACAAAATGAAGCAGGGCAAAGGCTAATAGAGTTTTGTCAAGAGAACACGCTGGTCATAGCAAACACTCTTTTCCAACAACACAAGAGACGACTCTACACATGGACATCACCAGATGGTCAATACCGAAATCAGATTGATTATATACTTTGCAGCCAAAGATGGAGAAGCTCTATACAATCAGCAAAAACAAGACCTGGAGCTGACTGTGGCTCAGATCATGAGCTTCTTATCGCAAAATTTAGGCTTAAATTGAAGAACGTAGGGAAAACCACTAGACCACTCAGGTATGACCTAAATCATATCCCTTATGAATATACAGTGGAGGTGAGGAATAGATTTAAAGGATTAGATCTGGTAGACAGAGTGCCTGAAGAACTATGGATGGAGGTTCGTAACATTGTACAGGAGGCAGCAACTAAAACCATCCCAAAGAAAAAGAAAGGCAAGAAAGCAAAGTGGCTGACTGATGAGGCTTTACAAATAGCTGAGGAAAGAAGGGAAGCAAAAGGCAAGGGAGAAAGGGAAAGATATAAACAACTGAATGCAGAATTCCAGAGAATAGCAAGGAGAGATAAGAAGGCCTTCTTAAATGAACAATGCAAAGAAATCGAGGAAAACAATAGAATGGGGAAGACTAGAGATCTCTTCAAGAAAATCGGAGATATCAAGGGAACGTTTTGTGCAAAGATGGGCATGATAAAGGACAAAAAAGGCAGGGACCTAACAGAAGCAGAAGAGATTAAGAAGAGGTGGCAAGAATACGCAGAAGAACTATACAAGAAAGATCTTAATATCCCTGATAAATACGATGGTGTGGTCACTGACCTTGAGCCGGACATCCTAGAGAGTGAAGTCAAGTGGGCCTTAGGAAGCATTACTAACAACAAAGCTAGCGGAGAAGACAGTATCCCAGCTGAGCTATTTAAAATCCTAAAAGATGATGCTGTTAAAGTGCTGCACTCAATATGCCAACAAATTTGGAAAACTCAACAGTGGCCACAGGATTGGAAAAGGTCAGTTTACGTTCCAATTCCAAAGAAAGGCAATGCCAAGGAATGTTCAGACTACCGTACAATTGCGCTCATTTCACATGCTAGCAAGGTTATGCTCAAAATCCTACAAGCTAGGCTTCAGCAGTATGTGAACCGAGAACTACCAGAAGTGCAAGCTGGGTTTCGAAGAGGCAGAGGAACTAGAGATCAGATTGCCAGCATTCGCTGGATTATGGAAAAAGCAAGAGAGTTCCAGAAAAACATCTACTTCTGCTTCATTGACTACGCTAAAGCCTTTGATTGTGTGGATCACAACAAACTGTGGCAAAGTGTTAAAGAGATGGGAGTACCAGACCACCTTACCTGTCTCCTGAGAAACCTGTATGCGGGTCAAGAAGCAACAGTTAGAACCGACATGGAACAACCGACTGGTTCAAAATTGGGAAAGGAGTACGACAAGGCTGTATATTATCACCGTGCTTATTTAACTTATATGCAGAGTACATCATGAGAAATGCCGGGCTGGATGAATCACAAGCCGGAGTTAAGATTGCCGGGAGAAATATCAACAACCTCAGATATGCAGACGATACCACCCTAATGGCAGAAAGTGAAGAGGAACTAAAGAGCCTCTTGATGAGGGTGAAAGAGGAGAGTGCAAAAGCTGGCTTGAAACTCAACATTAAAAAAAACCAGATCATGGCATCTGGTCCCATCTCTTCCTGGCAAATAGAAGGGGAAGAAATGGAAGCAGTGACAGATTTTATTTTCTTGGGCTCCAAGATCACCGCAGATGGTGACTGCAGCCATGAAATTAAAAGACGCTTGCTCCTTGGGAGGAAAGCTATGGCAAACCTAGACAGCATATTAAAAAGCAGAGACATCACCTTGCCGACAAAGGTCTGTATAGTTAAAGCTATGGTTTTCCCAGTAGTAATGTATGGCTGTGAGAGTTGGACCATAAGGAAGGCTGAGCGCCAAAGAATTGATGCTTTTGAACTGTGGTGCTGGAGAAGACTCTTGAGAGTCCCTTGGACTGCAAGGAGGTCAAACCAGCCAATCCTAAAGGAAATCAACCCTGACTGCTCATTGGAAGGACAGATACTGAAGCTGAAGCTCAAATACTTTGGCCACCTGATGCGAAGAGAGGACTCCCTGGAAAAGACCCTGATGCTGGGAAAGACTGAAGGCAAAAGGAGAAGGGGACGGCAGAGGATGAGATGGTTAGATAGCATCACCGATGTAATGAACATGAATTTGAGTAAACTCCGGGTGACAGTGGAGGACAGGAAGGCCTGGCATGCTATGGTCCATGAGGTCACAAGGAGTCGGACACGACTAAACGACTGAAGAACAACAAAGGCATTTTTTTTAATGAGATGATATGGATGAGACCTCTCTGATTGGCTTAGCGTGTATATTTGGTTGCAGCTGGAGAATTGGTGCCCACCAGCATTTACCCTCTTCTCTAAACAGCCATTTCACTGAGCCTAAGGTGGCCGAAAAAGTGGAGGCAGTGACAGACTTTGTATTTCTAGGCGCAAAGATTACTGCAGACGCTGACTGCAGCCAGGAAATCAGAAGACGTCTACTTCTTGGGAGGAGAGCAATGACAAATCTCGATAAAATAGGTAAGAGCAGAGACATCACACCGACGACAAAGGTCCGCATAGTCAAAGCAATGGTATTCCCTGTAGTAACCTATGGCTGCGACAGCTGGACCATAAGGAAGGCTGAGCGAAGGAAGATAGATGCTTTTGAACTGTGGTGTTGGAGGAAAATTCTGAGAGTGCCTTGGACTGCAAGAAGATCAAACCAGTCCATCCTCCAGGAAATAAAGCCAGACTGCTCACTTGAGGGAATGATATTAAAGGCAAAACTGAAGTACTTTGGCCACATAATGAGAAGACAGGATACCCTGGAGAAGATGCTGATGCTGGGGAAAGTGGAAGGCAAAAGGAAGAGGGGACTGACCAAGGGAAAGATGGATGGATGATATTCTGGAAGTGACGGACTCGACCGTGGGGGATCTGGGGGTGGCGACGGCCGACGGGAAGCTCTGGCGTGGGCTGGTCCACTAAGTCACGAAGAGTCGGAAGCGACTGGACGAATAAACAACAACAAAGGTGGCCGAACTTGCGCAATAGACCTGGCGAAAATGGGGTTGGGAAAGTTGTGGTTTGGTGTGTGGTGTCTTAACAGGGTTGTGTGAACAAGTTTGATTTAGATGCCCACTGCCTACAAAAAAGAAAGAAAGAAAGAAAGAAAGAAAGAAAGAAAGAAAGAAAAGCTGAATGACTAGAGCGCATTGAAGATGGGGAAGTAGAGGGTGTGATAGACCTGTATGACTCAGCTGTGATTTGATTTAGATTCACAGTAGATGACCATCCGGCCTGTGTTTGAAGGTCTCCAGTGAAAGACAACTCATCACATCACTGGCTGACAGCTTGTATATCAGGAATATCCTCCTGATGTCTGGCCTAAACCTCCTTTTAATTCATGGGCTCTGTTTCAACAGAGACCAAACGTTCTCCTTTTGTATTAATTGCAGATTTGCCCCGAGCTAGCAAATGTAGTGGGGACTCACGTCATTCTTACTGATTCTGGAGGCATAAGATGGTGAAGGATGCTAAAGCTTGGGGGGGGGGGGGGAGGCATTTTGAGTCTCTCTTTAAAAATGGAGACCTGAAAAAAGAGAAATTTAAGAAGCACCAAGGATGATGGCGGCTAAGATGTTCATCAGAATAATTTGAAATGAATGAATGAATGAATGAATGAATGAATGAATGAATGAATCTCTAATTAAAGCTGGACATGGAGGATGTGATCTACCGGATCCAAACTGACCAGATCACGCTCGGTTGAAGCTGGAGGGGGAGGCCAAGCATTTTAAGAAGAAAATCTGATCTCCCAACAGGTCAGTGGTGTTTTTCCAACCCCCCAAGCTGGGTGCGCCAACGCGCCTTGGTGAGCACTCTCAAAGTCACCTTGATTAATGCAAATATGCTTTGCAAAGCATTCAACTGAAGCTCCGCCAAAGCATTTAATTGATGTGGAGGGAAACACAGCCTCATTACGAGAAGAACCAAGTCCTTGGACAGCTGGGCCCGGATGCTGCTGACACACAACCCACGCCGGGCACGAGAAAAGACGCTCCCCTTCAAATTTGCAGGGCAGGGATCTTTTTAAAACCTCAACACACAGTCGCATGCAAGGTCATATTTTGTGTTCCCGTTATCGGCTCCTGCAGAGAGCGGGCCCCGCCGTCCATGCGGGGAAAACAGACTTGCCTTTTGGGGGAACCGAAGGGTGGGCTGTTTTGGGGGTGGGGGAAGAGAAGGACCCACCGATGTTGCAACCTGACTGAGTTTGCAAAAAATTGAGCAGAGAAAAAGCAGAATTAAATCTAGGCCTCCGTATCTCTGACCTCCCTCCTGGTGCAGAGAGATTTTTTAATATGATTTCTTTTTTAAATGGCTCAACCAGCCTCCCCTTGAAATTCCCTGGAAAAATCAGGGAATAACGAAGGGATGAGTGCGCAGTGAAGAGAAGCAGGAACAATCACACTCTGGAGTTGCTGTTGTGTAGCAATATGGCTGGTTACATCGCACTGTGGTCCTCTCTTGCCTGCAGCACGGTTCCTATCTATTTCACTGTCTTGCTACTGATAACTGCTTCCAGGCGGCTGACCTAGTAAATGATTTAGAACAGTGTTTTTCAGCCTTGTCAACGTTAAGATGGGTGGACTTCAACTCCCAGAATTCCCCAGCCAGCACGAGAATAATGAAATGCCGGCTTCTCCTATTTCTCCCAAAGGTGTAAAAGCTGTTGGGGGCCCTTGAGGTGGGAGAAAGATCCTAGCAAATTAATCGCCATAAATGATTGAGGAACGAGAAGCTTGCTTTAGCAGGCCTCGCAGTAAGCAAGAGGATGGACTGGATGATCTCGGAGGTCCCTTCCAACTCGATGATTCTAGGAGGACCAGAACCTGCCTGTCAATCATAGTTCAGGTATTTCCACCCACAGATTGGTAGAAGGATTCAATTCAGGAAGTTGGGGATGCCAGAAATCAAACATATAAAAATTCAAACGCGAACCAATGACAAACCGTTAGATGTTGCCTTGCCGGGCCCGGGCCGCAAATCCACTCCCAGATATCTGAGCAGAATGCAAAAGCCTTTCTTTTTTCCCCAGTGGTCTCTTTATTCATGGGATTTCTACTTTGATTTTAAAAAAAGTTAGCTTAAGTGCATGAAATAATCCAGAATATAATTCAACCATCCGTGCCAACGTCTTAGCATCCTAGATTTAAAAGCTCTGCAGAAGAGCTGCATCGTAATGGGTCCCTCTAAAGGCCAATCAAGGTGGGCGCCATTCAGGTTGATGGAGGCTATTCCAGAGAGATGATGTGGAGAAACTTTATCTCCTCCCCCAGGACCCAAATCTCATGGATCCAGATTGGTGGGATGGACCGAGTTCTTCAGCCTCGTGTTATTCTCCTTATTTTCCTTTGCACCGGAAATGTGCAGTGAAAGTGTTTTGCAAAGTGGTTCACTTTCTCCTGGTTGGAATATAGTTTTGGGGATGGGTGGGTGGGTTACGAAGTAGCTTGCATGGCCCCATTGTCTCTCCAGGGGTCTGCAGAGGGCCTGGCTTCCCTCCAGTTCCATTCAATCCCACGGGAAGGGACATTTTCAGATTGGGAACACCAGCAGAAGCACCTCATCCCATCATCTCCAGCCATTAAGGCCAGAAGGGAACCAGCTAGAGAAATTAGAATGGAATTTTCAAGCTTCCCGAGAACCAGGTGGAAAAACAGACGCCCCTTTCTCCGGGGAAGGAAAATGGAGAGCTTGCAAGTCAGCTTTTGTCTGAACTGTGATCATATTTAGACCAGAGCTTTCCAAACTGTGTGTCGGGACACATTAGTGTGTCGGCTGCAGTGTCTGGGTGTGTCGCAGCTGCTGCTGCCTCTGAGCCCTGCCAGGATTCCGCGCAGGTCCTAGTGCCTGCCTTGTGCCTGGCTGCCTCCAAACCTGCTGTGATTCCGCACAGGTCCTGGTGCCTGCCTTGTGCCCTGCTGCCTCCAAACCTGCCCTGCCAGGATTCCATGCAGGTCCTAGTGCCTGCCTTGTGCCCCGCTGTAAGAGTGTGTCATGAAATGATGCCCTGCTGTAAGCATGTGTCGCGAAATGATGCATGTCTAAAAAGTGTGTCACCAACATGAAAAGTTTGGAAAGCTCTGATTTAGACTCTCCTCCCTCCTCCAGGGAGCGAAGAAGGACCTCTTCCCTCTGAAATTTCTCTTCACAAGAAATTTGTGGGGCAGACGTTGAGTGCAAAGAGACTTACTCTATATCTGCTGCTTGTCGCAAGACTGTTCGCCAAGCGTTTTGCTACCAAATGATGATTAATGGGCTGCTTTTATACTTTTAATATTCGGCTAATTTTTCCTGTCTGTTTTTCTTCTCGCCTTTGTCCTCGGATCGAGCTAGTCACCTTAGCCAGCAAAGGGAGGCTGATCGTTGTCAAGCCACAACTGCCTATTGGGGACACATTTGTAGGCTGTTTTTTTTTCTTCCCCTGATGAAAAATGTCCTACATTGAAGCCCAGGCAAGAAGGAAATCTTGTTTTAAGACAAGTTGGTGGTAAACTCTGCTGGTGATTGAGTCTTAATGCCGAGCTGTGCTTGAAAATGAAGGTGTTTAAATGGGTCAGTTGTTCTTGGGGGGGGGGAGGACTGGAGTTCAGCTTGCATATTAACTATATGGCAAGCAAAATTTCAAAGCACAAAATGTCTATGAAGGTTCTCAGTCATCCAGGTGGAATTGTCTGTAGCTTGAATCATGTCAACTGGATTCAAAGCACAAACTATGGTTAAGAAACAAGCCACCATTAAGAGGCGATTCATACGGCGTTCGTGGGGTTCCTGAGATCCATCCTGGCTTAGTGCAGAATGAATTAATGCTAGACCAGGAAATTAAAACTGCGGGGACGTTTTTGGACCCCTAGTTTGCCGATTTTTTTTTTTTGCCGCCTTATATGCTTGATCGTTTTTCTTTCGGAAAAGAGAAGCAACGGAGAGGGTCATGATAAAAATTAAAACGGTGAGGTTGAGTGATTGAAGAAAGTTAAAGGCAGGAAAGTGTGTCCTATTTAGAAAAGGAAAAAAAAAATAGAGGAGGAAGGGGGAGATGGGTTTCGTGGAATGATGCTGTGCAAGAATTTCACAAGGAGTTTATCTCAAAAAGATGCCCGATTTGGAAGGGAAAACTCCAGGTTGATCAAGGTCAAAGTAAAACCGGGCTTTGCGGACCGTTCCCCGAGTTTATCGTTTGGAAATATTTGCAACTGGAAGTCTTTGCAATTTGGAAAAGTATTTGCGATCCTTTTCAAGTGCAATATTGCAAAACGGATTGCAAATCTACAGCAATAGATTCTGATCTTTGTAAGTATAGACACGTCGTAAAGCAGACAGAGAAATATTTTAAAATCTTAAATTTGTTTAGAGGCCCAAAGGAAACACTTCTGTGTTGTTGCCAGGAGAACGTCACGCAGGTCTCCCTGAAGTCAGGTGTGGCTATGTCCCAATGTTGTCTCCATCTTGGGAGGAGAGATGCTATAGAGCCTATTGTGACTAAGATTATTATTATTATTATTATTGTGACTATGGTTTATTTTCAGAAACTGGGGAGTTTGTAAGGATGGGGGCAATGAGTCCTTTTGGAAGCAGCCAAGAAAGTGGTTTCTCTCTCAAGGGCAAAGTCATCCAAGATCCATTGGACAACTGAGCCAAGTTTTCAGGGACATTTATTTATTTATCCATCAAATTTATCACCGCCCAACTCCCCCACGGGGGACTCTGGGCGGTTTACAACAAAATTGAAATCCTTAACATACAATTGTAAATAAATTAAAATACACAGTAAATAACAGTTTAAAATATAATGAATATAACCAAATCCAATCACCAAATCTTCTTAACATCATAGAAAGGGCACTCCAGGACTAATCTAAGGTGGTAGCCATCTCCAGGTATAGACCTTCTCCTTCTCGCCCCAAGCATGCTGACAAAGCCAGGTTTTGAGTTTTTTTCGAAAGTCCAGGAGCGAGGGGGACTGTCTGATCTCTGGGGGAAGACTGTTCCAAAGGGCAGGGGCAGCAGCAGAGAAAGCACGCTTCCGAGACCCCGTTAGGTGGAATTCCTTAACCGATGGGGTCCGTAGCATGCCCCGTCTGCATGCCCAGGTGGGACGGGATGAAACAACTGGGATGAGACGGTCCCTTAGGTATCCTTCGGTATTTCTCTTTCTCTTCTCCCAGCTTAAAAAAGAAGAAGTGTGTGTGTGTGTTGTTGTTGTTGTTCTTAATTCTGCTTGTGAGGAATCCATCTGTTGTTTGGCTGTTTCATTATTGGGTTTATCGGGCGAGAAAATAGCAGAAGATTGAGGCGGGATGCTGCAGCTGAATGCATTTACGGGCATGCACGCTGGCAGTGACGGGGTGTAATCGCATCGCATTTTGCAACCGTTTTGCTGGGTTGACAGCAAGTGCATTTCCTCGTTGTCATCTCTGCAATCCTACGAAGAACGACTGAGGGCGCATCGGGACGTTGCACAGGCTTCCAATGTGGTGGGAGGCAGCAACAGGGTGGTGGCCTCTGGATTAGTGATCCTGGCTTGTATAGGATAGCGCAAGGATTTTAGGGATAAAACTGAGCCGTGAGGTGTTTGGGGACCTGGGGCCAAGTGGGCTCAAAGAGATTGGTTCCACCCTTAACGATAAGTAGGGAAGTTGTGTTGGCTACAGTTGGTGATCTAGTCCAAGGGCTTTCAATCCTTGCCATGATGACCCAGATAGGCAAAGATTAACACCAGGACTAGCACCAGAGGAGCAATCAAACAGCACAATATACCCTAATCAAGGAACTATTAACTCAGTCAATCAACCAAGCAGCAAACAACAGCCCAATCAAGGAACTCCGAAGGGGAGAACAACACCCCCACCAACACAAGCAGGACAAGCCAGGGTATATAAACAGAGAGCAAGTCCCACTCCCTTTTCGCACTGAAGATGTTGCCTAGCCTGGCAATGAAACGTCTGCAAGAAAACAACCAGGCTCAGAGAGCACCAAGGACTCCACTCTGTTTATTATTAGTCAGTTCTGATGGAGCAAAGGGCTAGATTGGCTGATTTTAATCAGGGCCTTGTCTGCCCGACCCTGCTTTTAATTGGCTTGATACTGATCATTAAGAAAATTTTACATACCATTTACATACCATTCATAAGAGACAATAGAAAAGCCAGAAGACCAGAACACCTCCTTACCAGCAATCATCACCCAGATATGCAAAGATTAACACCAGGATTAGCACCAGAGGAACAATCAAACAGCACAATATACCCTAATCAAGGAACTATTAACTCAGTCAATCAACCAAGCAGCAAACAACAGCCCAATCAAGGAACTCCGAAGGGGAGAACAACACCTCCACCAACACAAGCAGGACAAGCCATGGTATATAAACAGAGAGCAAGTCCCTCTCCCTTTTCGCACTGAAGATGTTGCCTAGCCTGGCAATGAAACGTCTGCAAGAAAACAACCAGGCTCAGAGAGCACCAAGGACTCCACAATAATAATACTTCCTGGAACACCAAAAGCTCTAGTGATGGAAAATTGGCTGTGTCAGTTTGAAAAACCCAGGTCTAGTCTACAACTAAGAACGTTAGTTCTTCTTGTTTCAGGTAGCACATCTGTGCATACTTGTAGCAGAGATTGATTTGATGGTGATTTGTGAAAGATTGAAGGAGTTAGTGATGGAAACAAGGAAGGGTGTGAATGGCTCTGAAGGTGGGAAAGGCCATTTCTTGGGGTGTCAAGAGTGAAGGACATGGAAAAGCCTCAAATGCCTGAAGCCACGGTGGGTGGTGGATATCTATGGCCCTCTATCAGGACCACTACATCTGGATGAGAAATGGGGAAGAGCACAAATGAAGGAATGAAGTGAAAGAAAAGAAACCTTGATACTTTTGTGGAGTAAGAGAAGAGGGAAGGAAAGGAAGGAAGGAAGGAAGGAAGGAAGGAAGGAAGGAAGGAAGGAAGGAAGGAAGGAGGTGGAGAAGGAAGGAAGGAAGGAAGGAAGGAAGGAAGGAAGGAAGGAAGGAAGGAAGGAAGGAAAGGTGGGTGACCTTGTGGACTGGAGTTGATGGATACGTGCAAGGAAGTGAATGTGTAGCTTTAGTTATAAATGAAAGAGCTGAAATATTTTTTTAAACCACAAATTGGTGTCCTCTAAGTTGTTATGGGGGCATATGAACGTGGGATCCATGAACTGGTGATGGTCGTATGTGATGACAGAAGGACCAAGGATGAGTTTTGGAGAGAACAGGGCAACGTTCTGAATGAATTTAATCCAGGAGAAGAAACAAATTATTCTGTGAAGTGGCCTGGATGGGTGAGTGAGGAGCTTTGGGGACCCAAGAATGAATGAGAGTCTGTTCAGGGAAAAGCTGGTTAGAGAAAAAGCTGCTTGTTTCAGGCAGCACATCTGTGCATACTTGTGGCAGAGACTGATTTGATGGTGATTGGTGAAAGATTGAAGGAGTTCATGAAGGGTGTGAATGGCTCCGAAGGTGGGAAAGGCCCTTTCTTGGCGTGTCAAGAGTGAGGAACACGGACATGGGGGAAAAAAAGATGATTGAAAGGACGATTCTCAAAGAAAAACATCTCATCCATGTTTGTTATCCAGAGATACTGTAGGTATTGGTGGACATGTTCACGTAGATGCTGGATGAATCATGAGCAATGCTGAGTGTTTGGCATGGGGCCTTCAGCTTTTTAAAGCGTCGTCTTATTTTGAGAAAGCAGGTCTCGTTGGTGACCTGGAGGCTCCATGAAAAAGTTGTTTGAAAGGCATCATATGAAGCTTCCCTTGGTGAAGCAAGAAAAAAACATCAAATCAGTGCATGGGAAGGCACCACAAAGGCTTTCTAACCCAACACTGCTGCATTGAGGAAAGATCATGTGCTATTTCGGATGGTCCACTTGTAAACCTGAGCCATGATGCTGATTAAGTGATTCTTGATTGGCTAGGATCACAAACCTAGACAGCATATTAAAAAGCAGAGACATCACCTTGTCGACAAAGGTCCGTATAATTAAAGCTATGGTTTTCCCAGTAGTAATGTATGGTTGAGAGAGTTGGACCATAAGGAAGGCTGAGCGCTGAAGAATTGATGCTTTCAAACTGTGGTGCTGGAGAAGACTCCCTTGGACTGCAAGGAGGTCAAATCAGTCAATCCTGAAGGAAATCAACCCTGACTGCTCATTGGAAGGACACATACTGAAGCTGAAGCTCAAATACTTTGGCCACCTAATGCGAAGAGAGGACTCATTGGAAAAGACCCTGATGCTGGGAAAGACTGAAGGCAAAAGGAGAAGGGGACGGCAGAGGATGAGATGGTTAGATAGCATCACCGATGCAATGAACATGAATTTGAGTAAACTCCGGGAGACAGTGGAGGACAGGAAGGCCTGGCGTGCTATGGTCCATGGGGTCACGAAGAGTCGGACACGACTAAACGACTGAACAACAACAACAAGGATCACAAGGAGTAGACAATCAGGGATTAATATAATCCCTTGGGGGAGTTGGGCGGTGATAAATCCAATAAATAAATAAAATAAATAAATAAAATAATCCTGGGCAAGGGGGAAAATTTATGGAAATGAATGAAACCAGTTCATTCACCATTTCTCCCTGAATGTGCACAAACATGTTTCCAATTAAAGGAACAACAGCAAAAAAGATGTTAAAGATAATTTAGTGGCGGACTAGCAAAAAGAGTTTTTCTGGCTTTAATATGGCCTTACAGCAAATCAATTGGATTTTCACTACCAATAAACCTGATTTTTCTTTGCAAGCATCCTGAGGCGTAAGAAAGCCCGTCAGGAATTATTGCAAAGGAATCAAGTTGTCTACATCACCTGGGATCAGTATGTCCCAGGTGTAAAACTAAAACTGGATTTCTGTACTCCTGCCCTCTGAAGATGCTGGCCACAGATGCTGGTGAAACGTTAGGAACCACAACTTCCAGAACACAGCCACACAGCCCGGAAGACCCACAACAGCCATAAAACTCAGTCCTTGTCCACATGTGGTTTTACCATAGGAGTTCAAATGAATGTGTGAACTCAATCCATCCAGAAGGACACACTTGGTTGTTGGAAACTGTGATGATATGAACATTGTATCCAGCTCGAATTTTGTACGCTGGTTTTATCTTGATAGTTGCAAATGAATAACGGAGATTATATATAACCGTAACCCTAACTTTAACCCTAACCACCCAGAGTCCCCCTTTTCTGGGGGAGATGGGTGGTGGCAAAATTTGAAATATAAATAAATACACACACACACACACACACACACTGTATGTATATCTGCGTAGAAGCAATTTCTAGATTTGATTGCCCCCTGATCTGACCTCATTTGATGCAAATGGAACGGCTCCCTTACCAGCAATAACTGATGTGGTCCTCCGATTTAAGCATCAGCAAAGTCAACTGACCTCATTCTTTGCTTTTTTCATTCTTCATTTTGTGAAACTGTACTCAAGGACTAACTCAGTTCTCTTTCCAAACAATCCTAAAGTACCGGAGGATCTCTCTTTTCTCTTCGACCGATCTCTCTTTTGTATGCCTCTTCAGTGGGTTCGGAGATCACTCTTGAAATAGATGGGATCTGTGCAGGGGAAGAAGGTTTGAGTCCAACAATATCACATGGGGGGGGCTTCATACAACACCTGGGTATGGCTTAAACCCCTTTAGGTTGTTGTTTATTCGTTCAGTCACTTCCGACTCTTCGTGACTTCATGGACCAGCCCACACCAGAGCTTCCTGTCAGCCGTCGCCACCCCCAGCTCCCCCACGGTCGATCCCGTCACCTCCAGAATATCATCCATCCATCTTGCCCTTGGTCGGCCCCTCTTCCTTTGGCCTTCCACTTTCCCCAGCATCAGCATCTTCTCCAGGGTATCCTGTCTTCTCATTATGTGGCCAAAGGACTTCAGTTTTGCCTTTAATATCATTCCCTCAAGTGAGCAGTCTGGCTTTATTTCCTGGAGGATGGGCTGGTTTGATCTTCTTGCAGTCCAAGGCACGCTCAGAATTTTCCTCCAACACCACAGTTCAAAAGCATCTATCTTCCTTCGCTCAGCCTTCCTTATGGTCCAGCTCTCACAGCCATAGGTTACTACGGGGAATACCATTGTTTTAACTATGCGGACCTTTGTCGTCAGGGTGATGTCTCTGCTCTTAACTATTTTATCGAGATTTGCCATTGCTCTCCTCCCAAGAAGTAGACGTCTTCTGATTTCCTGGCTGCAGTCAGCGTCTGCAGTAATCTTTGCGCCTAGAAATACAAAGTCTGTCACTGCCTCCACTTTTTCTCCCTCTATTTGCCAGTTATCAATCAAGCTGGTTGCCATAATCTTGGTTTTTTTGTGGTTTAACTGCAACCCCTTTAGGTATTTCCACCATAAACTAATCGACAGCTTGGTCTGCATAACATTCGATGCTAATGATGAATAGACATGCATGCAAAGTCCCAAGCCAAGATGAGAATTAACCAAGCTTTGTGCCTAGCATGGATGTAACTCAAATATGTTGTCTGGTCAAAGTCACAGAGCGTTCAAGAAGCTTGGGAAGAGGGCCTTGTAAGGAACCATGTCTATGTCTGGGACGTGTTAATTCCTTCTGTCTCTTGGACATTGTAACCCAGATCTTAGATTCTAAGATGCTGTTGTTCGATCTCCTATCCGAGACCTCAGAAGATTGACTTTGCTTGGCTAGCCTAGATTCTTTATTCTTTCCCCCTCGACTTTCTCTTTGGGATCAAGAAATCCACGCTCTAACTCACTTCACTCAGCATGTCAGACCCTAAACTTGGATTAACAAATGCAACAATGGGACAACCCCTCCCCCCAATCAAGCACATGCTGTCTTACCATGGTGACCCAGTTCACCCCAAGAGGCCAAAAGAGGGTGGAGCCCCCAAATGGCCACACCCGTTTTAGCCTCCTCTAGTTTATTATTATTTTTAACTAGGCTCCTCTGCCCCTAACTGCCAACCCTTTTGGTTGCCTCGTTGGGTAAACTCTTCCTCTGCTAACAAAACAGAATCCAATTATTTTGAATTCTTAATTCCAGGTAATTAGATTGAATTATTTTGCTCCCTGCCCAGCCCGAGTGTAACCTTATACAACCTACCTTGTAGTTAATAATTTGGGATAGATATCTTCATATACAGGGGCGTGGTGGCTCAGCGGGTAAGACGCCAGGCTTGTCAATCGGAAGATCGCAAGTTCGGAGGTTCGAATCCCCAGCCCTGCGTGACGGAGGGAGCTCCCGCACCAGCCCCAGCTCTTGCCAACCTAGCAATTCGAAAGCATGCAAATGCAAGTAGATGAATAGGTACCACTTCGGTGGGGAGGTAACAGCGTTCCGCGTGCGTTATGCCAGCCACATGACCGTGGAAGCGTCTTCGGACAGCGCTGGCTCTTCGGCTAACAAACGGAGATGAGCACCGGCCCCTAGAGTCAGACACGACTGCACAAATGAGCAGGGGGAACCTTTACCTTTACCTATCTTCATATAGCGAATAGTTTCGGACAGGTGATATGGCCATGTAACCAACATGTTGACCCAGAGAAATTTTGATTAGAAAAGGAGAACTTCAAGCCAAGGTGTTGATCTCTTCCTTGGGATGTGAAAATAATCCACCAGGAATTTCTATGTTAGCTTGTTTTTCTGAGATCTGCCAACACGGTTGCTACCCTGGGACAGATGTGACCATGGCGCTTCGCCTCGTATATCCATCTTTCACCGGCCAACATCTGCACAAGATCTTCCTCTTGAGATGCGCCCCAAAAGAAGGCCTATTTTGGACAGCGGGTGCAAACCAGCCGAGAATAAGGTGGCGTTCCTTTCCTCGGAGACCGTTCCTTCCCATCTGGGAAATTTAATTTTGAAAAGAAACATATCCTGGGGAAATGCACTTTGCCAAAAAATTGAATTTGTGCTTTATAGGGAATTTGGGTTAAAAGCAAAGTAGTTTAGGAGACGGTGCGTTCAGAATCTCTCTCTGTTCGGGAGATCCGTGGATAGCAAAGTGGGGCGGGGGATTTTTTTTTTAAAAAAAAACCAGTCATTTTCAAAGGCTGCTAGACTCAGCTAGATAATCAAGTGGATCAGGTGTCTGTTGATGCAACATCCCTACCTCTATTTTTTTCAATATCCCTTGAGAATTAGGGAACTTAGTAGGTCTGGGTGCAGCCAACAATAGGAGGAGGAACTGTAATATTTGGCTTCTGAAGCAGATTTTGTTCCCAGCCGGTCAGCAAATGGGGAAGGATGGGGCCTCAGAAGCCCCCAGAGAGAACTTGTCATCATCTGCAACTTGCTTTTCAAAGTGTAAATTTCAGGAGCAGGAAATTAAAGGCAGGATGCAAAGGAGAAGATGGTAATGAATCATTGTTTGCAAACGATCCGGGCCTAGGTAATTAACTATTGTCTGTATGGATGTTTCAGAAGCATCTCAAGTCCTTCATTGTCTCTGCAACAGCTGGGGGAATTCAGACCCGCTTCGGATGCTAAACGGAAGGGGCTGGAAGACGCGCAGACGTACGGCCAAGCTCCCCAACCATTGTTCTTCTGTCCTGAACGCTTCTTCTGCGCTCCTTCCGAACCTAACCAAGCCTATCTGGGATTTTGAAGCTAGTTGAGGTGGAACTTTTGAGGTCCTTCCCCATTCTTCGGCTCTTTCCTCAGAGAAGGAGAACTTCCACGTCCAAGTTTCAAGGCCGGTGGGTGGAGATCAGATCAGACCGGATCCGATGACATGGCTGTGGGTGTCTTCATCTGTGGAGTCCTTGGTGGTCTCTGAGCTTGGTGGTTGGCTTGCAGATGTTTCGTCACCCAACTAGGGAACATCATCAGTGCCATCATCAGCGCCAACTAGGTGATGATGTTCCCTAGTTGGGTGACGAAACATCTGCAAGCCAACCACCAAGCTCAGAGACCACCAAGGACTCCACAGTTCAACTCTGAGCTACAGAGATCCTCTTTGATTGGATTTCTTCACCTGTTCCTCTGAATCCATGAGATTTAGTGATCCTATCTTCTGCACTTGGACCCTTCACTAGAGGGTTTCAACAGTCGGAAGCCATGGATTTCTTTGACAATCTGGGGAAAGCTACAGAAAATGGATTTAAATGCATCAAATAAAAGACGTAGATCATATTCCAAAGGAAACCGATTATGCTCAAATACAATTATCCAAATAATAAAAAAATAACAAATGTGTACAGGTAGTCCTCGCTTAACAACCATTTGTTTAGTGATGGTTTGAACTTATGACAGTGCTGTCTATGAAGGTTCTCAGTCATCCAGGTGGAATTGTCTGTAGCTTGAATCATGTCAACTGGATTTCTATTTTCTCAGTGGAAACGTTTCGCTCCTTATCCAAGGAGCTTCTTCAGTCTGAGCAAAGTTAGTAAGGAAATCCTTAAATATGTTTCTAGGGTGGCTGTGTGACCTTGCACCTGGGGCTAGGTCATGGTTATTTTGAGATGTTTATTTCTAAGTCCCTTTATCATCTAAAGGAGGATCGTTAAGATCACCATGCTGCTGTTGAGCTTGTGAAATGGTCTTAATCTTCCTAGGCACAGAAGACAAAGCAGGGAGGAAGATGGGGGAAAGATTGTCCCTGAGGCCCCCACCTCTATTCAAGGAAGGATTTTCCAAGTTGGCATAAATGGATTCCTTGACCCCTCTCTCAAACCACCTATCTTCTCTGTCTAAAATGTGAACATTAATGTCCTCAAATGAGTGTCCTTTTTCCTTTAGATGAAGATAAACTGCTGACTCTGGTCCTGTGGTGTTACTTCTCCTGTGTAGGTAGTGTAGTTACTTCTTCTTCTTCTTATGACAGTGCTGAAAAACCCGACTTACAACTGGTCCTCACACTTACGACCGTTGCAGTGCCCCCGCAGTCACATGATCACAACTTGGGCGCTTGGCAACCGGTTTGCGTTTATGACCATCACAGTGTCCTGTAGTCATGGGATCACCATTTTTGACCTTCCCGGCCAGCTTCTGGCAAGCAAAATCAATGGGGTACCATGTGATTTGCTTAATGCCTGCTGTGATTCGCTTAATTCCCACCATGATTTGCTTAACGACCACCACAAATGTGGTAAAACTGGGTTGGATTCACTTAATGACTGCTTCACTTAGCAACCAAAATTCCGGTCCCAATTGTGGTCGTTAAGCAAGGACTACCTGTAGTATAATAATATATGCACTTCATTAATCCATTGAAATGTACTTCACGCAACCGAATGTATACCAGATTTGCTTTTTCAGGGTGTAATAATTTTAGATGGTGTGGTTTATTGAAGTTAACCAACATTTTTGAAGTCCAGAGGCCATGAATTACTTTGTCACCTGCATTCCTTATTGAATGAAAAGGTAACTTCAGTTAGAAGTAGAAAGTAGATTTGTAATTTTTCCCCCCAAATTCAGGGTGGGATCCGATTCATATCCGATTCATATCAGAGACGGAGAAAAATTTTTCCCCAGGATTTTGGATTTCTCAGTCTGTTTCCCCCCCCCCCCCTTCCCCTCCTTTTGGCTTCAGCGTCTCGCTTAAGTCGGTTTCATTTTTATGTTTTGCAGTTTTCCTTTCCCGGCATTCGTTTTGCTTTGCAAGATTGCTTGGCTTTAATTGCCCTGCTCGGCGGTTCCCTTAGCAATGCAAATAAGTAAATAAATGCGGCGGGTGGGGAAAAGAATGTTCTATCCTTTCTCCTAAGCTGCTGGCTGATTTTTGATCACTCGTCGACACCGACGACGTCGGGTCTATGCAATATGCAGATGCTGCTCCATCGCTGAGAACCAAGATGGATTCCCCCCCCCCCCAAATATTTCATTTCTTGCAACCCTTCCCGCCCCACTTCCTCTGAAATTTCTGCAGAGAAACGACCCTGCTGCTTCGTAATGGACTTGCTTTTAATTTCTCGCGGCTGTCCTGCAATGTTCGATGGCTTGCGATAAATAATCCATCTCCCCCCCCCCCCCCTCCGATTTGGTCCAGATGAGAACCTCTGGAGATGACGGCTGTTTTTCCTTTTTGGTGGCGGTGGCGGCTTAATTCTGAATCCCGGGTGGCAGATTGCTTAGCGTCCCCCCCCCAACCTGTTCATCATCGCTCCAAAGGCGGCCCATGAATTATAGAAGCAGAGGATTTAAATAATAAATCCAGCAATGAAAGGAAAGGTGGGGGGGGGGCAGTAAGAACTCCAACCAGGAATCTAGGCTCTGCTTTTGCACGGATGGGTGGTCACTCGTGGAGATGGTTTCTTTCCAGCCTGTTGGAAAAGGGAGCTTTGCAAGTTTTCCACAAACACCCCCCCCAGCACAAAGCTAGAGGGCCCCCCTAGAGAGGAAGACTTGGACTTGCTCAGAAAAGGGGGGCTAAACGTTGAAGCACCCGTTGTCTTGAAAAAATGTGAAGGTTTGCTCGATCGCGTGGCTGCTGTTTTTTTCACGGACGGGGACAAAATTTTGCAGAGACTTTTTTGCTGCTCCTGAGTGCAAGTCGTGAAGCTTCAGTGGTAATTCCAGGAAGGAAGATGCCGATGAGATGTTAGGGCAGTGTTTCTCAACCTTCGCAAGTTTGTCTTGGTTGCGACTCTCTAATACTGTGTTCGAGGAAACTCTGTAAGTCAGAGCTTTCCAAAGTGTGTGTCGGGACACGTTAGTGTGTCGGCTGCAGTATCTGGGTGTGTAGCAGCTGCTGCTGCCTCCAAATCTGCTGAGATTCCGCGCAGGTCCTAGTGCCTGCCTTGTGCCTGGCTGCCTCCAAACCTGCTGTGATTCCACGCAGGTCCTAGTGCCTGCCTTGTGCCCTGCTGCCTCCAAACCTGCTGTGATTCCACACAGGTCCTAGTGCCTGCCTTCTGCCCGGCTGCCTCCAAACCTGCCCTGCCAGGATTCTGCGCAGGTCCTAGTGCCTGCCTTGTGCCTGGCTGCCTCCAAGCCTGCTGTGATTCCGCGCAGGTCCTAGTGCCTGCCTTGTGCCCGGCTGTAAGAGTGTGTCGCGAAATGATGCATGTCTAAAAAGTGTGTCACCAACAAGCTCTGGTGTAAGTAGTTGACTTTGGAAAGGTTGGAAAGGTTGACCCACAGAGTCGGGGAGGGTCCCGTTGGTTGGATATCCTCAAGCTGAGACTGCCCAACCATCACTTGGGGGGCAGGTTTTAATTTTCATCCCTGCACTGAACACAGGTTGGGCCAGACGGCCTTGAGGGCCCTTCCCAGCCCAGGATTCTAAGAAAAGCAGCTTGGATTTGCGATCAGCCACCCAGCATTTCCATGAGTAAGGATGCTTTGGCTAAGATGCCACTTCACGCAGCATCCATTTTGGGGGGAATAGCATTTGAAGCATTGCTTTTTGCCCTTTGGGGCTAAGAACAAGGGTTTGGTGTGTTGTATCTGAAAGGAAATTCAAGCATTTCCCCCAGCAAACTCGCCTGGAAAACTTCAATTAGCACGTGTTAATTGTGTATTTTTCCAACAGATGCAGAGTTTACCACCAGCATCCAAACACTCGTCTGCTCCATAAATTCCAGCATTTCATGTTCCCTGACAGATGGATTTGGATATAAATAAGTGGGCTAATGAATTAAACAGCTCGTTTTTAGGAACCCAGCAGAAAACCACCCAATCTTGGGCTTGTTTAGAATTTCAAAAGGGATCTTTTAAAAGTTGGAAGGGCCCTCGGAGGCCGTCTAGTCTGACCTCTTGCTTAGCGCAGGGACTGACAAAGCGTTTCAGAAAGAGCTTAGAAAGATTCCAACACGTTGGAAAACGGCAACGTTCATCGGATGAAAATGCTTTGTTCTTAAGAGCAAGCGAGGCCAGGATCGGAACAAAACTTGATTGAACTGAAATTTCAATGGAACTTACATCGCATTCAGTTTTGTTTGGGGAAGGAAGGCTCTGGATTCAAGTTCAGAAGTTTATTTATTTATTTATTTATATTGATATTTATACCCCGCCTATCCCCTCCCTAACGGAGGACTCTAGGCGGCTTACATACATTGTATACATTTTTTAATACATAAATTTCATACATTTTAAATCTGCACGCTAAGGGAAGGGGTAAGGGAACCGACTCTTCCGTGGCTACTGGACTACATGTCCCACAATGCCTTGCGTTGGAGCCGGCTGCTGACGTCCTGTAGATGAAGCTGCTCTCTCCGGGATCCGTCGTAGCCACCGCCATTCCAGAGATCTTCCATTCGGTGGGCGACCCCCGACAGGATGCCAGCAAATTTCCCCACTTAAGGTGGTACCCATTTATCTACTTGCTAGGCTTTCGAACTGTTGGGTTGACAGGAGCTGGGACCTCGTTGCGCGGGGATTCGAACTGCCGACCTTCCGATCGGCAGTCTACAGCTCAGCGGTTTAACCCGCTGAGCCACCGCGTCCAAGTTGCTGTGGAAAGCTGAGAGCAAGAAGAGAGCCCAGCCCTGCAGCTCTTGAAGGCAGCCGCATCTTTTGGTGTCAACTGCAGAGGGCGAATAAGCAAGCCTGGATGAAAAAAGATGTAGCTGCTTTCAAGAGTTTCCACCTTTGGGGACTGGAATCGAAAGTTTGAGTGAGTTTGATGGGAAGCCCTCGTTGAGTAATTTTGCACTAGACTTACAATTTAGGGAGTGATGCCACAAAGGCCCAGGGAGACCCACTCAGGTAGTGTACCCCTAGTCTAGGGATCTCCATCCAACCAAACATTTATATCTTGTGACGTGTCAATCTTTCTCCTAGCCCGCTTTTCTTCCCAAGTCAAGAGATGAAAGTATTATGAGCTGAGTCCATATTTTCATTTCAGCCCTTTATGTTGATGAAGGTTCTCAGTCATCCAGGTGGAACCGTCTGTAGCTTGAATCATGTCAACTGGATTTCTATTTTCTCAGTGGAAACATTTCGCTCCTTATCCAAGGAGCTTCTTCAGTCTGAGCAAAGTTGGTAAGGGAATCCTTAAATATGTTTCTAGGTGGCTGTGTGACCTTACCGCTGGGGCTAGGTCATGGTTATTTTGAGATGTTATTTCTAAGTCCCTTTATCATCTAAAGGGGGATCGTTAAGATCACCATGCTGCTGTTGAGCTTGAGAAATGGTCTTAATCTTCCTAGGCACAGAAGACAAAGCAGGAAGGAAAATAGGGGAAAGATTGTCCCTGAGGCCCCCACCTCTATTCAAGGAAGGATTTTCCAAGTTGGCATAAATGGACTCCTTGACCCCTCTCTCAAACCACCTATCTTCTGTGTCTAAAATGTGAACATTAATGTCCTCAAATGAGTGTCCTTTTTCCTTTAGATGAAGATAAACTGCTGACTCTGGTCCTGTGGTGTTACTTCTCCTGTGTTGGGCCATCCTCCTGTACAAAGGTTGTTTGGTTTCTCCAATGTAGAGTTCAGAGCACTCCTCACTGCATTGGATTGCATACACTACATTGCTTTTCTTGTGTTTTGGAGTTTGATCTTTGGGGTGTACAAGCCTCTGTCTCAGTGTGTTGGTGGGTTTGAAATATACAGGTATGTGGTGTTTGCCAAATATCCGTTTTATCTTTTCAGACACGCCAGCCATGTAAGGAATGACCAGGTTCTTCCGTTTACTCTGAGTCTCAGCCCTATCTGTCGCTGTTTTAGGTCTGGTAGACTTAGATTTAGTGAAGGCCCAATTTGGATATCCACAGGCCTTCAGAGCTGTTCTCAGGTGCTGATTTTCATTCTTTTTGGAATCCATGGAGGTGGGGATGGTTTCTGCTCTGTGTGACAATGTCCTGATGACTCCTAGTTTGTGCTGCAGTGGATGGTGGGAGTCAAACATCAGATAGTGATCTGTGTGTGGGGGTTTCCTGTAGATCCCTATTTCTAGCTTGCCACCGGTCCCAATGAGGACTTCACAGTCTAGGAATGCCAGTCTGTTGTCCTTGGTGTCTTCTCTGGTGAACCTAATGTTGGCATCTATAGTGTTTATATGGTCCGTGAAGGCCTGTACTTCCTGGGCCTTGATTTTGACGCAGGTGTCATCCACATACCTGAACCAGTGGGTGGGCACCGTTCCCTGGAATGTGTTGAGTGCTTTCTTCTCCACTTCTTCCATGTATAAATTGGCCACAATGGGTGACACAGGGGAACCCATGGCACAGCCGTGTTTTTGTCTGTAAAAGTCACCTCTGTATGAGAAATAAGTGGTGTTAAGACACAGGTCCAGAAGATGGCAGATCTGGTTTGGGTTGAGATGGTTTCTCCTTTCAAGGGTGCTGTCCTCTTCTAGTCTCTTCCTGACAGCGGATAGAGCATGAGTGGTGGGGATGCTGGTGAAAAGGGAGGACACATCGAAGGAGACCATAGTTTCATCTGTATCCAGTTTCAGGGTCTTTGCTTTGGAAACAAATTCTTCCCAATTATGGATGTGGTGTTCAGAGTGTCCAACTAGAGGTGCTAGTATGGTAGAGAGGTGTTTGGCAATGTTGTATGTTACCGAATTAATGCTGCTGACTATGGGTCGGAGGGGTGTTCCTTCCTTGTGGATCTTAGGGAGTCCGTAGATGCAGGGGATGGCTTCTCCAGGATACAGACGGTGGTTCAGCCCTTTATGTTTCAAAGGGAGGTGCAAGAGGTCAAGAATAATCGGGAAATTGGGCCATCAACCATGGTCTGAAGATCATGTACAGGTAGTCCTCACTTAACAACCATTCGTTTAGTGATGGTTCAGACTTATGACGGTGCTGAAAAACTCAACTTCTGACCAGCCCTCACTCTTACGACCGTTGCAGCATCCCCACGGTCACGTGATCATGATTTGGGTGCTTGGCAACTGGTTCGCGTTTATGACCGTTGCAGCGTCCCGTGGTCACATGATCACAATTTTTTACCTTCCTGGCCAGCTTCTGGGAGGCAAAATCAATGGGGAACCTCGTGATTCGCTTAACGACCGTGTGGTTAGCTTAACGCCGGCAGTGATTCACTTAACGACCGCCGCAAAAAAGTTCGGGTTGGATTCGCTTAATGACCGCTTTGCTTAGCAACCAAAATTCTGGTCCCAGTTGCAGCTGGATTCATGGCACACATCAAGGAAGGAAAAAACAAGCCACATTATGGCTTGGGGCACAAGGCCAGCTGGTAAACCAAACTCAGAAGACCGTCAACATCTGGATCTTTCGCTAGAAGGGACCCCAGGAAGATACGGCTGCCAGGCAGAAAGCCACTGGGGGAAAATTTCTGGTTCTAGTCGTAGGTTTGTGTAAGAAACTAATTTCTCCTCCTCATTGCAAATTGGGCCGAAGTTGTAATTAGAAGGAAGCTGGCAAAATTGGTTTGTTGCTACCCGACTAATGGGGCTGAAAATTGGAAGGAAGGCGTACATCTTCTCATCAACAATAAATTAAAAAGCATATGCGATTCCAAGATAAGAAGGGCTACCCCTCTGCCATTATTATTATTATTATTATTATTATTATTATTATTATTATTCAGCGTGTTTTAAAGCTAAGAGCTGAGTGGTAAGTGAGAAGACGCATGTCTTTTAAAACCCGTTTTATTCCTCGATTCTGTTTGATCTTGCATTTTCATATATTTTTTTCTTAACATCAATCCTTCACGTCAATCCTTCTTACGTACATTTAAAAGAGCTTTTGCAGAATCAGGCATCTGTTTTGCAAGCTCCGTGTGAGGGCTTAGGGCTGTCCAAACAGAGCCAATGGTGGTTTATTCAACTAACCATGCTTCAGCAAATCATGGTTTGTCGTCTGAACCCCCCACCCCTTGCTCTAGTTTTTTGTCCGATGGGAAAGGTTGGTGTCTTTGGAAACTGAGCTTCTAGTTTCAATTTCTTTCTTTCTTTCTTTCTTTTTTTTAAAAAAGGATTACTATCCTTGAAAAAGAGACTGCTGTTTATCTCCCTGATTCTCCAGGGCCTTGAGAATTTCTCTTGCAACTGATTTGGAGTTTTTTCATAGGTTGCTGTAGATGGCTGAGCCCACGCAACTGCGATTGTTGCTGCAGTTCAAGATGTAAATGCTTTTCCCTGTTGCACTTTGAGATACCTCTGCACGCTGGCTTTAGAGCATCTTTTGATGTGGGAAGTGGTAGAGCAATTGACTGAATCTATTTAAAAATATGTCATGATGAATGAAACTGGTAGCTCTCCTGCAGTGGCTGGGGTCAAAGCAAAGTTCTCTTCCTACAGCCGGGCACTGTTCGTATCTGGCTGACCATCAGAGAGGCCCCATCCTTGAAGGATGTTTGGCACTGTTGTTTGAGACAACAGTGAAGCCTGATGCGTGATTCTGGGCCCCCCATTTTCAGCAGGATAGTCACAAGTTAGAACAAGTCCAGCGGAGGACCGTAACAATGATTTGGGGCCTGGAGGACACGCCCCTGGAAGAGAAAATGAAGGAATTGGGGATGTCCAGTCTGGAGAAAAGACGGAGACATGATATCTGTGTTTGCCTTCCTGCGTGAATAATCTTGGGAAAAGATGAGCCTGGAGGAAGATGTGATGGCTTCTTCAACTCCATGAAGAGATGTCTCGGAGAAGAAGGTCTCCACCATTTCAGAGTGCAGGATGCTGATTATGGATTTGAGTTAGAAGAAGGCAGATTCCAAGGGATGTTAGGAAGTTGTTCCTAACACCTCTTGGAATCTGCCTTCTTCTAACTCAAATCCAGGTCAACCTTGGGCAGGGGCCTGGCATCAGGCTAGAAACCAGGAGGCTGTGAGTTCTAGCCCTGCCATGAAGCCAGCTGGGTGACCTTGGGCCAGTCACTCTCTCTCAGCCCTAGGAAGGAGGCAATGGCAAACCAGGAGACTGAGAGTTCTAGTCCCGCCTTAGGCACGAAAGCTGGCTGGGTGACCTTGGGTCAGTCCCTGACTCTCAGCCCTAGGAAGGAGCCAATGGCAGACCAGGAGACTGAGAGTTCTAGTCCCACCTGAGGCACAAAGCCAGCTGGGTGAGCTTGGGCCAGCCACTTTCTCTCAGCCCTAGGAAGGAGCCAATAGCAAACCACTTCTGAAAAACCTTGCCAAGAAAACTGCAGGGACTTGTCCAGGCAGTTTCTGAGAATTGGACACGATTGGGCGGATTAAAAAAAAAGAGGAAATATAGGAGCAAGTGGACTTTTAATTTTCTAGGAGGAGTCCTTATAAAGATTTGGGCCTCTCTGCAACTTTTACCTCCTTGCAAAACGCTCTAGCCATCCTTGTTCCTTTCTTGATGCTCAACAGAGAGCTCTTCTTGGCCTCCCATCCAACCCTTGGGGAGCTGTCCATGGTGCTGAACACTCACTGCTGCTCTGCGCCCTCCCAACGCAGACGACTGTCCAGAGGAACCACGCTGAACTTGATAAGCAGTCCAGCTTCTCACTCCCCTCCTGATGGTCCAGCTCAGATAGGGAAGTTAATTTTCTTGTGCAATATCTTGGCGAGCGATGTTAGTTGCAATCTGCCAATTTAATACCGGGCTATCTGGAACTGCCAGAAACACGAAGAAACAGATGCTTGAACACTTTGTGTCCCCTCTTGTGACGTGCCCTTTCTGTGCATCTTGGATTTCTCTCCGTCAAATCGAGAGTGGGATGTTTTGTGATTCGCTCCAACGCAAGGGAACACACGGACAATTCCTTCCCTTGTTTTGCGGAGAGAACAGAGCGCCAGGGTGGAGTGGTGGCCAAGGTGCCGGACTAGGAGCAGGGAGATGCGGGTTCAAGTCCCCCCACCAGCCAGGGGGATCTGGGCCAGTTGCTTCCTCTCAGCCCAACCCACCTCGCAGGGCTGTTGGGAAAAATAAGAGGGCGGACTCAGTACACTTCCTTGAGTTTCTTAAGGGAAATTAAAAAATCAATCAAATCAATCACCCTGACCCTGACCCTGACCCTAAACGGAAGACACATGAGGACATTTTGCTGTTTATTTCCGTTTATTGTCTGACAGTGCCAGCCAGACGCCAACTTTAGGGCCCCGGCGGTATGTGTAGCAGGGCTACCTTTTCAATAAAAAAAACTTTGATTACCTAAAAAAAACTTTCATTACCTAACCCTAACCCTAACCAAGTGGGGCGTGGTGGCTCAGCGGGTAAGACGCCAGGCTTGTTGATCGGAAGATCGCAAGTTCGGAGGTTCGAATCCCTAGCCCCGCGTGACGGAGGGAGCTCCCGCACTCGCCCCAGCTCTCTTGCCAACCTAGCAATTCGAAAGCAGGCAAATGCAAGTAGATGAATGGGTACCACTTCGGTGGGAAGGTAACAGCGTTCTGCGCGTGTCCTGTGGCCACATGACTGTGGAAGCGTCTTCGGACAACGCTGGCTCTTCGGCTAACAAACGGAGATGAGCACCGGCCCCTAGAGTCAGACACGACTGCACAAATGTGCGGGGGGAACCTTTACCTTTACTAACCCTAACCAAAAGCTGAAATAGATAATAAATCAACACCTGAAATAGATAGGAGAGCAGACATTTATTTATTTATTTATGTATTTATGTATTTATGTATTTATTTATTATTTAGATTTATCCCCGCCCAACTCCCCGAATAGGGGACATATTGGGGCTGTCCAAATGTTTGGGGTTACAGCTCCCATAAGCCCCAATGACACTCTGCGCTGGCTGGGGCTCATGGGACTTGTAATCAAAAATATTTGGAAGATACCATGCCTGTCGTCTGTACTCACAAACTCAAAAATGCACATCATTCTTTCTCTGCTTTGCTGTTCTGAGCCCAAGGCGATGCTTGTCCAAAGCTTAGTGAAAGCATAATCGTTAAGACGTTTTTTGTTCTTTAAAAATGATCCCCTCCAACAAACACATTTTAAGTTACTTGCTTGTAGCAAGATGGACCCAGGAGTGTGTCCAGAATTTATTGATCGATTAGGCACGTTGGGTTGAATATTCTTCTTGTGTCTCGATGCAGTTTATAATGATAAATACATCATAATGCCAATTATGTTGTGCATTTGGTTTCTTCTTTTCCTGAAAATTGATGTTAACCCCTTCCTAGTAAATTAATGCTTGGTGTACTCTTTTGTTTTTATTACTATTAGGGACCCAGAGAATATTTTCTTGGATTGTAAACATATTCTTACATTTCTGTATATATAAATACAAATATATTTCATATTCATATATTAGAAACATTTGCACTTGTATTATGGCTCTGAAGCCATGTTGTATTTCCTTGAAGAGTTTTCTTGACACCCTTTCTTTCTAACAGGCCTTGATAGATAGCTGTGCCCATAGAAAGATAAAGTGTACTTTCCAAGGCTAGCTTCTCCAGAGGAAAGATATTGTTTAATAACGGTCAAGGGGCCCTAGCAAGGATGGAAGGAAGTTCCTAATATGGAGTGAAGGAAGGAAATTCCTAATATGGAATGAGGGTAAGGTGGAATATGGGTAACTGAGTAAGGGGTGGTCTTCTAAAGGAGGAGTTGAATGGAATCTATATAATGTGCTGTAGGAAGGGGGTCCTGGGTGGCCGCCCACCTAACAGCTTGCTGTCCTTGCTTTTGCTCTTGGGTGAATAAACTCCTAAGTTCATGCAATTCGTCAGTTTCTTTACTCCCGGCTCAGGAACGAATCTGGTAAGATAAAATTTACTTCTAACGTTTTTTTCTGAGCTTGATCCAGATTTTCACTCAGTGAGGATGAATGATTTTGCAGAGATTAGATCAGTGTTTCTCAACCTCAGCAACTTTAAGATGTGTGGACTTTAACTCCCAGAATTCCCCAGCCAGCCAACCATGCTGGCTGGAGAATTCTGGGAGTTGAAGTCCACACATCTTAAAGTTGCTGAGGTTGAGAAACACTGGATTAGATATTATTTAATTTTTTTTAAACATTAAAAATTACCTATATCACTATTTCCAAGTTTCATTTCAGTACCATGGATGTATGAAAGAGGGAGAGAGAATTTACAAATCTTTTGCAGAGATTAGATATGATTTAAATTTTAAAAAAATGATTTGTAAATTCTCTCTCTCTCTCTCTCATTCTCGCTCTCATACATCCATGGTACTGAAATGAAAAAAGTGACTTTTAGACTTTTAATTAAAGGGCAGCGATGCTGACAGGCATTTAAGGGACTGTTGTGGTGCAAATAATTGAGTGAAAGTGAAACTATAGGACATACATTCTTGTTTTTATGATTATTATTATCTCTAGAAATGTGGAAAATATATAGGCCTGGGGCTCTGTCTTCATTTTATCCCCTCCCAACAACAACCCTGTGAGGTAGACTGGCTGAGACAGAATAACAGGCCGATAGTCACCCAATCGCTTGAAGCTGCATTTCCCTGACTCTCGACCAGGGGAGGGGAACGTCCGGCCCACGGGCCGTATAAGGCCCGCGAAATCATTTGGTCTGGCCCTGCCAAGGCAACCGCAGGCGGGACTCAAAATTCAATAAATCTAGGAGCTCCAGCCCGCAAACCCTGCCCCTTCCACGCGATTGGCTCCCACCCGTAAACCCCGCCCCCGGTGCTTGTGATTGGCTCCCGCCCACAAACCCCACCCCCAGTGCACGCAATTGGCTCCCACAAACCCCGCCCCCCAGTGTGCGCAATTGGCTCCAGCCCGCAAACCCCGCCCCCCGGTCCGCGAATGATGTTATAAATATCCAAATGGCCCTTGGCAGAAAAAAGGTTCCCCACCCCTGCTCTAGACCATCCTTACTTCTGCAGCAAACTGGGTTTCCTAGGTTTGAACCTCCTCCCTGGAAGATTGGGGTTCGGGAGAACTTTCCATCCACAATATGGCAAGAAATTTGGGGTGGCTGGGTGGGTTGAAGGCCGAGGGGCCAAGGGCCTGAGCTGGGGGTTGGACTAGATGATCGTCGGGTCCCAAGACTGAATCCGGATTGAACCTGAATGGAGACTTTGTGTTGGGACCGGACAGATCTGAGCTATTTCCCTGTCAAATTTATCCCCAGTTGTCCTGGTTCAGCCTGGAATTCGGCCTCACCTTGAGTTGGAGGGCAATGCTTCCCAACAAGGCCAAAAAAGAAGGGCCATCCTTAGTGGGCCCTTCTTTTAAAGGCCATTTGTGAAGCCCCCCACTTTTTTTAAAAAAAAATCCTGCAGTGAAGTTGCAGCTCTGAAGATTGCAAAGCTTTGTGGCCGGATCCAAATCCTTGCCGGCAAAAACGGAATGACTTTCTGACTTTTAAAAAAAATCCCCTTCTCCAAGTCTTTCTCGGTGGCCGATGATCGATCGCAGGGCTGACTCAGTTCATGCACTGAACGGCCCCCACCCGAAATGTCCCTTGAGGCTGGGACAGACAACTCTGAGTGACACCTTTCTAGCAACCTCAGCCATAGCTCTGAATGAAATCTAGAAATGCTCTAAGGATTTCGGAGCTCAGATAAGCAGCAAAGAAGTTTCTGTGAGTTCCTTAGTCTTTGTCAGATAAGAGGGTGGGGAAAAAATAATGAAGTGATATCCTAGCAAGATAAGAGGCACAGCTTGCCCCCCCCCCCCAACTTTTCGGAAGGGGCAGATTATAAATGTACGATCGAAGGAAGGACAAACAATATTCCTCTTGACAAAACAGTGCAATGGATGGGACTAGATAACAGTTTATCTTGGGGGTTGAGAAATAACTGGAAGTATTATTATCTGGCTAGATAGGATTTTTTAATTTACGATGCGTTGCACTGGCTGTCTCCAGTCCCGGGAACAGCTTTACAAATAAGATCTTTATTACTTCGGTTTAATAGGTGAGAAACAGTGGCTGGGAGTTAATAATTCAAGGAAAGGCGTGCAAACGGCGCTGTGGCTCCCCGAGTTGGGGAAGAGTCGAGATATTTAGGAGATGTCGCAGCCGACGTCGCTGACCATGCTTAGCGGGGCTGGCGCAAAGTGGCCACCCTTTTGGGGGTTCCAGCAAGGAAGCCAACAAAAATATGGAATTGGTTTCTGGTTCTGCTTGGAGATCCAGAGTGCCCAGATTTCTATTTAATTCGTACATATATCTTAGAATCTTAGAATCTTAGAATCTTAGAATCTTAGAATCTTAGAATCTTAGAATCTTAGAATCTTAGAATCTTAGAATCTTAGAATCTTAGAATCTTAGAATCTGGGTTGGAAGGGACCTTGGAGATCTTCTAGTCCAGCCCCCTGCCCAAGTCTCTAGTGCATAGCTTTCCAAACTGTGTGTCGTGACACTTTAGTGTGTCGCGACACACAGTTTAGTGTGTTGCGAAGTGGCGGCACGGGGGCACGCACGCGGCGGCGGCGGTGTGAATGGTGGCAGCGGCGGCAGCGGCAGTGGCCTCGCTAAAACACGGAAGTGCTGATGGCGTGCCGCTGCTGCCCCCACCGCGCACCCCCTGCGCCACCGCCGTGCACGTGCCCCCCTGTGTGCCCCCGCGCCGCCGCTGCCGCCGCCGTTGGTGTGTCACCAACGGCAGCACTTTGGAAAGCACTGCTCTAGTGTTAAGTTGCCGAGAGCAATCACATTATTATCAAGCATCTTTCACTCCTTCCCTCTTCCCTCCAACAGCCAAACATCTCCACGGCCTCAAACAACAATTTTTATGCCTTCTTTCCTATGAAGCCACAATATGACAACAGCAACTAGAAAACGGGGGGGGGGGGAGAAATTGCCCCCCCTCCCAATGTCAGCTGAGTCCCATTTGGTTAAGCAAAGTTGTCACTGGCCATGTGCCAAGTGTCTCCCTTGTAGATAGGATGCCAGGAGAAGGAGGAGGGACGGGTGAAAAGAGATAGGATGGGCTTTCCACTTAGTGCAAGAATTTTGCACACCCACGTCTCCTGTTAGAACCCCCACGCTCCCGCAAAGAAAATTGCCCCCCCCCACTCCAAGGCGTGCTTGGTGCCCTCTGCACGTTCCTTGGAAGGTGGGAAAAATGTAAGTTAGATATAAGTTAGAAATATAAATAAATAAAAAATAAATAAAAAAAGGGTGCCCTGGGCCACAAAATGCTACCTTCCCCTAAGCAAGGGGGAGGCTAAACGCCTTCCTCTCCAAATTGGAGGCCCTGGACAGACCAACCAGGCTGCTAGGCTTCCACTCAAATGTGGGGAAGATCTCTACTGCAGACTCGTTCGTTCGTAGCCACATTAAACAGCGAGCTGCCTCGGTCAAGAAGAGGATGCAACTCCCTTTGTTTTAACCCCATAGCAGTTTAAACCCATTGTTGGTTGGTTGGTTTGTTTTTTTGGCCAGACTTTCTGGGTTTCCCAAGACCCTTCCCCCTGTGTTTCACGGCCTTGAAGCGGAAGAGTTGTTGACATACCTGACATCTCCGTCCTGAAACTTGCTACTTCTCAGCTTCAATCTCACCAGTTGGGATTTTTCTCCATCCCTCCATCTCCCCGAGATACTGTAGCACAGACAAAAGGTTTGCACACACCAACCACTTCTGTGCTTTTAGTCCTGGCCTCAATTATTCACCCACTTTCTTTGTCATTACCCCCCGCTTACAGCTATCCTGTCTACGAGCTTTTACATTCTCCAACCATGGATGTTGACGGACGGCCAGATGTTGGCTCTCATTTGCAGAGATTTTTGCCCGGAAGGGCCCATAAAACTTGGTGGCGGTTGCCAATTTTCGTTGTTGCCAACGCCTCCTGGCCTCTAGAAAAAGATTACTCCCCCCCTTTCCATTTGCGTCCACGGCATTTGAAATGCGAATTTTGTTTATCTAGAAAAGATTTTGCTTATCAATGAAAACCATGAAACCAGATGTCACAGAAGATCCGGCGAGGGTTCTTAACGCTCGGCGACATTTTATGCCAGGTGTTGACGATTGGGAGGGTCACCCCGCAGGAGTACATTTATGGGGGATGCAAATCAAACCAATTTGGCACCGCGATTGAAAAACTCCACCGAGTTCCCGTGGCAGAATCCGGCTCTGGGCAATCTTCAGGTGTTTCCAAACTGATGCGCTGCGTTGGTCTGGATTCCAAAGGTAGATTTGACTGCGTTGAACGTGTGAGTGCGCACAGTAACGCTGCTGTTCCTGAGTTAGAAGTATTCAAATAAATGAAATATTTGAACAAATGTTTAAATAAATATCTAGATAAAGGTGAGCTGGGCTCGTGGGGGAGAACGGGCAGGTCATGGGAATAAGTATGAAGTTTGCCCCTACCCCAGCGAGGGGTAGGAAAGACAATTGCAACATTTCCTGCTGTGAAGGGGGGTATTTTTTGCTCAAAAGGAATTATCGGAGTAGACAGTCTAGCAAAGTTTTTAAAGTAGCAGCAGCTAATATCCCTCCTAGTTCTAGCTCTGGTTCTAGCTTCGGTTCTAGCTCTGGTTCTAGTTCCGGCTCCGGCTCCGGTTCTAGCTCTAGCTCTAGCTCTAGCTCTAGCTCTAGCTCTAGCTCTAGCTCTAGCTCTAGCTCTGGTTCTAGCTCTGGCTCTGGTTCTAGCTCTGGCTCTGGTTCTAGGTCTGGCTCTGGTTCTAGGTCTGGTTCTAGGTCTGGTTCCAGTTCCAGTTCTAGGTCTGGTTCCAGTTCTAGTTCTAGGCCTGGTTCCAGTTCTAGTTCTAGGTCTGGTTCCAGCTCCAGCTCCAGCTCCAGCTCCAGCTCCAGCTCCAGCTCCAGCTCCAGCTCTAGCTCTGCTTCTAGTTTTGAATCTAGTTTTGCTTCTAGTTCTGCTTCTAGTTCTAGTTCCAGCTCTGGTTCCAGCTGTGGTTCTGGTTCTGGTTGTGGTTCTAGTTCTGGCTCCGGCTTCAGTTCTGGCTCTAGTTCTGGCTCCGGCTCTGGCTCTTGTTCTGGCTCCGGTTCTCGTTCTGGTTCTGGTTCCGGTTCCGGTTCTGGCTCTAGCTCTCTTGCTCTCTAGCTCTGGCTCTGGCTGGCTCTGGCTCCAGCTCTGGTTTTGGTTCTGAATGGACGGACAGACATATGGACGTACAGATGGACGGAAGGACGGATGGACGGATGGACAGATGGAGGGACAGACAGGTGGACAGACAGACAAACAGACAGATGAACAGATGGACAGAGAGACACATGGATGGACAGATGGACAGATACAGATGGACAGGAGGATGGATGGAAGGACAAATGGACAGACAGACGGAAGGACAGACGGACAGACAGATGGATGGACTGACGGACTGATGGACAAACAGATGGACAGACAGAAGGATGGATGGAAGGACAGACAGAAGGACAGACGGAAGGACGAATGAACAGATGGACAGGCAGAAAGACAGAGATAAATGGAGAGACAGACAGGTGGACAGAGATGGACAGAGTCAGATGGATTTCTTTGTGGTCTCCCATCCAAGCACAAAGGCTATCTGGCCAGTTAAACTAATTAGGTCTCCATATGTACTGTAATTTGCCCCAGATCTCAAAATAACAGAAAAGTAGAAGAGGCATGTCTGTTTTTTGTTTTCAGGAGCTTGAAAGCTGCAGGGACCAATCATCCCGCTCCCGGTAACGCTCCTGAAGGAGATATGTCGATGAAGGTTCTCAGTCATCCAGGTGGAACAGTCT
The DNA here is from genome assembly GCA_023362775.1 of Charina bottae. NCBI lineage: Eukaryota > Metazoa > Chordata > Lepidosauria > Squamata > Charinaidae > Charina > Charina bottae. The sequence continues at coordinate 915,327 of JALMGJ010000062.1, read as the reverse complement.
GTGGCTTGAATCATGTCAACTGGATTTCTATTTTCTCAGTAGAAACGTTTCACTCCTTATCCAAGGAGCTTCTTCAGTCTGAGTAAGTTAGTAAGGGAATACTTAAATATGTTTCTAGGGTGGCTGTGTGACCTTGCACCTGGGGCTAGGTCATGGTTATTTGAGATGTTTATTTCTAAGTCCCTTTATCATCCAAAGGAGGATCGTTAAGATTACCATGCTGCTGTTGAGCTTGTGAAATGGTCTTAATCTTCCTAGGCACAGAAGACAAAGCAGGAAGGAAAATAGGGGAAAGGTTGTGCCTGAGGCCCCCACCTCTATTCAAGGAAGGATTTTCCAAGTTGGCATAAATGGATTCCTTGACCCCTCTCTCATCCTGAAGGAGATCTTCTCTTACGCTGGCGAATCAGGTCTTTCTGACTTTTCTCTCGCCCTCTTTTCAATCCTCCCTGTTTTCAGCCCTGCTCAGCAACTGGAAATTCACCTGGAGTGACTTTTGCAAGTCAAAGCCTTGGCATTTTAAAAAAGAAATAGAGGGGGACCTTTTTCACTCACTCCCGTTTTGTGATTCTTCCCCAACTTCAGGTATTTTTAATCCCTGGAGCTGAATAATTTAGTTATCTCCTCTGATGGAATATGTTTTCTGCCTACATTCAGGACTTCATCTCGGAATGATGAAATCCGAGCTATTAAAATATTCTATTAGCCATGATATATGGAGCGGGGTGAGGGTGAAACTCATCCGGGCCCTCGATGCCGATAGACCATTACGGATGTCATTAATTTTCAGGATAAACCCTGAAATTACAAGATTGTTCATGTTACATTTCAAGTTTCTTTCTTTCTGTTCTTCCTTCCTTCCAAAACGCGTTAACTATGTGGCTAATGAGGGAAAGCACATCCCTAAATCATCATCATCATTAACCTTAGAATTTCCTGCAATATAGAATAATTAGAAAACAATTGTTTCCATTTTCCTCTTTTGTGGAAGGAGCCCTGAAGCAAGCTTTCCCCCAATAGATTAATTGCAGCATTTTCATAGAATACGCAATTAATGCTCCGGGGCGATTTCTCCAAAGCTACCCAACCTTTGATCATTGATGCCACTCAATGATGAAAGCACTGGGTCTTTCATGGAGCTTGCAAAAATGTTCCTTTATTGGTGTGGGTCGATTTGCTCTTTTTAATTTCTTCAAGCACAGAAGAAATTAATGGCCATCCATTTCCAACATTAAAATTAATAGGATGGATCCCTGCAAACACTGTGTACAAGATGAGGCTTAAAAAAGAAAACCAGAAAGAATTGGCCTGGATATTTGTATCATGGAGAGAATGGTGGAAAATATAGCTTTTATATATGCTGTATATAACCAAGTGGGGTGTACATTGATTCTCCCTGAGTGGATCAATTCTTGATGCTTGGATGAATTCCAAAAAATTAGGATGTAACCAAGAAGAACGTAGACATCCTTGATAAGCAGCCACATTGGTCATACTGAGGAATATATTATTATTATGTGTGTGGGGGGGGAGATGGGCGGTGATAGAAGTTGGAGAAATAAATAAATAAATAAATATTATTATTATTATGATTATTGATTTTCACAGAGATAAAAGATAAACCTGAAATAATATAAAGTAAGATTAAAGAGAAAAAAAAAGAATAACGTGAAGTGAGAAAGTAAGAAAAAGTATGAAAAGAAATACAAATAGAAAAAAAAAGAAAAAAGATATATAAAGAAGCAACTTCCGATCTTCTTTAGAGCAGTTACAAACTAATTTATCCTCTCTCCTCCCTTATTAAAATTACTTCCTAATTCTCTTCTTCCCATATTCAATCCTTTTGAATCAACAGATCCATAAAGCGCCAGTTCATTTTTTTTCCATTTTCAGCAAAAAGTCCATAAGCGGTTTCCAGTCTTTAATAAAAATACTTGTCTTATCTCTGATCAAACCGGTCAATTTTGCAATTTCTGCAAATTCCATCACCTTTCTTCCATTGTGGGTATTTCAGCATTGTTTCATCTTTGTGCACTTGTTCAGATGGGTGGCTATAGAAATCAATCAACCAATCAATCAATCAATCAAATAAATAAATAAACAAATATATAAATATATAAATGTCTTGTTGCAGTTATATACAAAACCAATAATCTTCCATAGATCTTTTCTAATTGGTTATCCATAAGTCTCAATAAAAACAGTTCTGGTTTCATCTGAATGTTGATCTTTAATATTCTCTGTATTTGCATCCTGTATTTTTTGCTTTTTTGCAAGTCCACCATGCATGGTAAAATGACCCTTCATGTTTTCCACATTTCCAACACTGATTAGAATTAACTTTATACATCTTAGCTAATTTCTCTGGTGTCATATACCAACGGCACATCATTTTGTAAAAGTTCTCTCTTAAATTGTAACACAAGCTGAATTTCAGTCCTTTCAACCACATTCTCTCCCATTGGCCCATCTGTACATTATAACCAAAATTCTTAGCCCATTTTATCATATACTCTTTACCTTGTTCTTCTTCTGTTTCAAATCTCAGCAAAAGTTTATACATTTTAGCAATCGCATGTTCATCAGTTGTACACAATCCAGTTTCAAATTCCATTTTATGTTTTTCAATTCCAATTACTTTTTCATCTATATTGAATCAATCTCTTAATTGTGCATATGAAAATGATTGAAAACTAAATCCTTCTGCAGTCAATTGTTCCCTTGAATTCATTTTAAACTCCCCATGTTCCTGTACCAGCAAATCTTGATGGGTTAACCATTTCTCTTTGCCCACTGTTTTTTTCCCTATAAAATGCTTCTAATACAGGTAGTCCTCGCTTAACGACCATTCGTTTAGCTACAGTTCAGACTTACGCTGGTGCTGAAAAACCAACCAATCTAGATATATCTTTTTTTCCATTGCTTAAAAGATGCGTCATTTGCACACTGGGGACTTCTGATGCAAACCTGTTATAAGTAGGACATTTCGCTTTAGCCCTTTATTGCCATATTGTCAGGATGTCACCCATGCCATCCTGCCATGGCGCCAGGAAGGAACACCCTGCCAGTCTGTTAAACTCACAGGGTCGTGTAAAGTAGGAGAGAATGCTGGCGATGGGGCTTCGATGTATTCACAGAACATTTTTGTTGTTTATTCGTTCGTTCGCTTCCGACTCTTCGTGACTTCATGGACCAGCCCACGCCAGAGCTTCCTGTCGGCCGTCACCATCCCCAGCTCCCCCATGGTTGAGTCTGTCCCATCCAGAATATCATCCATCCATCTTGCCCTTGGTCGGCCCCTCTTCCTTTGGCCTTCCACTTTCCCCAGCATCAGCATCTTCTCCAGGGTATCCTGTCTTCTCATTATGCGGCCAAAGTCCTTCAGTTTTGCCTTTAATATCATTCCCTCAAGTGAGCAGTCTGGCTTTATTTCCTGGAGTATGGACCGGTTTGATCTTCTTGCAGTCCAAGGCACTCTCAGAATTTTCCTCCAACACCACAGTTCAAAAGCAAAAGTTCAAAAATTCACAGAACTGCAAACATGTTAATCAAAGTATCGTGCTGAGCGATTCAGCACCCTGGATAGATCAAAGGGCGATATCGCCGCGTTAGTTGATTTGGACCCAGAAAGAAAACTGAGAGATGAAAGGAAGGGCGACCGAGCCGCAAATCCCGATTGGGGGGGAGGGAACTTGGCTTTAATAAAGGTTCCTTCATATCCCTGAGGGGCTTGTGTCAGGAACTTTGATTTATTTATTTATTTATTTATTTATTTATTTATTTATTTTATCTTATTTATACCCCGCCTATCCCCTCCCTAATGGAGGGCTCTAGGCGGCTTACAATCATGTAAATTCAATTATACAATCATATTATATTACCCGCGCGATTAGGGAGGGGGTGAGGGAACCGGCTCTTCAACCGCAGGTCGGACTACATGTCCCAGGAACCTTTGCTTCTGAGCTGGCTGCTGACGTCCAGGAAGTTGTCGTTTTTTTCGGGATCCGCCGTCCTCTGCCGTCCTCCGCCGCCATCCACGGGGACCAGCTTTCTTCTTGGTCCGAGGGCGACCCTCCGAGAAGGACGCCAGCAAATTGGCCCACGTGAGTGGTCCCCATTCATCTACTTGCCGGTGGCTTTCGATCAGCTGGGTGGGCTGGAGCTGGGGCTAGTGATGGGAGCTCACCCTGCCACGCGGATTTGAACTGCCGACCTTATGGTCGGCAGACTAACGGCTCAGCGGTTTAACCCGCTGAGCCACCGCGCCCCTTTAATTTAATGGTCAACGGATCAAGGGCATCACAGACGCTTTCTCACATTACAATTCTGGCCCAGATTCAGTTTTCTTTTATCTGACTGGGAGGAGCATCCTGCGTGGAATTAATTCCCAGCCCATAAAATGTTTTGTCCTAGTTTGGAAGCGAATGATCTGGGCCACCCTACGTAACTTGGTGGAATTGGAATGAACTTGTCTGATGTTTGTCGCTTCCAAATCTGCCGGTAACATCTGGAATGACAGCTTTAACCAGAACCACCACCCCCACACGGAAATGAGTCCACTTCTCTGCTGTCGCTGTCGAATCCAACACACTCTTCCAGCTGACGGTGGGTAACCTTTAAAAATCATCTGTTTCCTAAGAGCCCTGGGGAAAAAATTGTTGAGCTGTAACGTAACTCTCGGTTAACTAGAGAACCGTCCCAACATTATGCGTTTGGATAGTAGAGCTGTTTATGGCAATGTATTCATTTTGGTTAGAGGCATGTTTTAGCTTTTGTGTTAATTGGTACACGAAAAGCCTGCAACACTTAAGGAACACAAATTTTGCAGTCCTGCTGCGAAAATACAGGTTTCATCAGAGTTTACCGCATTGACTTAAAAACACGTCTGCAAGCTAATTAATAAACCAGACCCTCTCCTCTCCCCCATGATTTTTGGGTTAGATATAGGTTGGATATTCACATCCTTTCCTTAATTGTCTTGGGCAAACATGCTAAAAATCTCCACCGTGGGGATTCCACCACAATTCTCTTCCGCTCGGAAAGGAACGTTGGAGGTCAATTCTCTTTCATCAGATGGATTTAGAACCAGGATCAACAAATACAGTTATCTAAGATGGATACTACAACAGAAGAGGCTGAATGGGAAATGGTGGGCTATCTTTCGCTGGAGGCATTCAAATCAGGGCTGGGGGGCATCTGTCAGGGACGCTGTAGCGGTGAAATTCTACTCTTGCCAGCAGGTTGGATTAGATGACCTTCAAGAACCCTTTCCGGCCTTCCATTCTTTGATTCCATGAGTTGTTGAAAGTCTTCATTCCCTGGAGATCCACAGTCATGGATCTCAAATCACTGCAGGTCACTGCTGCCCCGAACCCTCCCAAGTTAGGAAACTCACTTCCAGGATCTGTCCCAAAAGGCAGGAAGAAGGAAAACCCAGTTGAGATCCCCGAAAACTCCATCTCGGGATGAATTGACAAGCCCGTTGCTGTTTTTCAGCCCGACAAGCTGAAAAATTGGAGAAATATACAGCAGGCAATTGGGCTGTGTGTGACTTAGTCATACTTTATCTTCGAAATCCATTATTCAGGACCGGAGTAGCAGAATAAATCTTGTGCACCATTAACAACCATTTCTTGTGCCAATTGAAAAATATACCATGCAGAAGAAAAAGGATGTAAAGAAAATTGAATTAGGGGTTGTAGGAAAATAGAAGAGGAATGAGTAAATCAATGCAGGGAGAGTCACACAAACACACACACACCAGGACCTACAGATCTGCCGGTGGGCCATTTCCAACTCATCTTGAAGCATCATCTGGGCATCGCTGTGGGGACGTAAAACCTGTCTTTATGACTGATACATGCCCACAGTGATGGCTGGATGAGGCTAGAAGTGCCCCATTGCTTTAGTCTCAGATATAGGTAGTCCTCGACTTATGACCACAATTGGGACTGGAACTTCTGTCACTAAGTGAAGCGGTCGTTAAGTGAGTCACACCCGATTTTACGACCTTTTTTGCTGCGGCCGTTAAACGACTCATGTGGTCGTTAAGTGAATCCGGCTTCCCCCACTGTCTTTGCTTGTCGGAAGCTGGCTGGGAAGGTCGCAAATGATCATGTGACCCTGAGACACTGCAACCATCGTAAATACATGCCGATTGCCAAGTGCCTGAATTTTGATCACGCGACTGCAGGGACATTGTGATGGTCGTAAGTGCGAGAGCTGGTTGTAAGTCACGGAAAAGCGCTGTCGTAACGGTTGCTAAATGAACGGTCGTAAGTTGAGGACTACCTGTAGGACGTTTCCATGGGAGATGGTCTGCTTCCCATTCCTGAACAAGTTCAAGATGTTGGCTTGCCTCTACTAGAGATGGATTATTTTGGATTTAGCAATAAGGCTAAATGGATGGATTTGAAGATCTCAGTGGGTTCGAAGAAGTTGGCAGTGAGTTTTAGATGGACAGGTGTCCTTAGTATTCCCATGCTGAGGTCCTGTTCAGATGCCTCAGTGAGGATGGAGAATCCGTTGACTGGTGAGGATTCAGCTTAAGAAGCATGCATCTGACAGTCGTCTTCTACGCGGATGGAAGCTCTCTGCTTAATTACATTTTCTGGGCCATTAGGTAATTGTGTTAACAGAGGAGAGGTCTCTTTCTAAATTTGCAACAGGCATTACGTTCTTGATCCCAATCCACCTAGATCAAAGGCAGCTATGCCGAAATCATACGGGTGCTTGAGACACCCCCCCCCCCATCTGCAGAAGGCTCAGATATGATGAGCAGATCATTCTCCACAATGGTTCTGGTACTGAAATTTGTGGAGGCCAGAGATGGGCATAATAAGATATTTATTAATGGCAGGGTCTCCTTGGAAAAATTGCGATATTTCCCCCAAATACAGATCAGAAGCTTTTAATTCTCAGTAACACTTCGGCAATCGAATGGGAAGTTTGCTTCTTCTCCCCAAAGGGCCATCTTTCACAGATATTCTAAACATCCTTTTTTTTTTCCGGGTATAGTATCAATTGACGAATCAATACAGTCAGATTAAAAGGTCTGTTAATGATCACTCCATTTCACTGTGCCTAGGGCAGTATTTGTTTTCTGTAGTGTTTTACCAAGTGCTTCTGAAGACTGGCTAAACACTATAAGAGAAGAATCACAATGCAGTGATGGGCACTTTCATGTTCAGCTTGGGTTTTCTTGCAGGATTCTGTCCATGGACAAGACAGAAGAGGAGTAGGAAATGGACAACCACACAGGAATTGAAGAGATGGATCTCTCCCACCTTGGAGATGGTTTTGGAATGTCTTTGAAATAGACAGGTATCTCTAGATGGTCTGGAGGACATCAACTAAATCAGAGGTGGAACAAGAAATACACAGCAGACTGGCACTTGGTAGAGCAGCCATGAAGACCTTGGAAAAGATATTCAGATGCCATGATGTATCTGATGTATTCAGGTGCCATGATGTATCTACAGTACCTTGTACATCTACAAAAAGCAGACTCGTGCAAGCCATGGTATTCCCTGTGACACTCTATGGAAGCAGAAGTTGGACCCCAAAAAAGCAGGATAGGAAGAATATTGACACCTTTGAACGTTGGTGTTGGAGAAGACTCCTGAGAAGACCATGGACAGCCAAGAAAACAAGCCAATGGATCATCCAATAAATTAATCCAGAGTTGTCACTAGAGGCACCGATGACCAGGATCAAATTATGCTAGTTCAGACACAGTATGCGAAGACCCAGCTCTCTAGAAAAGACTCTGATGCTGGGAAAGGTGTAAAGAAAGAGAAGAAGACCAGAAGCAAGGTGGATGGTTTCAGTTACAGTGGTGATGGGGCACCACTGGAAGACATGAAAGACCAGGTTAGGGACAGATCGTTATGGAGAAAATCTATCTATGTGGTCACAAAGAGTCGACACCAACTTAATGGCACATAATCAATCAACACAAAGACCAGCTCTCTTGAGAAGTCCATAATGCTGGGAAAGGTGGAAGGAAAGAGAAGAAGAGGACAACCAGCAGCAAGGGGGATGGACTCAGTTACAGTGGTGATGGGGGCACCATTGGAAGATCTGAAGGACCAAGTTAGGGACAGATCGTTATGGAGAAAATCTACTGTATCTATGTGATCGCTAAGAGTCAACACTCTTGATGGCACATAATCAATCAATCTTCCTGCAGATGGTATCCTCTGTTGAGTCAATACCTCCCAGAATTCTTAATCAGCCTGAGAGGGGTTGGGCAACCTGCAATTCCCAGCTTCTCCAACTTGGCCTCCTCCAGAAGTCTTTGGGTTACTGTAGCCATGCTTGGTGGGAGATCTGGGAAATGTAATCCCATCACATCTAGTGTGGGAGTGACATTGGGAATCAAAATTTCTCAGGACAGAAATGTCCATTTGGTCAACAACCCCCAGTTGCGTTGAGCTTGACATCAACATCAATATCAGATTGGAGAAAGGGCACTCCCGGTTCACAAAGCAAAACCATAATTTGGTTCTTCTTGTTGAGAATGTTAAAGTCTTCTTCCCATGGTACCAACACATCCAAAGAGGCTTAGAGAGATGCTGGAGAAGATTAATGTTCTCCAACAATTGTGATTGTCTTATCAATGGGCCTCTTCTTTTGTGCTCCTCCAATATTATGGAAGAGATATTTCCTCCACATGTTGAATGCCACAGGATTGATTCCTATCTCAGCATTCTTGATTAGGAGGAAGAGAAATCTCCAGAACTCTGTGACATGTTTTATCTGCTCCCAGATGGTCCTGAGATTAATTCGCTGAAGGAAATTTCTGTATGAAGGGGGGACCCCTAAAACCTTGCAATAAACTCATATTGTAATTTGCATAAGGAAATTACATATTTCCTGGGATGATTAATTAGAACATCTTTGTTCCTTTATTTTTTTATGAATCATTCATATTTTCTTATCAGCCTGAAAGGGTGTTGCACAAATGTCAACATGAGAATTTTTGTTTTAATTTAATGTATTCATTTTTTTTTTGGTGTCTTTTGTCTTCCTCGCGCCCCCTTCTCCATGCTACACCATGGAATGCATTAATGAGAAAGTAAATATATGTTTAATTTCTATCCAATTTAATTATCGCTGGATGCATGTTAATTTGGAGAGAGAGAGAGAGCGGCATTGCAGGAGAAATCTCATTTTATTTATAGAACCAGATATAATTTAGAGGCATGACTAGACAGGAGATAAGATACAGTGGATGATATATCCACACCGTAAAAGAAAAAAGGCAGCCGATTAGAAGAGGTGGTGCTGGAGGAAACCTGGTGGGTTTTTCTTGGAGATGAGTGTGATATCACAATGAGCAAATTCATAGAGTCATAGAATCATAGAGTTGGAAGAGATGTTAGAGATCATTGAGACCAGGCTCCTGTCACGACCACGTTTCCGACAGAGGACCATCCAGCCTTTGTTTGAAGATCTCCAGTGATGGAGAACTGGCCACTTCATGTGTCAGCCTGTTCCACTGGCTGACAGCTCTTACAGTCTGGAAATTCCTCCTGGTGTCCAACCTGAACCTCCTTCCTTGCAGTTTTAATGCACTGGTTGTGGTCCTGTCCTCTGTGTGACAACCCTTCAGAAGGGTTTGAAGACTATGCGGCATCTCCCCTCAGTCTTCTCTTCGGTAGGCCAAACATATCCGGGTCCTTTGACCGTTTCTTGTAAGACTCGCCTTCCTTTTGAACTTGCTGCCATCTCTCATGGTCAGTCCTTGTACTGGGCCAGCCTCTGCCTCAGGACTCCAGCGAGGAGTCAGCAGATGAGATGCCCCTGTTAAACACCCAGGAGACTGAGGAAGAGGTAGCCCCGGGTCCAAGCCCGGCTCCAGCCCCAGATCCAGTACCAGAGGGGAGGGGAGATGTGGCAGCATCTCAGCCTCCAGAGGCTGAGCAGGAGCAAGCCCTGGATTGTGGTTTGTCCCCGCCCTCCAGCCAGCAGCCAGCTGCTCCCACTCAGACCCCCAGCTCACCTGAGTCGCCCAAGCAGCAGAGGCGGCAGAGATTAAGGGCTGCCTTAAGGGAGAGACGCAGGAGCGCTCGTTTGGCTGCGAGGGAATTACAGAGGCGTGACTGTGAGTGCACCCAGGAGCCAGCCGGCAGCTGGGTGCAGCAAGATAAATCAACAGAAGGGCCGTGAGCAAAGGCTGTGGAAGCAACGTGCATTCTTGCCGCGACCACTTCTTGTATCTTGGCTGGATTCCTTGGACTTCTGACCTTGTTTTGGATAATTGTTGATTATCCAAATCAACCAAATCGACCGCCCAGAGTCCCCTCCGGAATGGGGGGAGATGGGCGGTGATATAAGTTGGAAATATAAATAAATAAAATCGTTGACCTGCTTGCTACAATCCTTGACCTTGGCTCCGGACTCTCGTTGACCTGCTTGCTCCAATCCTGACCTCTGCTTGTGACTTCTTGACTATCCACTGGACTATCCCTGAACTTGGCTTACAACGCACGGTTGGTGAATGAACGTTCGTCTCCTGTTTGCTATCTAGCTGTCAGCCTCGGTGTAACCTGACACCCGAGGCCAGCCAGCACAGTTCTGAGCTGTGGGGCCCAGGGAGACTGACTGCCTTTGATAGAATCAGGGGAGATGTATGATGGAGGCAAATCAAGACATGCATGGGGTGGAAAATTTGGATTCAGATAAACTACTTTCCACCATATTCTTATTCTGCATTCAAATTGGGCATCATCCATGAAAGCAAGATGTGTAGAGAAAGAAGTTCTACTTCTGAGGTCTCCTCCAGGACTTTCATAACTGGAGAAGACCCCTGATCCTTAGTGATCACCTTGTTGTCCATGGCTGTGGCTTCCTGGAGGCACCAGCTGATCGTTGTGTGGTGACTCAGGAAGCTGGACTAGAGGGGTCTTTGGCCCATTCCAACCCTAGGAGATTTCTTATTGGAAGGCGATGCCATCATTTGTCATGGCCTACTTGGAAGAAGCTTGTCACAGGATTGTCTTGAGAGGTTGCCAGCAAGCTGCAGGCCTTCAGACCCTAGGAAGATGGAGATATTGTAGAAATCATTGGTGGACATCATTGCGATCTGATGTGTGAGGAGGAAAGAAGAATCGGAAGGGCTGGTTTCCCTGAGTGGGATGGCCAAGAATAAGGTCATCTCATTCTTCCAAGAAATCTTCTTTCCCTCCTGGGTCTTCTTCCTCCAATCAAGACTGGGGCATTTCTCTATCCAGAAGGAGATAATTGGGTAGAGATTTGGTTTTCTGGAGGCAGGACGGCCTTAGCATGGAGGAGACCATGGAATATTGAGACGGCTGTGAATCACTTTGAGGACACTGCGTGGAAAACAAAAGTTTTATGTCTTTGCGTCTCTCAAGCTCTAGCATCTCCTCATTCTACCACATGCTGCGTTGGGAACAGTAGCTCTGCTCGATCAATCAAGGATGTGACGACAGCTGGAAGATTACAGCCACCCCGAGTCCAACTTGTCAGAGGAAAACTCCAGGGAGGAATTCACGTTGATGTATTAAAAAATTTCCATGGCAACAGGGACTTCTGGGAATTCCCAGAAAAACCTGTGCTTGGAAGCAGAGGGAGGTGGATGCTGGAGCACTGAGAGAAAAAGGAGAGGAGGGGGAAAACATGGAGACACACACGCACACACACATAGAGAAACACCCAACATACTCATAACTTCATTAGCCACAACTGCCTCCCAGCCATAACGTATAATAATGTATGATTAATATTGAGCAATCTGTCACTGATGAGATGCGTTTTGGTGGCTGTCAACTTCCTGTGGGTTAATTAGGCAGCTCAGCCACTGCGTAGGTTTTCTAACCAAGGCTGACAAATGCTGAAGCTCGAAGGGAGAGAATAACGACAACAAGGGGATGCAGGCGGTTGAGGGAAAGCCGGACAAAAGAGCGTTTGGCTCACATGAATCGGGAAAGAAACACCAGCCGTTATGACAGCTGGAGAGAAGGTGTTTATGTTGAGGAGTTCCTGAGATGATGCCATGAAGGTTTACATCTAAAATCCTAGAATCCCAGGGCTGGGAGGGATCTTGGAGGTCATCTGGTCCACCCCCTGCCCAGAGCAGGAATCCTCAGACCATCCCAGACTGCCCAACCTTGGTTTGAAACCCTCCAGTGGTGGACCACCCATGACTTCAGGAAGAAGGTTGTTCCACTGCTTCATAGTTCTCACAACCAGGAAATTCCTCCTTTGTGGTGAGTGTCCTTCTTGGAGAAGACCAAAGGTAATTGTATTAGTAAATAAGACTGATTGCACAGTCTTCCTGTGACTTCAGCTTCCTCCATCCATACACTCTCCTAGACCAGGTCCAGGTTCTGTAGAAAGGCCATTCTCATCTCCAAATCCAGCTCTTCAACATTTTTTCAGAGCATCCCTAGGGAGATGTCTCCTCCTGGTTTGCATTTTAGGTGCTGTGGTGTTGACAGTTTGGATTGAAAGACTGATTGATTTTGTACCATCAAGTCAGTATCGACTCTTTAACCACCACGTAGGTAGACCTTCTGCAGGATGATCTGGCCCCAAACTGGTCCTTCAGGTCTTCTAATGGTGCACTCATTGCCACTGTAACTGAGCCCTCCACCCACTGTTGGTGGCTGTCTTCTTCTCTTTCTTCTCATTGATTAATCAATTGATTATGTGCCATCAAATCTGTGTCAGCTCTTAGCAATCACATAGATAGAACTTCTCCATGACGGTCTATCCCTAACTTGGTCCTTCAGGTATCCCAATGGTACCCCCATCATCACTGCAATTGAGTCCACCCACCTTACTGATGGTCATCCTCTTCTATTTCACCTTTCCCAGCGTTGTTGGCATCATCAAATGATTTAAAATATCAAATCAGGTAAGGAGAAGACATCTGATCTAAAAACCATGAGTATGATGGAAAGGAGGCTGGTCAACCTGCAACGGAACCACTGCCTCAAGCTTTTGACTTAATTTGGAGTAGGCCTTTACAAAGGATCAGTTGTCCAGGCTCTTGACAAGACAAAACAGAGGAAGAAATGGATAGCAGGAGGAGGAAGAGGCATAGAGGAGACAGAAGGGCAAGAAAAGTTCTTCACCCACTTTTGCCAGAATGCACCCATCTTTCATGAACAAGATGGAAAAAAGAAGGAAGAGTGAAGTGGAGAAGTTATGAAGAGTTTTTCGATCGAGGGGAAGGCTCAAACTCTTCAAAATATCTGCTTTCCCCCATTGGTGGCCAGCAGCCGCATTCTGCTACAAATCTCCGAACTTTGGTGGTGTGGATAATGCTTGGCTTGGCAGAAGAATGGGAATTCTGATGAGGCCACCAGGACTGGCCAGCCTGGATGGACAGCCTAAACTTTTGGTTGTAGTTATCTGAATTTTTAATCCACCATTTTGGATCCAGCAGCATCTCCAAATACGACGGAATAATGCTGTAACGAGAATCCTTTGCCCCATACCTCGAAAAGTCATTGCCAGTGGTCTGATTCAGCATCGAGCAGCTTCCTCTGAGTGAAGGAGTGTTACTCATTCCATGGCTGATACCCAAACCTATTTACAAACTCTGCGGGGCGGTCAACAATCCTTTCAACTCCATGGGAGATATTTTCAACCGGCCTGCATCGAATCAGCAAGATAAAAATTAATAGCTGGCTAAAGCATCAGGAAACATTTCCAGTGACAAATATATTCCTGGTGGGCTGTCATGCAGACTAAAAGTCCAGTGGAAGAAATATCCAGCTGATAGCCCCAGAAAGACAATAGATTTTCCCACCAAGCTACCTTTAGTACAGAGAGATTTTGTTCCAGGTCAAGGATACACCAATTGGTAAGTATCTGATCTGATCGGCTGCCAATTTTCCAAGGGGGATCCATGCACAGGTTTAAGGAAAAGGGTAAGTTTGCTTTTTTTAAAGCTGTGTGAAGTAGTTGAGCGTTTTTCTTTCCATGGGGGGAAAAATGCCCCCACGAGCTTTCAAGAATGTGCTTTTCAGCATCTGCTTCTTCTTGGTGGCATTTCTCGGACTGCCCATGTATGTGATCATGGTGGTGAGAGGTTGCATGGTCATTCCAGGAAGCGCACGGGGCATTCCCCCCCCCCAAAAAAAAAGAGTGAAAAAGCCTCATTTATTTTCAGAGGTGTGTTGGATTTGGGAGGAAAGGTTGAATAAAGATCTGCCGGATTTCATTCTCCTTCCACCATGGATCTACCACAGATCCAGTCCAGGAAGATCCAGCGGGATCTTTTTATCCCACTGGAGGGCAGGATGCAGAATATTTCAGAGACAGAAGGCCGTAGAGGGTAGAGGGGCTCCAAGGAAGATATCAGCTCAGGTTGGAAGCTGCTAATGAGCGAGTTGTGTAGAAGTGTGTCCAGGGGGCCGTTGGGGAGAGATATATTACACAAGCTTCATTCGCCTGTCCAATAAGCCCAACCATTTGTCTTCATCAAAGGAAGGGCGTGTGTGTCTGTGTGTGTGGTTTGATTGTCATAGAAGCGGCAAATCCCTCCTTGATTTTCTCTCTCCAGCGCAAAGCTAACAACCCGCAAAGGGAGAATTTAATGCGTGCCCCCCTCCCTCCCCTTGGCTGCGCATTTTCCTTTCTTTATCGTTTCTGAGTGGGTGTTGAATTTTGCACGGAAAGGCAGATTTGCCAGGGGGTGATGCCCAATAGAAGACCCGGGGCCCTTTCCCACACCACTTCTCTTCCATATTTTCATCCGGAAAAATAGCATTTCGATGCAAGACAAACTACAGATTGCACGCGAGAAGGAAGAGTAAGGAAACTCATCCAATAAAGATGTAGGAATGCTGGAGAAGGGCTGTTACAGGTAGTCCTAACCCTTAACGATCACAATTGGGACCAGAATTTCAGTTGCTAAGCGAAGCAGTCCTTAAACGAATCTGACCCAATTTTATGACCTTTTTTGTGGCAGCTGTTAAGCGAATCACTGCGGGCGTTAAGTGAACCATGCGGCCCTGGGGAACAAAGCCAGTTAGGAAAGAGGGCAAGGTCACGTTTGTCATGGAACCAGTGCCATCCCTCTGAACTGGCTTTGCAACATGGGCAACGACGGGAAACATCCCAGCTGAGAGGGAACAAGGGAAGGCGATGAAGATACTGTATCTTCATATATCCTTGGAGAAACAACCGCCCATTAAAGAGGGGTGTTTTTTCAACACTGCCAAAAATATCCCCGAGAAATATATTAAGTACTTCGGGTCCAGCTCTGTTCTTTTCTGTACCGTCAGTGCATTTTTCCATCTTACCACTTTCCCTGAACAGCTTGGGCAACCAGCTGTTGTGAGATGTGATGTTGTCATCTTTGGCTAGGGGGGGGGGAATCCTTATTTTCTCATCTCTCCCCCCCCCCACCGCCACCCCCCTTGGTGTGTTTAATTTTAAGACATTTTGAAAACATTGAAGTTAATCTGACTTCCCTCTGCCGTCAGCTCTGGGAACAGGGAAAGGACGTCAACCCTTTCTGATGTCTGGCATGTCCGATCCATTATTAATCACCCCAAATCTGCTATAATCCCTACAAACAGATTTTCATTCCTTACAAATCTATCAGCGCCAACTTCCTCTAATAAATCTTGCATCAGGCCAGCAATTGTCTGCCGCCTCCTTTGGTCCTGCCTTTCCCAAATGAAATATTTAAACAATATTTGGGCAAAAGATCCTGCTTTGCCGTCCCGTTTTGTTCGCAGGCATCGCAGCAAAAGCAAGAAAATCTGGCAGGGTTAGAGCTTGCTGGAAAAATGGTGTGTCTGGTGTTTTTTTTCTTCCTCTCCCTAACAGTGTGAATTGTTTTGCTGGTGTTTACTATCTAAGGTGGGACTGGCCTTCACAGAACTCCAGAACCGTAGATTTGGGGGGAACCTAAAAGGCCAGCTAGACTAACCTCCACTCAGGGAAGAATGGATGTCTGGTCTCTGCCTGAATTCCGCCAAGGACACCCCAATAGTCTTTTTGATCCTCTCCACTCATTTTCTCCATTTTCTCCTTCTAGCCAACCACAGCTGATCTCATAAAAGATAAACCGGGTTGGATCTAATTAATGCTTGGATAAGACACCACTTATGGTGGCTCAGCGGGTAAGACGCCAGGCTTGTCAATCAGAAGATCGCAAGTTCGGAGGTTCGAATCCCTAGCCCCGCGTGACGGAGGGAGCTCCCGCACCAGCACCAGCTCTTGCCAACCTAGCAATTCGAAAGCATGCAAATGCAAGTAGATTAATAGGTACCACTTCGGTGGGTAGGTAACAGCGTTCCGTGTGCGTCATGCTGTCCACATGACCGCGGAAGCGTCTTCGGACAGCGCTGGCTCTTCGGCTAACAAACGGAGATGAGCACCGGCCCCTAGAGTCGGACACAACTGCACAACTGTGCGGGGGGAACCTTTACCTTTAAGACACCACTAAGGCACTGCTGTTGAGAAAAATGTGCATTGCCAGGACGAAATGTCACAAGGAACTTGACTTAATCCATTTTGCTGTTCTGCATCTCCGATCCCCATCCTACTTCAACAATAGCGGAGTTGACTTGATCTCTCTGCCCTCCTCCTCACTCTGAATTGGCTTGGCTTGCCCCATATAGTCAAATGGGATTGCCTTGGATGGCGTTAGAATGTCATTCTAGTTGATCGCACCTCCCGGATTGGCTGAGACCCATCAAGTGACTAATTGAGGAAGAAAGAAAGCAGTTGGTAGCAATTTATTGGAATTAAACTAAGGTGAGTATTTTCAATGTCAATGATATCCTTTCCAGACAAACACAAGTAGAATTGCATTTTTTCATCCAAAAGGTGAGATGAGATATACTGTAGTTTCTATACAGAAATACATATAAGGAGGAGGAGGTGACAGAGAAGGAGGAGAAGGAGGAGGAGGAAGAGGAAGAGGAGGAAGAGGAGGAGGAGGAAGAGGAGGAAAAGGAGGAAAAGGAGGAGGAGGAGGAGGAGGAGGAGGAAGAGGAGAAGGAGGAGGAGGAGGAGGAGGAGGAGGAGGAGGAGGAGGAGGAGGAGGAGGAGGAAGAAGAAGAAGAAGAAGAAGAAGAAGAAGAAGAAGAAGAAGAAGAAGAAGAAGAAGAAGAAGAAGAAGAAGAAGAAGAAAGGAATGAGTATTTATCATCCTAATCACACGTTGGCTAATCCACTGAGCTATGCAGATGATTTGTATAAATTATTAGTTGCTCATTCCTCAATCATAATGAGTATTTGGGCACTCACCAGCTGCTAACAAACTGCCACGCTCAACTTCTGCTGGCACAGAAAGAGCGAGAGATGTGTGTTGTTGCTGAGCCAAAGCTCCTGGGATAAGACGGAATTGTCACGCACGGAACTGTTTGCTTCAGATGCCAGCTTCCTGCAAGGCCCAGAACGTATCTTTGATGGGCTCCAAACGTCTTGCTGGTACAGATGGGAGATGGAGGAGAAGAGAGAAGGTCCTTTTTGCGCATTCCTCCCCTCCTTCCAGAAACGTGGACTTTGGCTCTAGAGAAAGATGAGCAGGACAAGATACGATGCATCGGACCACAAGTGGATCCAGTGATACATTTCTTTGGATCAGGGAGGGTGCCTGAAAGCCAGGGAACGGGGCAACATGTGGTAGAAGAGCAACCCAACTTCTGGGTAGAGAAGATGAGGTGAGAGCTGGGACTTCTAAGGATAACCAGACAGCATGGAATTTGAGGATGTCTTAAGTCAATGATCTAACTGGATCCACTGGATTGGTTCAAGCTCAGACATATATGGGAAGCAGAGAGCTGTAAAGCCTTGCCTGTAAAGATTGTGAAGATTAGCATGTCATGTCCTGATTTACTTAAAACAGTCTTTGGACCATGCTCTCTTCTAGTTACTAGCTCATCATAGCCTTCAGCCCCTTTCAGCAACTCTGTTTAGAAAGTGGAGATCTAAAAGTAGTTATGTTAAAGCTATGGTTTTCCCAGTAGTAATGTATGGCTGTGAGAGTTGGACCATAAGGAAGGCTGAGCGCTGAAGAATTGATGCTTTCTAACTGTGGTGCTGGAGAAGACTCTTGAGAGTCCCTTGGACTGCAAGGAGGTCAATCCTAAAGGAAATCAACCCTGGGTGCTCATTGGAAGGACAGATACTGAAGCTGAAGCTCAAATACTTTGGCCACCTAATGCGAAGAGAGGACTCACTGGAAAAGACCCTGATGCTGGGAAAGACGGAAGGCAAAAGGAGAAGGGGACGGCAGAGGATGAGATGGTTAGATAGCATCACTGATGTAATGAACACAAATTTGAGCAAACTCTGGGAGACAGTGGAGGACAGGAAGGCCTGGCGTGCTATGGTCCATGGGGTCACGAAGAGTCGGACACGACTAAACGACTGAACAACAAAGTCATGTAGTCCTAAGATAATTTTAATGTTAAGCCCTAGCTTAATTTGAGCATTGGTATCCCAAAATTAAATATCTGGGGGATATGATGGTAGAGCTCTTCAAAGAACTACTGTATATCACTTCCTAGAATTCCTCTTGGCCAGAGAAGAAGATCTGTAGCCCATCAGTGAAAAGTTCCAGTTTTATTTATTATTTAAATTTCTTATTTAAATTTATATGACCGCCCAACCCCCAACTTTTTGCTTTCAGGATGTGGGCCACTTCTAATCTTCTGGAAATGAAAAAAATGGCTTAGAAAGCTCTCTAGATGCCACCAAGTTGATAAGGAAAAGTCAGGAAGCCCATGTTGACCTTCAGAAGCCACCCTTTGCTATTCCAATGCTCCCCTGTTTTTCCCAAGCTAACATTCTCTATTTAAGTTGGACTAAGACTTCCATAATTCCCAGCCAAAATAGATAACCGAAGCCCCCAAGTTGGGGAAGCCCATTTTCAGGTCTGAACTTCATTATCTTGACTTTTTTTTTTAAAGGCAGAGGGGAAATCCTCTCCCTTGCAACCGCCATCAATCTTTTTAAAAATTTGAAGCACAACCAAGGTTTCTCATCTCCTGCCAACCTCTCTTCCAGCGTTTTCCCAGTGTTTCTAGAAAGCAAACACACACATTGGAAACTGCCAGCCATTCTTGCTCAAAACAAACAAACAAATAAAACAAAAAACCCCTTGTACATGTGAAGCTTGGGACCTATTGATGCTAAATCCTAGGAGGCTGAATTCTATGAAGCACAGTTAAAGGAACTGGATATCTTTAGGCTAAAGAAGAGAAGAGACATGATAGCAGTCTTCCAATCCTTGAAGGGCTGTCAGAAGGAAGAGAGTATGGATTTATTCTCAGTAGTGCCTGGAGGTAGAACAAGATGCAACAGGTGACAACTTTATAGAGGAGATCTAAACTCAAAATGAGAAGAAATTTCCTGGCTTTGACAGCTATGAAGCAATGGAAAAGCCTGCCTTCTGAAATGAGAGAGAAGGAGCACATCTTGAGATTTAGAGCAATTCCAGAACAAGTAGATGAAAATGTGAGAGAAAGGATGACTTTTGAATTAGCTAAATTTTTGGAGACAAGAGAACAAGATTTAGATTTGGAGATAGACAAGATATTCAGAGTAAACTCACGTTATGCTAAGGAAAGAAAAGTCCCTAGAGACATATTGATATATTTTGTAAGAAAAGTGACAAAAGAGCAAATCTTAAGGAAGCATTATAATACTAGATTAAATATAGAAGGGAAGGAAATAATTGTATTAAAAGAAATTCCCTTGAGAATAATTAGGAAAAGAAAAGACTATTCTTTCCTTACAGACAAATTAAGGCAACATAGTATTTCATTCAGATGGGAAAAATTGGAAGGCGTATCGTTTGAGTTTAAAGGACAGAGATTCAAAATAACTTCCATTTTAAAAGCAAAAGCTTTTTTAGAGAAATACAAGAAAGAAATGGGTTTACCAGAAGGAGAATTGACAAAAGGAGGAGAAACATCGAAAGACAAAGAGAAGACTGAAGATCTATCTGAGAAAGGAGCTACAGGTGTGGACTTAACAAAGGGATTTTAAAGAATAAAACACCAATGGAACTTAAATATCTGACATGGAATATTAATGGAGCCAATGCTCCACAAAAAAGAAGAAAGATATTTCATTTTTTGAAAAAACAGAAATTGGACATAAGTTGTTTACAAGAGACTCATATTTGTAAAAAAGATACTAAATATTTGATTCAAAAACAGCTTGGAGAAGAATTTATTTCGGCTGGATATAAAAAAACTAAAGGGGTAGTCTTATATGTACAACCAAAGTTAAACCCAAAATTGATATTAGCTGATGAAGAGGGTCGATACATTGTAGTAGAAATTAACATACAAGGAACTAAAACACTGATAGTTGGACTTTATGCACCGAATATGGATAAAGGAGTATTTTATAAAAACCTGATGGATAAACTTTTGGATTTAACTTATGACAATTGGTGTTTCATGGGGGATTGGAATGGGGTAATTTACCCCAGATTGGATAGACAGTCACAAAAAGAAGTGAAGCAAACACAGGGAAAATTGCCACAAACATTTTTCGACTTGAAAGAGATGTTGGATTTACAAGACATTTGGAGATGTATGAATGGGACTTCCAGAGAATTTACATATTATTCAGAGAGATTTAAATCACATTCTAGAATAGATATGATTTTGATATCTAAAAATTTGATGATGGATATTAACAAAGTTGATATATTACCTAAGACTTTATCAGATCATAATCCAGTAATGTTGACTCTTAAAGGGAAACGGAATGTATTTAGATGGAGATTGAATGAGTCACTACTACGGAATAATGATGTAGTTGATGTATGCAAAAAAAAATTAAGAGAATATTTTCAATTTAATTTGAACAAAGGGACTAATATTCAAACTGTATGGGAAGCCAGTAAAGCATATATGAGGGGTTATTTTATTCAATACAATGCTCAAATGAGGAAGAAAAAACAAAAAAGAATTCAATTGATTTTAGATGAAATTAAAAGTAAAGAGTTAGATTTGAGAGATAAACCAATGGATGACACTTTGCTCACTCAAATTAAATTTCTACAAAAGCAAATATCAATGATATTAACTCAAGAGATAGAGACTCAAATGAAATTTACAAAACAAAAATATTTTGAATATGCAAATAAACCAGGTAGATGGCTGGCTTATAAATTGAGGAAACAAAGACAAAAGAATTTGATTACTAATATTCAACATGAAGGAAAAACTCTGGTGAATAATATGGACATTCAAAAAACCTTTCATGACTATTATTCTAAATTATATAAAAAACAAGATGTCAACTTGGATGAGATTGAAGAATATTTGAATAAACAAAAACTAACTGTTCTTAATGACCAACAAAGATTGATATTAAATAATGTTATAACAAAAGAAGAATTGATAAAAGCTTTTAAGAAAATTAGTAGTGGAAAAGCTCCTGGACCGGATGGATTGTCAGCAGCCTACTATAAATGTTTTGAAGAGGATTTATGTCTACCTTTGCAGAAGACTATGAATTCTATTTTGGAAACAGGAATTATGCCTGAAACTTGGAAAGAAGCACATATAACATTGATACCCAAAGAACAACAGGACTTAACATTAACTAAAAATTACAGACCAATATCTTTATTGAATAATGACTATAAGATATTTACAACGATATTAGCAGAAAGAATGAAGAATATACTTAAGGATTTTATTCATCAAGACCAAACTGGTTTTCTACCCAAAAGACAAATTCATGACAATGTCCGAAACATAGTAGACGTAATTGAATATTTGGATCAACACTATGATAAACAAGCTGCCTTGATATTTATTGATGCTGAAAAAGCCTTTGACAACTTAAATTGGCCTTTTATGTTCAAAGTTTTGGAAAATATGAATTTTGGAGGAAATTTTATAAAATGGATTAAATCAATATATACTCCACAATTTGCCAAAATAATTGTTAATGGAGAATTTAGTAAGCCATGTGAAATACAAAAAGGTACTAGACAAGGTTGTCCATTATCTCCACTTTTGTTTATATTGGTATTAGAGGTTTTACTTAGAGATATTAGACAAGATGATGGTATCCATGGTATTAAAGTTAAAAAAGAAGTTTATAAACTAAGAGCATTTGCTGACGACCTAGTCATTACTTTGGAGAATCCACTAGAAGGAATTGAAATATTAATACAGAAACTAAAAGACTTTGGGTCGCTAGCAGGGTTCAAAGTGAATTTACAGAAGACAAAAGTTTTGACCAAAAATATGGATTACCACCAACAAGAGAAATTGAAAGAAATAACAGGATATTCAATGGAAGAAAAAGTAAAATATTTGGGAGTATATTTAACAACTAAAAATGTTAAGTTGTTTAAGAATAATTATATTCCACTTTGGATGGATATTAAAAAAGATTTGGAACATTGGGAAAAACTGCAATTATCATTATTAGGTAGAATTTCAGCAATTAAAATGAATGTTTTGCCAAGAATTTTATATCTTTTTCAAACACTACCTATATTGGCATCAGAAGAACCTTTTAAACAATGGCAGCGAGATATTTCTAAGTTTATTTGGCAAGGGAAAAAACCAAGAGTAAAATATAAAGTATTGCAAGACTCTAAAGAAAGAGGAGGACTAGGTCTACCGGATTTGAAATTATATTATGCTGCTTGTTGCTTGGTTTGGATTAAAGAATGGATAGTTTTGAAAAATGAAAAATTATTGAATTTGGAAGGACATGAATTAAGATATGGATGGCATGGATATTTGTGGTACGATAAAGTTAAAGTTAATGTGGACTTTAAAAACCATTATATTAGAAGATCCTTGTTAAGAATCTGGAATAAATATAAATTAATCTTATGTTATAAAAGACCCTTATGGATTTCTACACAAGAAGCATTCTACAGAACAGAAGTAAGAAATAAAGATAAATGGTTAACCTACAAAGACTTTTTAAAGAAAGAACAAGGACAATATATAATTAAATCAATAGAAGAATTGGTATCAGAGGGATACAGTTTTCAATGGCTTTCATATATGCAGCTCGTAGAGAAATTTAAATTAGATAAGAAAGACCTTGAATTTGAACAAACCAAATCGGAATTTGAGATACAACTATGTGAGACAGATGATCATCTAATTGCAAAAATGTATAAATTATTGTTAAAAGGTGAAATGGTAGAGGAACAAGTTAAAGACTGTATGATTAAATGGGCTAAAAATATTGGCCATAATATTCAAATGCAACAATGGGAAGATATGTGGACCAAAGGGTTAAAATTTACTTTGTGTTATAATTTAAAAGAAAACTTTTATAAGATGATGTACAGATGGTATATGACCCCACAAAAACTTTCTAAAATGTATGGAAATGTCTCCAACTTATGTTGGAAATGTAAAAAAAAAGAGGGGTCTTTTTACCATATGTGGTGGACATGTGAGACTGCAAAGAAATTTTGGACTCAAATACATGCATTGATGCAAAATATATTACAAATTCGAGTTCCATTTAAACCGGAATTTTTCTTACTGGGAATAATTGATGGACAACCTGGGAAGCAATTTACAAGGATTATGCAATACATGATTACAGCAGCAAGACTTATTTTTGCACAAAATTGGAAAAACCAGATATCGCCTACAATACAAGATTGGATGTTAAAATTGATGGATATGGCAGAGAATGATAAACTGACATGTTTATTAAAAGAAAATCCAAATAATTATTTCCTTAAAGAGTGGAAACCATTAACTGACTATTTACAAGATGCGGGAGGGGCAAAGCTTATATGGGGATTTGAAGATTAAAATATATATATATTGATGTAATAGACAAGAAATATTCTTTAATATTATATATAGACCTAGCATGTAAGATAAAATTTTTAAAATACCATGACCAGATACAAATCGGAAGTTGACCAAATTCTGTTTCAGCTTTATCTTTTTTTCTTTTTTCCTTTACTACACTTTTTTATCTTTTCTTTTTTCTTGATTTGTATTTCTATTTTCTTTTCTGTTTCAAACTTTTATCTATGTAAAATTAAAATCTAATAAAATTTGTTAAAAAAAAAAAAAGGAAAAGCCTGCCTTCTGAGGTTGGGAAGGCTTCATCATTGGAGGGTTTCAAGTCAAGGCTGGACAGATCTTTGTCTGAGATAGTCTGAAGATTCCTGCCCTGGACAGGAAGGTGGTCTAGAAGACATCTAACGCCCCTTCCCTTCCAAAACTAGAATTCTATGGTAAGAAAAATGCCTTTCTTTTGGATGGGAGATCAGGGTCTGCATCAAGGTGCCAACAGACATCATGGCCTGTTGCGCAATCCTTTCTTCAAGTTGGATTCACTCCCTGGCTTTCTCTCCTCCACCGAGGTCCTCGGTGAAGAACTGGGGGATGAAAAATCAAAACGACAAGAGCAGAGACACCAAAGTGAGCTTAGAGACAGCAGTAAAATAATTGTGGAGGCCACGTTTCCGGGACTTCCAGAACGAGACTGTGAAAACAGAAGCCCACAAGGGAGAAAATTGCCAGACAGAGTTCGGCTGGGTTTGATACCCTTGGAAAAGTTGGGATTGAACCAAAAGGTGGGAAGCCAGAAATGCAGCCACAGAAGAAACATTTGCCCAACAGAAATGTCATTTTGTCATGAAAGAAGTGTAAATATCTCCAGGCCCTTCCATGAGAATTTCACCAACATCCTTTGTTGGCGATGAGAACAGTAAGGGGAAAAAACAGATTTTTCTACTACTTGCTGCTGTTTAGAAATGCTAGCCTTCTCGTGTTCTTCTGTATGTGTGAAAGGAGATCTTTTTGACATTTCAGTGTCAATAACGAATTCAAGAAATCGAGCTACGCTTAGCAATGTTTGAATACCACATTCTCCTTCCATTTGATGACACGGGGAACATTTTTTTCATAGCCGATTCTGACGTGGCAGCTTTTTAAAACACACACACACACACACACAAACAAACACACATCTAAGAAATAATATCAGTTGTTTTCTGTATTTTGCTGATTGATCTGCCCTATTTTGTCAGCAATGTTCAATTGTTCCATTGTGGGATAATTGAAAGAAAGTGGTGTCCCTTTGAACTGTTGCTATTATACAATATTATTATTATTATAATATAAAATATAATAATATAATAATATTATAATATAATATAATATAATATAATATAATATAATATAATATAATATAATATATATAATAATATAATAATATAATGATCATCCAACATCAACTTCGCTGGACCGGCCATGTTGTTCGAATGCCTGACCATCGTCTTCCAAAGCAGCTACTTTACTCCCAACTTAAGAATGGAAAACGGAATATTGGTGGACAGCAAAAGAGATTCAAAGACACTCTCAAAGCTAATTTAAAAAAATGTAATATCAGCATTGAGAACTGGGAAGCCCTAACTCATGAGCGTTTCAATTGGAGGTCAGCCTTTATTAATGGCGCTATGGACTTTGAAGAAGCACGAGTACAGGGCGAAAGGGAGAAAAGAGCTAAAAGGAAGGCACGTCGGGCAAACCCTCATCATGACCGTCTCCCACCCGGAAACCTATGCCCTCACTGTGGGAGGTTGTGCGGATCCACAATTGGCCTTTATAGCCAAAATTTTACCTTTGGAAGACAATCTTACTCGGCTACGAGTGATCGCCAATGTGTGTGTATGTTGCATCACAAAATGACTGGGTAATAGTGCTTTTTTATAGCAAACATCCCTCAAAAAGCACCTGGTTTTATTTTGCTGATCTGCGGGGTGAAAAAAGAGAGCAAACTTTCATTCATTTTAAATTTAAATGTCTAGCTGAGTGGAGAATTCCTCTTCCATTTCAATATACCCAATGATTAGATTGTCTCACACACCAAGGTAAACCGTGAACTTGGGTTAACAAAGTTCCAGTTGTTCCTTTCACAGACAGTCAGATGCCCAAAGGCAATTAATTAATCATGGCTTACCATGATGAGCTGTTTGATAACACCATGCTGAACCACTAACACGTTCAATCTGTTGTACAAACTGAAAGACTTCAATTGAAATACTTCACCTTCCACTTTGGATTGGTAGAGAATTCAGAAATGGAGTCCGATCTGCCGTTTAAGGGGAAGTGAATTGAAGCCCATCAACAATTTTCCGGGAGTCAATTTGGGCCACATGCCAAACACTACACCTTGTTTGGAAGATTTACTTCTTGAAGATTGCCATCTGTGGAACAGGCCGATCGATGTGATTTAGAGCAGAAATGGAAAGTGTTGGCTAGGCAGTATTTATCTACATTCTTAATATATACCTCAGAGCCATTTCTATCCCAAATCCTGAGATTTCATAACGTCATTTGTAAAGCTGACACCATTGAACCATACCTCCTTCCCAAGTCCATTTTTCTGTTGCCACGTTCAAGCGTGACCTTGAAGCTTTATCTCAAGGCTCAAGTGGCTTCTTTATTTTTGTTCATTTTCTCAACTATCCATCGATCTCTTAGGAATTTTGGAAAGATAATGCAAAGAGAAGGGGCGTGGTGGCTCAGCGGGTAAGACGCCAGGCTTGTCGATCGGAAGATCACAAGTTCGGATCCCTAGCCCTGTGTGCGGAGTGAGCTCCCGCACTCGCCCCAGCTCTTGCCAACCTAGCAATTCGAAAGCATGCAAATGCAAGTAGATTAATAGGTACCACTTCGGTGGGAAGGTAACAGCGTTCCGCGTGCGTCATGCGGCCACATGACCGTGGAAGCGTCTTCGGACAACGCTGGCTCTTCGGCTAACAAACGGAGATGAGCACCGGCCCCTAGAGTCGGACACGACTGCACAAATGTGCGGGGGGGGGACCTTTACCTTTACTTAATGCAAAGAGAAGAAGCTTTGGGGAAGACCACAATGCTTGGAAAGATAGAAGGCAATTGAAGGAGGCCAACAGAAGACAAGGTGGTGAGATACCATCACTGGTAACTCAAGGAAGAATTGATGAGGACGCAGGGAAGCAGCTTTTGATGGACCATCCAGGTGAAATGATGTCAACTCAGAATTGGTTGAGGATTGTCAGAATTTCTCACCGGGCAAAGGGTAATATTGTTTTCTGTTTTTTCCTGCATTTCTTCATCTCACTGTTTTCAAGCAAGAGTTTGGGGAGAACTTCCGCCCCGCAAAATGGCTTGTGCCTTAAAAATATTGGAGGGCCTTAATGCTCCTTCCTCTTCTTCCTGATAGATAAGTAATTTAGTGTGTATTATGCCTCACCCACATTGATAAATAGGCTATAAAAATTCACAGGAGACTGTAGGTAAATCAATTTATTTCAATGCTTTTGACACCGTTGCTGTACTGGCAGAGCCTCAGAGTATCTCTGGTGTAATTTCCCACTGAGTGAAGTGGTAAGATGCTGGGCATAAATTATCCTTAAATGCCACACAGATAATGAGGCTACATCTCACAAGATTTATTTTTTCCCCTTCTTTCCAAGCTAACACTCCAGAGCCGGGAGCCGGGCGAGTCATCGGACAGGACGTAACCTTTGCAAGATGAAAAATGGTGCCTGGAAATTTATTGGTGTGGAATCTAGATGGCTCCCCATCTTCAGGGTGGCAGGGCCACAAGTTTTGAAGTTTGGGAGGAAGGAGAAAATGGAAGGAGAGGTGGGACTGGTCCCTGGAATCGGAGGTGAAAATTGGCAGCGGTGGCATTAATGGAAGGGCATCATTGCTAAAAGCCAAAACGAACTTGGAGCAGTGGTCCAGTGGAGAATTCTGAGAGCGTGTTGAGGACCTACAGTTAGTTAGTTAGTTAGTTAGTTAGTTAGTTAGTTAGTTAGTTAATTTTATTTATTTATTTATTTATTTATTTAATTTCTATGACCGCCCATCTCCCCCTCAAGGAGGGATTCTGGGGGGTTCACAGCCACAACAACACCATTAAAATACAATAAAAACAACAATAAAAATAACCGCCCAGAGTCCCCTTCGGGGGTGATAGAAATGGAAAAATAAATGCAATAAAATAAAAAATGTAAATACAATAAAATCCAAGTGGCAGGTGGTTCTTACAGTGAAGCTGCACATATTTAAAACATTTGAGGCGGCTCTAAGAAATCAGCCATCCCCAAGCTTGACCACTTTCCCTCTTGCCCCAGGCGAGATCACAGAGCCAATTTTTTTCCTGAAGTCCAGGAGTGAAGGGGCCTGTCCTATCTCTGCGGGGAGGATGTTCCATAGGGCAGGTGCCGCTGCAGAGAAGGCTCGCCTCCTAGACCCCGCTAGATGGAGCTCTTTCATAGAGGGGGTCCGCAGCATGCCCTCTCTGCAAGATCGGGTGGGACGGGTCGGTGTTCTGGGGGTGAGGCGGTCCCTCAGGTAACCTCAGTTGCCATGAGCAAAACTTGCCCGTCTTCAAAATGGCTGCCACTGGGGGAGCCGTCCCCAGATTTAAAAAGTGGGTCAGAGAGTTAACAGCGTCTCGTACCGACCGTCCAGCATTTCGACTACTCTAAACGGAGCCCGTCCTTGAAAATGACTTGCTAGCTACGGCTGTTGCAGAGTAGAGTTGCCCATTTGCTGGCAGGTGGGAGCAGCATCAGCTGGATCGCGCTGGACTAGATGACCTCTCGGCTCCCTTCGATTGTGTCGATTGTGGGAGCTCCGGTGACAGCCAGGTGGCTTCTGGGCCCAAGTCGAAGTGGTGGTCATTAGCCAGAAACCCCCCCTTTGTCTTCCTTGACACCCGCTGGAATTTACTGAGACGAAGCATCCTAAATCGCCGTTCGCGTCTGCTCTAATTGTTTTATTTTTAAGGGACAGACAGGCTAGTGAAACCAAAACTGCCGTGCAAAGGTTTTAATGCTGACTGAATACCCCAGAGAGTGCATTTTGGTCTGTTAAGTCTTCCCCTTGATAGGGGATGATGGCCGGGAGGGTATAAATTATATAGACAGTTGGAGAAAGGGAAGGAATGCAATCGGATGCTTATCTCAAGATATTAAATTTGTGAACAACTGGAGGGGCTGCAAGGAAGGAACAATAAGGAAGCATCTCCTTTTTGCAGAGGGATGCAACTGGGACTGTTTCCCTCCCCCCACCCCCCGAATACTTTGAGTCTGCGGCACATTGCGCAACATAGCGGGAATCGAGGGGTTGTTGAAGATTCAGCAAGCATCATCCTAGGGAAGGACCGAATGGATGTCTAGGGACTACATTTCCCAGAATTCCTAGCCCAAAGGGCCAGCGGTCCTCTTGGGACCTACGGACCCTGGCAGATGCTTCAATAGGGCCAGGTCTGGTGGGCCAGCTCATCCTTCGTGCAAGGTTGCTGCGAAAGCTCCAGAGATCACCTCCACGGATGCGCGGCCTTGGTGTCATCCAGACCAGGCCTGGAGGCTGGATGTCCCAACTGGAGCTCTACCGCCGACATGCTTAATGCTGAGCTGACTCAAGAAAGAGCAAGATGGCCGAGTTGCCCGTTCCAGGGGGCCCCATCCATGCTGGCTGGGGAGGAGGCGGCTTCTCGGGCACGGGAGAAGCAGGTGCTCTCTGGGAAACGGCTGTGGGCTGAACTTCCAATGCCAGCAATGGACCCCACACACAGTTGGGTACGGGAAGGAGGGGAGGATGAGAAGAGGGAGGGAAGAAGGGACACCTTTGCCCCCAGTCCCACAGCACTGAGGGAGGGGATCCTGTGGGATTAGAGGAAGGGGCACGGGGCTTCCTGGGGAAAGGCGGGGGGGGGTATCCTGGTCTGCTGAGCCTCACACTGACTTTAAAAAGGCCCGTATTTTAGAGAGAAAATGTATCTCCCCGCATTCAAAACTTTGGTTTCTGCATTCCTAGCAAGCTGAGGTGAAATCCTTCCTTCCTTCCTTCCTTCCTTCCTTCCTTCCTTCCTTCCTTCCTTCCTTCCTTCCTTCCTTCCTTCCTTCCTTCCTTCCTTCTGTCTTTCTTCTCTCTATTTCCTCCCTCCCTCCCTTCCTCCCTTTCTTTCTTTCTCTCTCTCTCTCTTTCCCCCTCCTTTCTTTCTTTCTTTCTTTCTTTCTTTCTTTCTTTCTTTCTTTCTTTCTTTCTTTCTTCTTTCTTTCTTTCTTTCTTTCTTTCTTTCTTTCTTTCTTTCTTTCTTTCTTTCTTTCTTTCTTTCTTTCTTTCTTTCTTTCTTTCTTTCCTCCCATCCTCCCTCTCTCCTGTCCTCCCTCCCTCTTCCTCTTTTCCTTCCTTCCTTCTCCACTCCCCCTCCCCCTCCCCTTCCCTTTTCCTCTTCCTCTTTTCCTTTCTCCTGTCCCTCTCCCCTTCCCCCGTCCTTCCTTCTCCCCTCCCCCTTCCCTTCCCTCTTCCTTTCCTCTCTCCCTCTCCCTCTCCCCCTTCCTTCCTTCCTTCCTTCCTTCCTCCATCCCCCTTCCCTTCCCTCTTCCCCTTCCTCTTCCTTTCTTCCTTTCCCCTCTCCCCTCCCCCTCCCCTCCCCCTCCCTCTTCCCCTCCCTTCCCCCTCCCCCTTTTCCTTCCTTTTCAGGGCCATACCTGAAATTCTGCTTTCTTCCTTGGATGGCTGCCGCCAAAGCTGCTGACTCAGAACTGTTGTTTCAAAAAGTTTAGCCAAACCTCCGTGGGCAAAAACTTGGACCAACTCAGATCAACCTAAATTTGGGGCCCAAGGCAAACAGCTGTGCACTGACGAGGCAGAGACTTGGCCAACAAAACTATACAAAACCATTAAAAAAAGAGACGGCTGTCAAACATTGCAGCGTGATGAGAAATTGCATCAACCGGTGCAGCAGGCAAATTCTCCGGGATTTTCCCTGCATTGTATTCATTCCATTGATGAAGGATTGTGAAATTAATCCCACTGGAGAAGAGAATTTGGGTGAAATTCTCCACGATGGAGCGTGGTGCTGTTAACTTCTTTACACAGTATGGATTAAACTGGTCAGTCTCCACCTTTTCCCCCATCATTCTTTCAAAGAGTCTACCATGGTAGAGATGGGCGGGGATAAATTCAAATAATAAATAAAAGAAATAAAGAATCGAGCTCCCTTCGCAACCGGACAAAGATGTCCACTTGTCCCAAGACCGACTTCAATATTTTTACCGGCCTTCCTGTTTGTGTCGCATGCAATGTTGCTCGCAGGACCCTGTTGATTTTGGCTCCTGCGAAGATTCTCTGAAAATATTCAGAAACAGAAATCCCCAATCAGGTTTTGGCATTTTGTCCTTAAAGTTTGGGAAAGGTGGCTTGGATGCTGGTTTGCTGAGCCTAATAAAAAAGGATTCATATTTGAGAGGTAAAATGTCTTCCCCCATTTTGGCCTGTTTTTAGGCAACCGCCCAGAAAAAAGAGGCAGAACCTCAATTGAAGCCTTGTGGCACCATCTTGAATGTTTGTCTGTATCCTGCAGCCACGCTGGATCCTAATTTTGAAAGCGTTGCTCCGTCTGCTGCTTTTAAATCTCTTTTTTGCTCCCATCCTGGATACAGCTACTTCTTAGTTAAGTCCAATTCAAAAAACCTCACAGAAAGGCAGGGGTAGGTTTCCCCACTGTTAGAAAAAGCAGCTTGTCTTCCTATTGTTATCACTTCTATTTCCTTTTATATCCAGTATGCAAAACTGACCCAAAATCTCAACGCAGCTTTTGTTTCCTGGGAAAACGCATGCCTTAATTACAGGTAGTCCTCGACTTACGACCATTCGGTTAGCAACCGTTCGAAGTTACGACGGTGCTGAAACAAGTGACTTGCGACCGGTCCTCGCACTTACGGCTGTCACAACGTCCCTGTGGTCACAGGATCAAAATTTAGGCGCTTGGCAACTGACATGTATTTACGATGGTTGCAGCATCTCAGGGTCACGTGATCGCCATTTGCGACCTTCCCAGCAATGGGGGAAGCCGGATTCGCTTAATGACCACATCATTCACTTAACGACTGTGGTGATTCACTTAATGACCGTGGCAAAAAAGGTCATAAAATCGGGTGCGACTCACTTAACGACTGCCTCGCTTAGCGACAGAAGTTCCAGTTCCAATTGTGGTCGTAAGGCATTTGGAGAAGAAAGCAAAAAGGGCAACTTTTGCCCTTTCTGATACCAGCTGAGGCATTTGTCAAGACTGCAAGGAAGCAGCCAGCTTCGTTGGAGGCTTAAAGTGGGCAGCAGGTCGGCAGAACGCGCTGTCTTTGCAAGGTACATCTAACACAAGTAGGCACGTTTGCTCCAGAATCCTAATAAAAGAGGAGAAATGTTTGAGTTTCAGTGGCCATTTTCTGTTTGCTGCAGAGTTTGCTATTAAAGGTTCTTTCATTTTATCAAATTATATATATATATATATATATATATATATATATATATATATATACACACACACACACACACACACACACACACACACACACACACTGACACTTTAATGCACCTCTCACAATGAGTCCTGCGTGTAACTGCTGAACCTAAATACTTTCCTATTTTCTTCTAAGCAACTTTTCTTAATTAATACACTTAATAAAATTTCCCAGCAGAGGCACTAATTATATTTCAGCAACTCATTAGCAGAGATAGATTCCTGTCTCCAATTTTGCTTTACACACTTTCAATGTAAATTCCCTGAGGAGCTTTTCTTAATCTGAATTTTCACCCCCCGACCCCCCCTTGCCAATCTTTGTTACGGACAGATCCCTGATTAAGCGCTTTTCCTGTTATCGTCGCATCTTTTGGTCTGCAACGTAAGTTCTTTTTCGGGAGCGTGGCTTGGATGCAGGGAAACTACTTTTGAGTGTGCCTGGCAAAACCGGGGTAATAATTTGACAAACGTTAAGGGGGTGGAGGGAATGGTCAGAAGCTTCCATTATTAACTTGTTGTGTTCTCTTTCTTCTGCCCAAAATAATCTGGGGAGCCGTTCAAGGGCCAGAGACAATAGTAGAAATGCAGGTGAAAGAGTACTGGGGGGTTTCAAACGTTGCTCAATGTTTGCACTTGCTAATGTGGAGGATAGCAATAGAGGCAAGTCTTTTTTGGAACAACAGGAATAAAGCACTGAAGATGTAGATTGGTTGGAACCAAAGAGATTGGAACCAAAGAGATTAGTTCCACCCTTAACTATAAGTAGGGAAGTTGTGTTGGCTAAAGTTGGTGATCTAGTCCAAGGGCTTTCAATCCTTGCCAGCAATCAACACCCAGATATGCAAAGATTAACACCAGGATTAGCACCAGAGGAGCAATCAAACAGCACAATAGACCCTAATCAAGGAACTATTAACTCAGGCAATCAACCAAGCAGCAAACAACAACCCAATCAAGGAACTACCAAGGAGAGTACAACACCCCCACCAAGACAAGCAGGACAAGCCAGGGTAGATAAACAGAGAGCAAGTCCCACTCCCTTTTTGCACTGAAGATGTTGCCTAGCCTGGCCATGAAACGTCTGCAAGAAAACGACAAGGCTCAGAGAGCACCAAGGACTCCACAGTTCAACGCTGAGCTACAAATATTCTCTTCGATTAGGAATAAAGCTGCTCAAATCCATAATTGTGAGTTCTTATTCTTATTTTCTATTCATCACAGAGTATTTTCTGAGTATGTAGAGATGATGATGATGATGATGATGATGATGATGATGATGATGATGATTTTCATCAAGGAATAACACAGTACAAAGAACCAACAAAAATAATTACACATTTGACTGGTGTCGTTTGGAAATTCAAGTTCCAGCAAAGTACCTAGGAATTATCCACGTTGTTGTGATTGATTTTATTTTTAGTATTATATCCCTTCTTTTCTCCAGGAGCCCAAGCAGCTTACATGGGCTTCTCCCTTCATTTTATCTCCACAACAGCCCTCTAAGGTAGGCTGGGATGAGACAAAATGCCTAGCCCAAAGTCACCTATTGAGTTTCCATGGCTAAAGGTGGATCTGAACCAAGGTTTACTGGTCCTGGTTCAACATCTTTGCCATTACACTGCATTGGTCTACAGGTCTTACTGGAATGGGACCAGCAATCTTATAAAAAGAAGGCAATCTCAGAGTAAGAGCCAGATATTCCCCACATTTAGCCTACTGGTGTAGCTGTAAAACCTGCAGTTTGAAGGCCGTAGGTCTGATTTGTCCAAGTTGAAAAGCATACAAAAGCCGTTAGGCCTAAAGCGCCTTCTCCTCTGAGCAAAGCACAAAGGCGCCTGGCTGGGCAGAGAAACACATCATGGTTAACAGGGAGCAGTTTTGGCTGGTGCACTTATACCAAGCAATGGGGAGGGGAATTGAATCTCAAAACGTGAACTCTCCCTTCATGTTGCAGATTATCCTGGGCATTTCACGGCTATTCTGTTGGGTTGTGCAAAGCATTTGAAAGGGGCTGTCTGCAAAGAGTGTTACATGAGGAAAATACAGGTAGTCCTCGCTTAACGGGCGTGGTGGCTCAGCGGGTAAGAAGCCAGGCTTGTTGATTGGATGATCGCAAGTTCGGAGGTTCAAATCCCTAGCCGCGTGTGACGGAGTGAGCTCCCGCACTTGCCCCAGCTCTTGCCAACCTAGCAATTTGAAAGCATGCAAATGCAAGTAGATGAATAGGTACCACTTTGGTGGGTAGGTAACAGCATTCTGCATGCATCATGCTGGCCACATGACCGCGGAAGCGTCTTCGGACAACGCTGGCTCTTTGGCTAAGAAACGGAGATGAGCACCGGCCCCTAGAGTTGGACACGACTGCACAAATGTGCGGGGGGAACCTTTACCTTTACCTCGCTTAACAACCATTTGTTTAGTGATGGTTCGGACTTACAACGGTGCTAAAAAACCAACGCACAACCGGTCCTTACACTTATTACCATTGCAGCGTCTCTGCGGTCACATGATCACAATTTGGGCGCTTGGCAACTGGTTTGCATTTATGACGATCGCAGCATCCCGTGGTCATGTGATTGCCATTTTCAACCTTCTCGGCCAGCTTCTGGCAAGCAAAATCAATGGGAAACTGTGTGATTTGTGATTCACTTAACACCCTCAGTGATTCACATAACAACCGCTTCACTTAGCAACCAAAATTCCAGTCCCAATTGTGGTCATTAAGCGAGGACTACCTGTTGAGGTGGTGGCTCAGCGGGTAAGACGCCAGGCTTGTCGATTGGAAGATCGCAAGTTCGGAGGTTCGAATCCCTAGCCCTGCGTGCAGAGTGAGCTCCTGCACTAGCTCCAGCTCTTGCCAACCTAGCAATTCGAAAGCATGTAAATGCAAGTAGATTAATAGGTACCACTTCGGTGGGAAGGTAACAGCGTTCCGCGGCGTCATGCGGCCACATGACCGTGGAAGTGTCTTCGGACAACGCTGGCTCTTCGGCTAACAAACGGAGATGAGCACCGGCCCCTAGAGTCGGACACGACTGCACAAATGTGCAGGGGGTACCTTTACCTTTTTTTTTACCTGTTGAGGCAGATCCTCAGAAGGCCCAGCTTGGCTGCTTTGATGTCTCTCTAGACCATCTCTGCATAAATATATGCAAATGAGCAAGCAAAACATTGAATCTCCCAGCCTCTTCGAATCCCCAAATATTTTGGTGTCTCTTCTCTTCCCTCCCAGAAAAGATGTTTTATCACAATGATTTTTCCATCAATTAAGTTCTGGTCATAATGAATAATAAATCACATTGTTTGTCTCTTTTTCTTTAAAAGGCAGATGGCTTTGTTTTTTGCTAATGTGTTTTGCTAACACAAGGTGGAAACAATCATCCCCACATTCATCTCGCTTGTGTTAACAGATGTGGTTTTAATGGAAAACAATTTCTCAGACACATGTGAGCCCGGGCCCTTGGGAATTGTGTTCACGCTGTGTGTCTGCTATTGCCCTCTGGCGTGACCTTGGCTTTCTCCTTGACACTGGCCTTTCTCCAAACTCTCCCATGGCATATTGAAAAGGACTCCTGCATTTCCCCCCCCCCTCCTAGTTGTTCTCATTCTCATCTATGAAAGAGAAATGCCATGCACAGAAGAAGAGAAATTTGGGGTTGTGTAGTTGTGCGAGAACTACCAGAATTTCAAGCTGGGTTTCGAAGAGGCAGAGGAACTAGAGATCAGATTGCCAACATTCGCTGGATTATGGAAAAAGCAAGAGAGTTCCAGAAAAACATCTACTTCTGCTTCATTGACTACGCTAAAGCCTTTGATTGTGTGGATCACAACAAACTGTGGCAAAGTCTTAAAGAGATGGGAGTACCAGACCACCTTACCTGTCTCCTGAGAAACCTGTATGCGGGTCAAGAAGCAACAGTTAGAACCGGACATGGAACAACCGACTGGTTCAAAATTGGGAAAGGAGTACGACAAGGCTGTATATTATCACCCTGCTTATTTAACTTATATGCAGAGTACATCATGAGAAATGCCGGGCTGGATGAATTACAAGCTGGAGTTAAGATTGCCGGGAGAAATGTCAACAACCTCAGATATGCAGACGATACCACCCTAATGGCAGAAAGTGAAGAGGAACTAAAGAGCCTCTTGATGAGGGTGAAAGAGGAGAGTGCAAAAGCTGGCTTGAAACTCAACATTAAAAAACCCCAGATCATGGCATCTGGTCCCATCTCTTCCTGGCAAATAGAAGGGGAAGAAATGGAAGCAGTGACAGATTTTATTTTCTTGGGCTCTAAGATCACCGCAGACGGTGACTGCAGCCATGAAATTAAAAGACGCTTGCTCCTTGGGAGGAAAGCTATGGCAAACCTAGACAGCATATTAAAAAGCAGAGACATCACCTTGCCGACGAAGGTCCGTATAGTTAAAGCTATGGTTTTCCCAGTAGTAATGTATGGCTGTGAGAGTTGGACCATAAGGAAGGCTGAGCACTGAAGAATTGATGCTTTTGAACTGTGGTGCTGGAGAAGACTCTTGAGAGTCCCTTGGACTGCAAGGAGGTCAAACCAGTCAATCCTAAAGGAAATCAACTCTGACTGCTCATTGGAAGGACAGATGCTGAAGCTGAAGCTCAAATACTTTGGCCACCTAATGCGAAGAGAGGACTCACTGGAAAAGACCCTGATGCTGGGAAAGACTGAAGGCAAAAGGAGAAGGGGATGGCAGAGGATGAGATGGTTAGATAGCATCACCGATGTAATGAATATGAATTTGAGTAAACTCCGAGAGACAGTGGAGGACAGGAAGGCCTGGCGTGCTATGGTCCATGAGGTCACGAAGAGTCGGACACGACTAAACGACTGAACAACAACAACAAGTTGTGCAAGAGGACTCCATGCACAAACAGCTCTCTGCAGCCTTGCTGGCTTCCCATGCTTCTACAGGTTGTTCTCGCTTAACAACCATGAATTTAGTGACGGTTCAGACTTACGACAGTGCTGGAAAAAACCGACTTGTGACCGGTCCTCACACTTACGACCGTCGCGTGTCCCCATGGTCACGTGATCACGATTTGGGCACGATTTCGCATTTATTTATTTATTCTTATTTATTATTTAAATTTGTATTACCGCCCATCTCCCCCCAACCTGGGGACTCTGGGCGGTTCACAATAAAACAAATTAAGAACATGAATATAAAATTAGAACATCCATAAAAATAAATATAAAACCCAAGTGGACTAGATGTTAATAATAGGGCGGGCTTCATGGCACCAGCCACCCCCAGGAGGAACTAGTAGCGTTCCCATTCCACGCAAGGCGGCAGAACCAGGTCTTCAAGTCTTTCCGGAAGGTCGGGAGCGAGGAAACCCGCCTCAGCTCCGGGGGCAAGATATTCCAAAGGGCGGGCGCTGTTGCAGAGAAGGCACGCCTCCTGGACCCCGCTAGATGGAAATCTTTTGTCTATGAGCATGCCCTCCTCATGTTGTGGAGATGACCAGGGCATGAGTGACTGTACGGAGGGCATCTCGGTCCAGGAAAGGGCGAAGCTGGCGTACAACTCGAAGTTGCACAAAAGCCCTTCTGGCCACGGCTGCCACCTGCTCTTCAAGCAGGAGTCGTGAGTCCAGAAGGACCCCCAGGTTCCGCACCGAGTCTGAACGGGGTAGTGCCACCCCGTCCAGATCTAAAGATGACAACTCCTTGGATCCCGAGGCGCCATCGATCCACAGCCACTCCGTCTTACCAGGGTTCAGCTGAAGCCTGTTGTTCCCCATCCAGGCCCTCACAGCCCCCAGGCACTGGGACAGGGTGGACACTGCATCACATTCTCTGCACCACTGCAGAGAATTATGACCATTTATGACCATCGCAGCATGCCGTGGTCCCGTGGTTGCCATTTTCGACTTTCCCGGCTGGCTTCTGGCAAGCAAAACCAATGGGGAACCACGTGATTCACTTAACAGCCCCAGTGATTCGCTTAATGGCCGCCGCAAAAAAGGTAATAAAATCAGGTTGGATTCACTTAATGACCGCTTTGCTTAGCGACTGAAATTCCGGCCCCAATTGTGGCCGTTAAAGAAGGACTATCTGTATGCATTCCCACTTGGGATTTGTTTTACTTTATCTATTATCTATCTATTTATTTATTTTCTGTATGCAGCCCACTCCTAATTAGCATATGCTTACAACTATCCATATCCAACAGACTAGAAAAATGTTTGCTATCAAAGTACTAGATGACCGCCAGAAGGTGGCAGAGGAAGGCAAAAAATCCTTGGCTGACATCTAGTGGTCATTTGGAAGTTTTGCAATGCGCTTCTGATAGTGAAGCAAGTGGGGACAGCCAAGGAGATTGCAGAATGATGAAGAAAGGTGACCTCCCACCGTCAAATTGGGTCAAAACGATGATTAAGCTTGACCACGGCCAAATATGTCATGGAGAACAATCACTGGGCTTCTGTGGAATGCCAGACGTCATCCGAGGACATTACTGTTTTGAAAGCTCGTTATATGCGATGTGAGATGCTGTCTTGACCACCTTGAAAGGGTTTGCCATAGGCAACTGGTAGAAGTTGCGATGATGCTGTGTTCCTCTGATGTCATTGGCAAATGACATTGTCCCTTACCTGTGGACACCTGTGGAATTTGTTGGTCTGAAATGGACTGGAATTCAGTAAAGTCTGTAGCTTGAATCATGTCAACTGGATTTCTATTTTCTTAGTGGAAACGTTTCGCTCCTTATCCAAGGAGCTTCTTCAGTCTGAGCAAAGTTGGTAAGGGAATCCTAAATATGTTCCTAGGTAGCTGTGTGACCTTACACCTGGGGCTAGGTCATGGTTATATTGAGATGTAATTTTTAAGTCCTTTTATCATCTAATGGAGGGTCGTTAAAATCACCATGCTGCTGTTGAGCTTCTGAAATGGTCTTAATCTTCCTAGGCACAGAAGACAACACGGGGAGGAAGATGGGGGAAAGATTGTGCCTGAGGCCCCCACCTCTATTCAAGGAAGGATTTTCCAAGTTGGCATAAATGGATTCCTTGACCCCTCTCTCAAGAATCCATTTATTTATTTATTTTATTCCATTTAGGAATCCATTTATGCCAACTTGGAAAATCCTTCCTTGAATAGAGGTGGGGGCCTCAGGCACAATCTTTCCCCCATCTTCCTCCCCGTGTTGTCTTCTGTGCCTAGGAAGATTAAGACCATTTCAGAAGCTCAACAGCAGCATGGTGATTTTAACGACCCTCCATTAGATGATAAAAGGACTTAAAAATTACATCTCAATATAACCATGACCTAGCCCCAGGTGTAAGGTCACACAGCTACCTAGGAACATATTTAGGATTCCCTTACCAACTTTGCTCAGACTGAAGAAGCTCCTTGGATAAGGAGCGAAACGTTTCCACTAAGAAAATAGAAATCCAGTTGACATGATTCAAGCTACAGACAATTCCACCTGGATGACTGAGAACCTTCATAGACATAATTCAGTAAAGGCATTTCAAAGTTGACCTATGCTTCTTTCCAATAGAAGAGAATCTCTGTAGCTCACGGTTGAACCGTGGAGTCCTTGGTGCTCTCTGAGCTTGGCGGTTTGCTTGCAGACGTTTCATTACCCAACTAGGGAACATCATCAGTGTGAGGGATGGTGGGGTTTGCAAACAACCAAGCTCAGAGAGCACCAAGGACTCCATACGTTTCTTTATCTATCCCACAGCCAGCTAGCAGATCAACAAAGCTGGCTTAAGCATCTTCCTGAACATTTGAGCTTCATGCTGATCCTGACTTTAAGAGATTATCAAACCAAGGAATTTGAGTCTTGTGGAAAGCCCTGGTTTTCCCACCAACTGGATGGGCAAGTCAAATGCATCAATTTGATAGGAGGAATCAATTCCATTTTATCTTGATTCAAACTTGGGATTCCAGCCGTTGAATTGGTTTGCTTGGAAGACCCCGTGCGGGCATGAGAAAAATCCCACTGAACTTCAAACGGGATATAGAAATCTCATTTCGTTGCACACACTAAATCCATTTGCCAATTCGACTGGAATATTCAATTTAAACCAAATAGCGCTGGAATTGAAAATTCCAGCTCAAACTTCACCAGTAGAAGTAGCTATCCAGGTTTTCCAACAATACAATGGTTCATATTCAAGAAGAAAAAGGTCACAAAAATGTCAAAAAAATCATATCAATCTTTAACAGAGGCAACACACACACACACCCCAGATGGTTAAGTAGCAGTGAGCTAAAATAAAGTTTTCAGTTGCTCCTTCAAGAAAGCTAACTAAAGAATAAAGAAGGGTTCTTCCAGAATCCATACAAAGGTTATTCTAATATTAAATCCAAGGCTTGCAAAAAAGTTTATACATTTTCAAGTTGGTAAGAAAGAACTGTTCATCAGTCAATGTTATTATCATCGTTATTATTTCAAACTAAATAAATTGTGTTTGTGTTGGCTTTGAAAGCAATACTTTTTGTGTATTACATGAATATGATAATTATCTGAAAGCATATAAATTGGATATTTTAAAATTATGTATTTATTCTATCGATTTGTAGAGCCATATATAGAGGATTCTAATAGCTTAATCACTAGATTATACCAGATTAGATGACCGAAATTCTCCTAAATTGTTTTGTTGGGAAGACAAGAGAAGAAAAATATGGCTCTTTCAT
Organism: Charina bottae; assembly: GCA_023362775.1. Taxonomy (NCBI): domain Eukaryota; kingdom Metazoa; phylum Chordata; class Lepidosauria; order Squamata; family Charinaidae; genus Charina; species Charina bottae. The sequence continues at coordinate 874,366 of JALMGJ010000062.1, read as the reverse complement.
TTTGGGGAAGGCAAAACATAACATCTATCTTTTGTTTCAAATCAAATAAAATCCATAGGCAGATACAGAGGGACGAAAAAAGAAGCTTGTATACAGTATATGACAATATATGAATGTTTCTTAATTTATAGCTCAATTTCACACATCTATAAATGCACCAAACTGCTCTGGAGCTCTAGCAAAAATAGACAAATTGGAGTGCAAGTATTTTTTTTCCGTTAGCAATCTTCCCTGAACCTCAAAATAAAGTTCTTGGTTGAAAGCAACATTTTCAAATAAATAGATTTCAGTTTTTAAAAATAATGAGCATTTCTGATTGAACTCCCCTCACGCAAAACTGCATTTCGGGGCAACCCATTTCAATAACGTTCATGTTTGGGCATCAAGCATCACAGGAATTGATAATCGGAGATCATTCCAAATTTTGGAAAGCACAAGAAGCTGTTTGAGACCCGGGAAGGACCGGCATGGATGAATTTATCAACTCTCCTAGACTTTATCTCTTCCTATCGCAGAGATTCCCTGCCCTAAATATGTCAGACGTGATTGTGACGCTGCCGAAATGACCAAGAGGTTCACCACACGTCCATTAATACTTGGCATTGGAGCGTCCCAGTCTAAGTGACCGCATTGTAATGCAGGAGAGAAAGTGACTGAATGCCCACTCAAACAAGACAGCGTCCGTGCCAAGGGGACAGCTGGTTTCCTTCCTGCGGCTGCAAGTAATTGTAATGTGGCACCAACACATCACAGCGGCTTAGTGACTGCTTAAAGGGAAACCAAGCATTTGTAATTTCATAATCTTTTGTCTCTTTATTAACCTTGTGAAAGTGTGAGGATTTTCCAGCATCCACGTTGAGGGAATCCAAGCTATTATACAGGTAGTCCTCACTTAATGACCACAATAGGGACCGGGAAACTGGTTGTCAAGCAGTGTGGTCATTAAGTGAGTCACCACGTGACCGGACCCGATTTTACAACCATTTTTATGATGGTCGTTAAGCGAATCATGGGTCATTGTGCAAATCACCACAGTTGTTAAGTGAATCCAGCTTCCCCTAATGGACATTTTTTGCCAGAAACCGGCAAAAAAGGTTGCAAATCACGATCATGTGACCACGGAATGCTGCAACTGGTCGTAAATGCGAGCCGGCTGCCAAGTCCCCGAATTGCGATCACATGACTGCAGGGGTGGTGCGATGGTTTGTGACAGTTGTAAATGTGAGTACCGGTCGTAAAGCACTTTTCCCGAGGCCATTGTAAATTTGGACCGGTGTTAAATTAACGGTCCAAAGTAGAAGGAGAGAAAAGACGGTGAGGAAGAAAGTCCTCATGAGATGAAAAGGATGGAACAGAGGCCATGGTGGAGGTTCAACAGGCCACCAGAGAATGTGGACTTTTCTAAACTCTACACATCCTCTCGAGTGATCATGGGAATGGGAGATTTCAACGTCCCCAAGATCTGCTGGAAAAGAACGCAACAAGGAGCGAGGATCCAAGAGATTTCTTGTCTCTCTTGAGGACCATTTCGTTGGTCACAAGGTTGCGAAAGAACCAAGGGGACAGGTGTCCTAGACCTCATCCTGACCAAGAAGGAGGAATTGGTTGGTGGGCTAGAGGTCCCTGGGGTGAAAGCAAAGATGCAACACTGAAGTTCAAGAGAATGAGTAAAGGCCAAGGGAAGTGGGTCACATAACTTGCCCTTTGGGAAGGGAGATTTTCATGCAGGTTGGAGAAGAGTGAGCTGAAACCCTAAAAAGGATGGAGAATCCTGAACAATGAGATGTGGAAGGTACAGGCACAAATGGGAAGGAAAAATGGATTTCCATTTCACTGAGAAGCTGAGAAAGAAACAGGACATTCTCGATTGATAATCGAGGAGGAATACCATTTCCCAAACCCAGCCTTTGCTTTGAAGTCCTACAAGATTCATCCCTTCATGTGTCAGCCTGTTCCCCTGGCCGATGACTCAAATTGTCAGTAAGTTCTTCCTGATCTCTAGCCTGAACCTCCTCCTTTGTCATTTTAGACATTTGAAGACTCGGTCATCTTTTCTGTAGGCCAAACATCTCCAGATCCTTCAATGGTTCCACATGGATCGTAGTTTTCTTCACCATCTTCATAGTCCTTCTCTGAACCTTCTCCAGTTGGAATGGTGAGGTCCAGAACTGGAGACAGGACTCCAAGTGGGACCTGACCAGAGCAGAGAATAGTGGAATGACCACCTCTTATGTTCTGGACTCGTGTCCCCTAAGATAGCATTTGCGTTTTTTGCAGCTGCAACACCCTGGTGGCTGATGTTTAATTTGTGGTTGAAAAGGATGCTGAGATTCTACTTGGATGGCTTCCAAGACAATGGAGGAAGCATGCCGAAACCACTTCCTAGTTGGAGGACCAAACATCATCTTTGAAGGCACCATCAGAGGGGAAACACTTTCCATGAGAACCCAAAGGGAGCCACAAGCTGGATCAGCCAGATTCCAGTGATGGAAAGATGTGTCACCAATGCCCTTCAAACGTGCCACCATTAGCACACCCCTCACCTCTTCTAGCGAGGAAGTCAACCCCCAAACACCCCCTAGAGAACCGTTTCTCCCCATTGTTCCAATGCAATTATGGGTTTAAGAGAAAGGAGCGACTCCGTTCAGAAATGCGTATTTAGAAAAGACATTGAAATGTAAATCCTCCTGCAGATGTGAAGTCACAGCTTGGTTTGGAAATGGAGTGGAACAAACTTGCAGCGCAGGAATGACGCAAGTCAGAATAAATGACATTTGTCCTTCTGCACCCTGTCATCCTGATTGTAAGCAGGGGGGAGTGTGTCCTTCAGCAAAGAGACCCTGAAAAACAGAAAATAAAACCCTCTCCCTGCTTTCCAAGGTACTCCAAAGAGATGTTCCTCGGTCATTTGGCCTTTATTGTTTTTTTGGAATTTGGATCCATCCCCCTACAGGAGGCAGAAAGGCCCATCTTATTTTCCATCCTTCTTACCAAGTCGATCTGAGACAGAAACTGCATTTTGGGGGGCTTTTCCCTGACTTTTGCTTCCTGCAATGAGCAAATCTGGTGCTTTCCAATGGACTGCAATTCTACAGATCACCACTAGGGGGCATCAACAAGGGGAGCCATCTCTGTCTCTTGGAAGCCCTCTAGTGGTCACCCCATTTTTGTAATTTTTACTGTAAGCAGAGGAGGAGAAAACGGATTGCTCCTCCTCTCGTTGTGTTTCCATTTCATTTGAATTTCATATGGAATTAAATCAAATTTAGCCTCCACACCAGCCTGCTCCCAGCATGCTCTGCAAAAGCCATATGTTGGCTTTGGCTCTGAAAAGTGTTACCACCCCTGACCTAGAAATTCCCAAAACTTGTGACATCTTTCACCTTTACGTGCCAATGGAATAAAATAAGATAAAATCTTCAAATTAAAGCTTTGCTATGACCAAGAAGTTTTCTTGAGTGACTTGTTCATTCCTTCTTCAGATTTTTTTTTAATTTTTGGTATCTGTGCATATGCGAGTTTCCAGTCTAGCCTCCAACCTTTGGAATTCCTGGTGGTCTCCCATCCACCCTGCTTAGATTTCTTCAGACCAGCCAAGTTTAGCAAGCTTGGGGTGCATTTATGTATTTATAGATACTCTGTGTGCAGCCCTGCATTTCTAAGTGACCCCTGGAAGTTTACAAATCAATAATGTAAAATAAAGACATAAATCAATAAAATAAAAACATAATCAGTGACAGCTGCCTTACAGAGAAAAGTCTGTAGCTTGAATCATGTCAACTGGATTTCTATTTTCTCAGTGGAAACATTTCGCTCCTTATCCAAGGAGCTTCTTCAGTCTGAGCAAAGTTAGTAAGGGAATCCTAAATATGTTTCTAGGTAGCTGTGTGACCTTACACCTGGGGCTAGGTCATGGTTATATTGAGATGTTATTTTAAGTCCTTTTATCATCTAAAGGAGGATGGTTAAGATCACCATGCTGCTGTTGAGCTTGTGAAATGGTCTTAATCTTCCTAGGCACAGAAGACAAAGCAGGGAGGAAGATGGAGGAAGATGGGGGAAAATGGGCCTCAGGCATAGTCTTTCCCCCATCTTCCTCCCTGCTTTGTCTTCTGTGCCTAGGAAGATTAAGACCATTTCACAAGCTCAACAGCAGCATGGTAATCTCAACAATCCTCCTTTAGATGATAAAAGGACTTAAAATAACATCTCAATATAACCATGACCTAGCCCCAGGTGTAAGGTCACACAGCTACCTAGAAACATATTTAGGATTCCCTTACCAACTTTGCTCAGACTGAAGAAGCTCCTTGGATAAGGAGCGAAACGTTTCCACTGAGAAAATAGAAATCCAGTTGACATGATTCAAGCTACAGACAATTCCACCTGGATGACTGAGAACCTTCATAGACTTACAGAGAAAAGTTTTTTAAAAAAAATATTAACTGTTTTGGTAGGCTTCCTAAATGCAAGTGCAAAAGGCACCATCTGAATCTGGCGGGGTGGGGGGGAAGCTAGCAATGGGGTAAAACACCTCTTGGTCCCCTTTCCATCCATCTCATGTATGAAGGAGGTCTTAAGCATCTCCACCAAGCATCAAAAGACAGAGAGAACCAGTTCAAAGGAATAGTCCTAAAAGTGCAGGATGGCTGAGCCATACGGCCCTTTAGGCATTAATCCAAAATTGAATCATACTCACAAACCAAATGCCCACCAATTATGCATGACATGGCCGAAGCGGGTCTCACCCAATGGCAGGTGGGTCTGTGCATTTTGCATCTACAGTTTCTGGGTAGTGTTCAAGGGCAGCCCTGTGTAAAGTGCAGTGCAGTAGTCTATCCTAGAGGCAAGATGGGCATGAGTGATGATTACTCGGGTAGGCTAGGATCAGGAGCTGGATGGGGAATCTTCACTTGTAATGGTATGTGGGAAAGAGCTGGGGAGACGGGGCAAAGAGATGCTGCCTAGGGAACAGTCAGATAAGAGAGGGCAAAGCCTGGAGCTGCATAATGGGTGGAGAAAGAAGCTCAGGAGGGACCCTCCCCAGTTTCTCGGGCTGTAAAAGAGATTTGTCCTTTCAGACTTGCAAGATTCTGTTAATGTAGCTTTATGATAAAGTAGAATTAGCTTATCTGGTCGTGTTTCCTGTCTGGTCACATTTGGGTGGGAGATTGGCCTAAAGGATGGAAACGTTTCCCAGGTCAGAAATCATCATCCAGATGCACTGCATGCAGGCAACTGTTTTTAAGACGCTTGTCTATCCCATCTGCGTTTTCTACCACGAGTCCTTCTCCACCGCTGCCCCTGAAGCAGTGAGCGTCATCTTCTCAGGCTGTGACTTGCTGCCACCGTTGGAAACCCCTTCCAAAATGGATAGCGAAATTAAGACCCCAGGGGAGAGAACCTGAATTATCAACTCCATCTTGCAGAGTTATTGCCTCCATAGCTGCTGTTAGCTCTCAGGGGAGCCCAATTCATTTTGTAGAATAAATCCAACCTACTCTATTTTCTAGAACCAGATGGTGGCAATTCCAACGCCCCCCCCCCCCAGTGATCCTCCAGGTGAACTTTGAAATGCTTCAACTCAACTCTTGGCTCTGATGATTCATTTCTGCCATCCTGGCCAATGCCCTGCTTTGAACCATGCAGAAAAATTGTCTGGCATTTCTATCCTCCCAACCTCGTTCTTCTAATGATTGCTTTTGAAGGAGAAGGGAAACTAGGAGAATTTGAAATGGCTTTCCAAGGAAAATTTGGGAGGAAAATTTCCTGGGGAGGAACTCAACTCTTTCCCATCTTGCATGGTGTGAACTTTGTGGAAAGCCTATAAAAAAGGTAAAAGTTCCTCCCGCACAGTTGTGCAGTCGTGTCCGACTCTAGGGGCCGGTGCTCATCTCTGTTTCTTAGCCAAAGAGCCAGCGTTGTCCGAAGACGCTTCCACGGTCATGTGGCCACATGACATGCGCGGAACGCTGTTACCTTCCCACCAAAGTGGTACCTATTCATCCACTTGCATTTGCATGCTTTCAAATTGCTAGGTTGGCAAGAGCTGGGGCTAGTGCAAGAGCTCACTCCGTCACGCGGGGCTAGGGATTCGAACCTCCGAACTTGCGATCTTCCGATCAACAAGCCTGGCGTCTTACCCGCTGAGCCACCACGCCCCTTAGAAAGCCTATAGCTTCCCCCTAATAAGTCTGGACTCTCCTCGTGCAGCATATGCAGCAGGCTCGAGTTTCAGGACCTCGGACAGCTCCAAGAATCTACTTCTTGTCCTGCATGCTGGAATAACCCTGATGCTTTCTCTTCCCTGTTTCCTCAAGAGCAGAGCACTTTGAAACAGTCATTGTCTCACTTGGACCCGACTAATTCTTCCTTCTTCAGTCATCAGCTACTTTGCCGGTCAAGTGGGGAGAATATTTAGGTTTAGGCAATGGGAGGCATTGCCTAAACCAGAGGCATTGCCTAAACCAGAGTCAAGCACCCATTGACAGATCTCATGACCCTTTCAATCAATTCTTCCTCAGAGTAGGAGAGAGTCAAATGAAGAGGAAATGATACAGCTGATCCAATCTGTCATTACTCTAGAGTAAATGCAACGCTTATTAGTTTGACCAGGGATGTCCTGGCCCCAAGTGGAACAGCCATCTTTCCATGAAACCCAGCGACTGAAATAGCAGGATGGCAGATGATGTAACCATGCTTGGAGGACACCCAGGCAGTGTGGAAAATGATTTCTCCATCTCAGCCCTTTCTGCTTTTCCTTAGACCAGTGTTTCTCAACCTCAGCAACTTTAAGATGTGTGGACTTCAACTCCCAGAATTCCCCAGCCAGCCATGCTGGCTGGGGAATTCTGGGAGTTGAAGAACACTCATCTTAAATTTCCTAAGGTTGAGAAACACTGCCTTAGACTCTACAGGGGTTGAGAAGTAAAATAACCAGAAAGAAGAAGTTCCTAGAGAGACCCTTTTGGTTCTAGGCCCTTGTCTCTATGACACCAAGAAGATAAAGTGATCGTGGAGCACCATTGAATAATCCTCGTGCAATGTTATTGCTTTTTTGGAGAAAAACCTGATTAAAAACTCCATGTATAAATGTGGGGAACATCGCCGCCGACATATCCAGAATGATTGCGTTGTGGGAGGCTCACCATATGAAGTGGCAAAGGAAAACTGAAAATAAAAATATCATTTCAAACAAAAGCAAACATTTGGAGCATACAGACTTCCAACAGAGAGAAGGGCAGAAAAATCCCAACACGCACTGGTGTAAAACAGGGAGGGAGGGTAGATGGAGCTGGCAACAAAAATAAAATAAAATAATAAAATAATAAATAAAAAATAAATAAAAAATAAATAAAAATAAATAAAAATAAAAAATAAAAAAATAAAAAATAAAAAATAAAAAATAAAAAAATAAAATAATAAAATAATAAAATAAAATAAAATAAAATAAAATAAAATAAAATAATAAAATATAAAAATAGCAACAAAAATAGAGGGGCCCCCTTACTCAGAAAACTGTCTTTTGAGAAACAATAGTTCTAGTTTCAAATGACACTTGACCAAGAAAATAAATTTCTACAAATGTCAACAGCTAAATAATAATAATAATAATAATAATAATAATAATAATAATAATATTTTGTGGCATTTCTGAATACAAACCGATAAAGTCTTGGCGCATAACACACCAGATTTAACTGTGGTTGAAAAGAAGAAAGTGTGGATTATTTATGTGGCAATACCAGGGGATAGTAGAATAGAAGACAAAGAATTGAGGAAGATCACAAAGAGTCAAGATCTGAAAATCGAAGTTGGAAGATTATGGCATAAACTGGCCGTGGTGGTCCCCGTGGTTATCGGCACACTGGGGGCCATTCCAAAAAGCCTTGGACGGCACTTAGACAATCTGCGCATGGACAACATTTCCATCTGTCAATTCTAAAAGGCTACACGGCTCGGATCTGCGCATATATTATGCTGATACATTACGACTCCCCAGGTTCTTGGGAAGAACTGGGAAAACAGGAGGAGGAAGGAGTATTAGGTATGTTCGCCACCTTGAGCTATTTATAAAAATAATAAAGGCGGGATAAACATGAATTCAATAAATTCAATAAATAAATAAACTTGATGCAAATGAAGGCCAGCATCAGCTAAAGAACTGGCAGCTGTGATTTCACGTTGTGAATAATAATAATAATAATAATAATAATAATAATAATAATAATTCAATGTGAATAGAAGGCCAACACCAGCTAAAGAACTGGCAGCTGTGATTTCACGTTGATGTGTTGTTGTTGTTGTTGATGATGATGATGTCTTTGCAAAAACCAGGGTATTTCTGTCGATGAAGATTCTCAGTCCTCTAGGTGGAATTGTCTGTAGGCTGAGTCATGGCAACTGGATTTCTTTCTTTTGGTTGAAACGTTTCGCTGCTTGTCCAAGTAGCTTCTTCAGTCTGAAGAAGAACAGTCTGAAGAAGAGACTGAAGAAGCTACTTGGACAACCGGTGAAACGTTTCAACCACTAGAAAGAAATCCAGTTGCCATGACTCAACCTACAGACAGGGTATTTCTGATTCCTCTGGCTGGGTTTTTGCAGATGCTGAACCCTAAACCTGGATGAACAAAACTCAGTTGTTCTTAACGCCAGCCTGCGCCCGTATTTCTCTCTCTTGCCTCTGCAGCGGAAGAGGATAAATCTTGGTGGTTCTCGGCACATTTGAGCCTGTTTTCTTGTTCTTCTCAAGTAGGTTATTCTACCGGGTAGCTATGCCTGGTTGAACATCCTTCCTGTTTTCTTACATCCTGCCTGGCGGAGACTGCGAGCGAGCTGATAACATTCCCCCACTCCAAGCCGGCTTCTTGCAAACGCTGGCCTCGGATCATTCATTCCCCCCCCCCCAAATTGTAATTAAAATTGCTCTCATTGTCCTACAATACGATCCACTTCAGCCACGGCAGGCTCTGGAGAAGGAATTTAATTGTTTCTGGTGAGCTGATTCCTTCCTGAACAGGGGGTACTTCTGCAAACAAATGAACAACACAAACATTGTTTATGAAGAAGGTCAGAAGTCTTCAGCGTGGAGAACATCTTGCTGTTGCTGATGAGAGGAGCTACCTATTTTGATGACCCTAGTGCAGAGAACATTAGTTCCACCCTTCTGGAAAAGGCCAATGAAGATCCACCCACGCTGTAGGTATCATCTCCCACCCCACCCCAGATGTGAGACCTACAAGAGTGATGGGTTTGTTTGTTTTTTTAATGAAAGTGAGCCTTCCTCAACTTCTTGGAAGAAGCCACCTTCTCCATGCTGGGTGAGCCTGTGGGAAGAGGGAGGTGACATACTTCTCAAACAAGTGGTGACAAGTAAGATGAGCCATTTGTGGCTCCTTGGCCACACCACAATGCAACTTGTAGAGCTTGAAGACCCCAAGGATCATCTAGTCCTTGAAGACCCCAAGGATCATCTAGTCCTCGAAGACCCCAAGGATCATCTAGTCCTTGAAGACCCTAAGGATCATCTAGCAGAACTTGAAGACCCCAAGGATCATCTAGTCCTTGAAGACCCCAAGGATCATCTAGTCCTTGAAGACCCCAAGGATCATCTAGTCCTTGAAGACCCCAAGGATCATCTAGTCCTTGAAGACCCTAAGGATCATCTAGCAGAACTTGAAGACCCCAAGGATCATCTAGTCCTTGAAGACCTCAAGGATCATCTAGTAGAACTTGAAGACCCCAAGGATCATCTAGTCCTTGAAGACCCCAAGGATCATCTAGTCCTTGAAGACCCCAAGGATCATCTAGTCCTTGAAGACCTCAAGGATCATCTAGTAGAACTTGAAGACCCCAAGAATCATCTAGTAGAACTTGAAGACCCAAGGATCATCTAGTAGAACGTGAAGACCCCAAGGATCATCTAGTCCAATGTTTCTCGAACTTGGCAATTTTAAGAGATGTGGACTTCGAATTCAACCTGCTGGCTGGGGAATTCTGGGAGTTGAAGTCCACACATCTTAAAGTTGCCAAGTTTGAGAAACACTGATCTAGCCCAACCCTCTGCAGTGTGCAGGAAACTCCATCCAACCCTTCTTGAGAGGTGCCAGCCAAGCTGTCCAGCTTCATCTTAAAAAAACTCAGGCATTGAGGACCCCCAATCTCCCTTCTTGAAAGCTGCCCCACTCCCAACAGTTCTGTCAAACGAGGTGGAACAAGAAGTGGGGTTCGAAGGTGGTTGAAAGAGAAGTGTTTGCCAGAGCCTAACGGGCATCGAGCTGTGATTCTCTCTCTGAAGTTTTTTTTTTTTAATCTTTTCGGACAAAATCCCACGATTGTGCTTTTCCAGAAAAAGAGGCAAAGGTGAGACAGCGAATTGGTATGCGAGGGAGAAAACTGTCAACATTTTAGATTATTTATACGGCTGCCTCTGGGTTCTGTTTCATGCAAGTATTCATCTCGTCCTCTCGCCTGTCTTCTTTGTCAAGGGGCAAATCTTTCTTCCTTCCGCTCCTGGCTTGTTTTGAGTTTTTGAATCCAGTTTTTTTTTTTTTCCAAACCCAGAAATGGAGCTGAGTTATCTGCTGGGACCCTGCTGAACGAGACCCATCAGACGTCTCTTTTCTCCTGAGCGTGAGATTCAGGCTCAGTCTCAGCGCAAAAGAAGGACCTCAACAGGTCTAAGAATCGGGCGCCTTGATTTTGGAAATGGAAATGCCATTTAAAAGGGGAAGCTCCATTTTGGGGGCCCTCTGGGTGCGTTTCTCATACCAAATCGCTAAGTTTGAGGGCACTTGCAAAAGTGTCTGCACGCCGACCCTCGTTTTCCTGGACTTGCTAAATAGCAGCTAGGCTGCAAGTTCTTCCCGAATTTTAACAAGAGAGAAGAGGCAAATTAATAAATGCGTGTGGCTCAATGATCATCGATGCCGTATTTTCTGATTCTAGGGTTGGCCTTAACTGTCAGCAGGAAAAAAACAGTGGGGCAGCCCAAGGAACGCAGCCCAAGGAACACATCATCTTCCTCCCCTCCAGAAAAGTCATCTCTGCTGCCTCTATTTTTCCTTTCTCTGGTTTGAGTGGTTATTATTAAAAACCGCTGTTTTTAGCTGATGATCGCTTTCTCTTTTTCTTCGCCCATGGTTTATGCTCTTCCTTGATTTTTCTCTAGTTCTTTTTCCTCTGCCCTCCCTGTCTTGCTTTCCTCTCATGCTAGGCCTTAGGAAGACTATGCAAAGCTGCAGAGACTGTTTTATTCATATTGAGGGTACATAAGCCCCTTTTGGCTTGCAAATTGGATCGAAAGGAGGATGCCAATAAATATGGCAAGTCATCGCATTCGGGAGCTCGCTTCAGCTCAACGGGAGAAGGTCGTATCCTTGGCTTTCCATTCAAAGCCACACATTGTCTGCTGGGAAACATCCCATCTTTGCATTTTATCAGTCAACGGCAGATGTCTTCTGTAAACACAGCGACGGTTCCCTCCCCACCAAACGGCAGCTTATGAGATACAATTTATGTGCCTTCGGGAAAGGCCGTGGAACAGAGAAACTGTCGCCATAAAATGAGTGATAAAGCACTTTTTGCGGGCCGCTTCCCTTCCTTTACCCATCTGCTCTCCGCCGTTCATCGCGTAGGACGTTGGGTTTTCGCTGGTGGTGCGGACCACAGCCTGGGTGGGGAGGGACAGGTCTGTCAGAAAGAAATCAAATATTTTCCTGCTCTCGGGACGCATCGGAAGAGCAGCCAAGGGTTGAAATATGTTGGGGCAATTCTCCAATTTGATAGTCTCCTCGCTGTGGATTTTTGGGCATTAAAAGAGTACCTGATTCTTCCAAGAAATGTCTCTCTTGGACTTTGGGTGATGCCTGTAAAAAAGGGGAGGGGCTTCTAACGTGCAGTTGGGGCCACCATCTTGATGTTTTTGCCCTCTTCCCCATGGACGATGCCCCTGTTTGGAAGGTTGGGCAACTGAGACACCCGAGAAGGACTTGTGGGCCCTGAGCTTCAACTTGAATAATGAAGGGATGATTTGAATGCAGTATTGCTCCATTGCCCATCCATTGCTAGTTTGTTTTACGTGTAAACCAAGGTGGCAATTTCAAAAGACAGGGAATAAATAACCTTTATTTCGCTGCAAGCATCCAAAGAAGAGTCTTGGGGAAAATAGGATATTAGGTGAGTTAGGAAAGTGGGGCACATGTGAGATTGTGCGTCTGAAAAGAGACAAGGAAATTGTTCCTGGAAAATATTGGGTGGGACCTCCATCTAAACCATGTTTTTTAACAAGATGGAGGAGAGCTTTCCTTAAATAGATGGGGTCTGATCCCATCATAAACTGAACTTGATTAATTGAGAGCATTTAATTTAACATTAATTAATGTTCCCCTAAATATATTAGCAGTCGATAGACTGTAACATTCAACTGCATTTTGTGATTGATGAGGTCACACCCCCTCCCTCCCTCCCTCCCTCTATCCATCTATCATCTATCTATCTATCTATCTATCTATCTATCTATCTATCTATCTATCTCTATATCTATCTATCTATCTATCTATCTATCTATCTATCTATCTATCTATCATCTATCTATCCTATCTATCTCTATCTCTATCTCTATCTCTATCTCTATCTCTATCTCTATCTCTATCTCTATCTCTATCTCTATCTCTATCTATCTATCTATCTATCTATCTATCTATCTATCTATCATCTATCTATCATCTCTATCTATCTATCATCTCTATCTATCTATCTATCTATCTATCTATCTATCTATCATCTATCTATCATCTATCTATCTATCTATCTATCTATCTATCTATCTATCTATCATCTATCTATCATTCCTGTCTCCCTGTCTCCCCCTTCCTTCCTTCCTTCCTTCCTTCCTTCCTTCCTTCCTTCCTTCCTTCCTTCCTTCCTTCCTTCCTCTATCTATCTATCTATCTATCTATCTATCTATCTATCTATCATCTATCTATCTATCTTTCCTGTCTCCCTCCTTCCTTCCTCCCTTTTCACTACAAGTGCCAGCAGCTAGAGGTAAACCAATTTATATCGATACTCAATTTCTCCAATTTTCAAACAGTTCTCATAGCACTGTCTACATCAGTTTGGGTTGGGTGAGGGATAGCTCACCTTTCCATGGAAACATCTCTATTTTTGCTCTTTTGAATTAAAGCCTTTACAGGAATCAAAGGCGGCATAGGGGCCGTACACCAATTAAGAAAGCGGTGAGATTTAACCAATCAATACACAGGACTGATTTGCAAATTAAATGGTTAGGGAAATTTCCCTTTAAAAAAAGGGGAATTCTAAATAGTTTTGTATGCAGTATAATATAAAAGGTGTCTCCACCACCACCATGCTATAAGACTATTTTATACAATTCCTCCTCGATATGATATAGGAGTGATATTTCCCCCCCCCCCACTTAATGTCCAATTAAGGGACATCTGTCAGTCCTAAACTGCACCGTTAAATTTGTAAAAGCGACAAAGCATTTGAGAAAAAGGGACGTTTTTCTCTGTAACAGGAACATTTTTACGACTGGGATCTTGTAATTTATGTCTCTGAAAGCATTTATGCTGATGGTTGGGAATGGCCCGCTGTTCCCCATCATATTATGCTACACAACTTTATGGAACCAAAAATGCAATGAGTATCGATCAATATTATTCTATCTCCCTCCCGCAAAAGAAGCCAAAGATTCTTTGCAGGGACATCACGTTTTGCCTTGCAAATGTGTCAGTCACTTTCTCTCCCTCCTCTGCAAAATTTCGACAGCTTTTTCCCCCCTTCTTCTTCTTCTTCTTCCAATCAGGAGCCAAGCTGACATTAATGGAAGTCAGGCAAGACTCTCCTTGCAAAATGTCAACGTGGAATATTTGCTGAATATTTGATTTTGCCATAAATCCCACTGAACATCCACGTTGCCTTAGCGTGATGGCTGCAAAAGCTCTTTGGAGGTTTTCAATTTATCTCCTCTTCCTTCGGTTCTGCTGACACGAGGAAGGAGGGAAACAAGCTGAAGAAAGTCAAGGTCAGGGTCCGGACCACAGAGCTGGGGGAACAGAGTGGCTTTCTGAAGAAAGTTAGGCTGCTCTAGCTGTTCACTCTATGGTTTGGTCTTCAAACCCAACGTCCCTTCTCATTCTTGCAGAAGATGCTGTGATGGGAAGACTCAGGATGCTTAATGAGGCAGGGGTGGTTGTGAATAATCAAGAAGGACCACATTTGGTCCTTGGATTACTGACCTGGGGAACCAAGTGCTGGAGAGTCTTGGATTCAAATCCCCGCTTAGACAAGAGCAAACCTTGCCACGGCCATTCCTCTGAGGCTGTTCCTCCCTTCTGGGTTACGAAACGATTCCTGGAAGGAGAGATGGGATTAAAACAGAACAAATAGCTGTGGTTTCTACAAAGCATGAGTGAGTGTACATCTTGCTGTCTTCTCTAACAACAGAAATGAAAGCGGTGCTATTGCATGATGGATACCAAGCAGTTTGCATTTGCTGATTTCATTTTGTTGTCATTCAGTCGTTTAGTCGTGTCTGACTCTTTGTGAACCCATGGACCAGAGTTTACTCAAATTCATGTTCATTACATCGGTGATGCTATCTAACCACCTCATCCTCTGCCGTCCCCTTCTCCTTTTGCCTTCAGTCTTTCCCAGCATCAGGGTCTTTTCCAGGGAGTCCTCTCTTCGCGTTAGGTGGCCAAAGTATTTGAGCTTCAGCTTCAGTATCTGTCCTTCCAATGAGCAGTCAGGGTTGATTTCCTTCAGGATTGACTGATTTCATAGAAGGAAGCCAAGGGCAGAAGAACTCAAAGTAGATACTGATGGGGCCCATTCAGCATTGGGAAGAAATTCATTGGGGTGTGTGTGTCTTTTTCCAAAATACTTTTTTCAGGGGCCGAAACGGAACTAGGAACAAAAGGAGCTCATTCAAGATGAGTAAGGTTGTGTCTTCAACCCCCAACCTCCTACCCCAACGGATATTCCGGTCCAGTTTAAAACCTGGCAGGGAGGATATCTGCCTCAAGGGGTCCCCATAGGTTACAGCACCAGCTTCACTTCCTGGGTGTTCCATCTGTCAGCTGACCCCTTAGGGCCAATCACAGTCCCCCCCCATGCCCATATGTTTCATTCCATGTCCTAGCATGGGTGGGTGGATGGATGGACAGACGGACAGACAGGGATGGATGGATGGACAGAGGGAGGGAGGGATGGGTGGATGGCTAGATAGCTAGATAGAAGGATGAATGAATGAATGAATGAATGAATGAATGAATGAATGAATGAATGAAAAGATAGGTTGATGACAGATAGTTGATAGATATAAATAGATAGCAGTCCCAAGTTTCCAAGCTTGTTCCTTGTCTTCTTCCTGTTACATCCGAATAGACAAAGATCCACTGTTTTCTCAGAGTGGGAATTGCTTGGCAGAGTGACGTCTGCAGAGTAGGGTCAAAAAAGTCAAGATGGTGGTCACCGGTTTCAACCTCATCTAAGTGAGGCATCTGTCCATCCCTTCGGGTCTCATAAGAAAGGGGGTCAAACAGCTCGCAGAGATCTTGCCTTAATATAATTGCTAATAAATGAGGACTGGGTACACTTAACGCCTTTTTAAGATTCCTGGCATTTTTCCTGGCATTAAAGCTGATTAATGAGTCTCCTTGTGAATGTAACTTCCCGGTTCAGTCAGATCCAACCTCCTGACTCACCCCTGCAAATTCTTACAAAGCTGTGCAAAATCTGTGCCATTCTCCCCCTTCAAAACATCCTCCAAACATTTGCTCTTACAGAAGATGCCACGAACCTTAACTTTCTAGATTTTCTTTTTTTTAAACCCCCCACTGAGTTAAAATAGATAGGATTAGAGGTGGGATGATTTCAGATCTCCAGGATGATATCCCTCCTTGCTTGCTCCTCAGACTACCGCGATGGCAACATCCCAGAATAATAATATTTAACAAGTACCTGAGTCCTTAAGTGACCTGGATTCACACTGTGATATGACTCAGATACATTGGCAAAGTTATGGCTGTACTAAAATCTGCCTTGCCATTTCTCAGAAGTATCCTCTATGGAAAAGGCTTCTGTTTTTCTGCCTTGTTCTCGGAATGCTTGAAAATCCCTTCAGCATTTCTTTTGAGCGGAGCTTGGCTTTTCTGTTTTCTTGTTTGTTCGTTTTCCTATCACACTTTCCCTTCACTTCCCAATTTCAAAACACTGCAAAACCACTGAAACCCAGGAAGGATGATTGGACAATAAAAGACTTGGGCACTTTGGTGCTAATTAAGTGCCAGAACATTATAGGAGAATTTTGCTAACTTTTTCTTGTTTGGAATTTTGAAAGCAAATTCTCTTTGATTAAATTGAATAAGAACTGGTAAGGGGGAAAAGGAGGAAAAATTCTGCTTAAAAGAAAGCAGTAAACTATAAAGCACTGTGCATTATAAAATTGTCATGGTTTAACTACAAAACAAAGAATATAAAGTTTGAGAAGGCAATCATTTGGCAATCACCGCAAAATCTGATTTTTTTTTCCTTTGCCACTTTGCTTACGGTTCACAACAGAGACCAAACTTTCCCCAAATTCTCTTCTCATTCAAAAGAAATTTTGAAAGCAAATTCTCTCATCAGACGGGATGAAAACAAGTAGGAGAAAAATGCAGAATGAGTTTATTTCTCTTTTTCTTTTCCGTTCAGCGCTGCCTGACAGGCCGGTGAACAGCCAGCACGCAAATTGTTGTGATAAATAAATTTATTGGGGGAAAATAAACAGTGCAAAGTTTAGAAATACTGGATTTGGGGAGCATTGGCCCATGCATATTTTTTGCTGGAGGTGGAAAGTTGTAGCTATTCCTGAACGTTACGCACTTATGTTTTGGGAAAATGATGTTTTCTTGATGCAATTCCCAATCCAACGGGGACGTGGAAGGAAATAGCAAGCTAGGGCAGTGGGTGGAGCGATAAACATGTGTCAGGGAGTCTTGGGTTCGAATTCCCACTGATTTACAGACTCAGCAAGCAAGTCAGCATCTCTTCGCCTAACCTACTTTGCAGAGGTACAAAATACCTTCCCCTTCGCTTTTCTTGATTAAATTGCAAAAAAGGAAAAAGCCTCCACGTCGGCCGCTGAACGTTGCAATCCAAGTATTATTCTGGATGGGCCCACAGGGGGACATTAGGAAATGCAAGATTGCCGCTGCTGTATTTAATGTTGGCTAAGGTCAGAGGCAAGCAACAGAGTTGGGCGTTTGCCCCGATTCTGCTGGTGCCCGTTGGGCTTGCAAAACGCAGAAAACCCCCATTCGCCCGGCGCGATGCAATGGCAGAAATGATGCAATTGCCCACGAGTGGTGGGAGCTTCTGAATTTTCCATTTCCAGTGTCATTTCATTGGCAATGGGCTTCGATTCACGCACTGTCTTCCGCAGCTGCCCCGGTGAAAAGGCCCGTGCGCTCAGCGGTGGAGTCCCATTTCTCTCCCCCTTGGCTGAAAACCTGCCTGTGGGTTGGGGGGAACCGTGCGGCTTCCCTCACCGTGAGAAAGGAAGCATGCGGTCGATCCCTCAACATCAATAAAATACCTATAAAATCCAGATAGAAAGATGATGATGATAATAATAAGGCGGGTTTCACGGCACCAGCCACTCCCAGGAGGAGCTATTGGCATTCCCATCCCACGCAAGGCGGCAGAACCAGGTCTTCAAGTCTTTCCAGAAGGTCGGAAGCGAGGAAACCCGCCTCAGCTCCAGGGGCAAGATATTCCAAAGGGCGGGCACTGTTGCAGAGAAGGCCCGCCTCCTGGACCCCGCTAGATGGAAACCTTTTGTCTATGGGGTCCGCAGCATGCCCTCTCTGCATGACCGGGTGGGGCGGGTCGATGTTCCGGGGATGGGACTTTCCCTCAGGTAACGTGGCCCCATGCCATGTAGGGCTTTAAAGGTGATAACCAACACCTTGAATTGGACCCGGAAGCAAACTGGTACCCAATGCAGCTCGCGCAGCAGAGGGCCGATTTTACAGCACCCATAACTGTCCGCGCGGTCGCATTCTGGACCAGCTGGAGCTTCCGTATACTCCTCAAGGGTAGCCCCATGTAGAGCACGTTGCAATCGTCTATATGGGAGATGACTAGGGCATGAGTGCCTGTTCGGAGGGCATCCCGGTCCAGGAATGGGTGTAACTGGCGCACAACCCGAAGTTGCCAAAATGTTACAGCCAATCAAACAAGAAGGAAAAGACCAGAGAAACATTTTCACCAGCAGTGCTGGAAAAATGGTTTATCCACTGTGCAAATTTCAGTGGAACAGCCATCACAACAGTACAATTTCTGTTTACCCAAGAAAATATTACGCATGGTTGTTCCTCAAAGGAAGGGCTGGGGGGGTGGGGAGGGGATCAGGCCTCCTTTTAATGGAAATACAGCCTTTTCAAATTCAAATAAAATGATAGGATGGAAAATCTGCCGCAGTGAAGATAGATATGGTAATAATGCAAAGACTTGGCTGTGATTTCTTTTGTCCAAATCTACTCTAACAGTGTTATTGTCCTGGAAAACTCTCAGTTCCCTTGTTACCCATCAGAAAGCAGAGAAGCGTTTGCAGAAAGGGAGGGGAAAAAAAAAAGAGAGGCTAATTTGGAACATCGCTGATCTATCAGCTCAGCAGTTGCATGATGCTACAAAATCAGGCACATAATTTGTTCCGGTGCTTGTTTTAGTGATGTTCTTTGGATAAGTCCCTTCAGCTTCCCAAAACAATGTTCTCTGCGCTGAAAAAAGCTGTTATTTAACTCCTGGTAATAGAGATGTCCACAGGGTATGGTCAAAAAAGTCAAGATGGCACCATCGTGGCTACCATCTTGACTTTTTTGACCACACCCTGTAGAGAACTCTGCCCGGTAATCCAAAAATAATGTACCTTAACATGCGTTTCTTTATGAAAGCAAAATGATGTGCACAAGAAAATGGGTGTCTTTGAGGACGGAAATGACCCAGTGGCACAAAATGCATCCGCTCGGGAAATTGCACACAAGTGCGACAGAAGAAATGGAAAGGTCAACGTGGCCAGAAGCTTTTTGGACAGGCTTTTAAAAATAAAACCCCCACCTGGCACAGGAGATGCCCAAGAAGAAGAAAAGTGAGCGACAGCAGCAAAAGGAACAGATAAGCACCACTTTGGGACTGGCTAGCTGATATGCCTGATCAAAAACCTTGAAAAAGATGGCTCCCTCCGCTTCCATTTGCAGCTATAGAGTTGATGAATTTTGCCTTGGCAATTGATTAGCCAACTTTCCATGACTTACAGAGCTTTGAGACAAGACCAAGGAAGATGATAAGAGGCACAGGAAATCAGGGGGGAGACCCCCTGAAAATATCCTCCCCTCTTCCTGCTCTTGACAGGCTATGTCCTTTCCTCCCTTTTAAAATGTACCCTGTGGTGGGTTTTCTGTGCAATTTTCAGAAGCATGGCTTCCTTCTCGGAAGCATCTCTCTCTCAAAAAAAAATTAATAGTATAATTTTATGGTGGACAGGAGGTATTCTGCATCAGAAAAAAAATTCATCATGTCAGGGATCAAGGGGTCACTGAAGAGCTGGTGGCCTTGATTCCTTGGCCTCTTGATGTGGGCCTTGCAAATGGCAATGGGGGAAGGAAGGAGAAGGAGAAGGAGAAGGAGAAGGAGAAGGAGAAGGAGAAGGAGAAGGAGAAGGAGGAGGAGGAGGAGGAGGAGGGGGAGGAGGAGAGGGAGGGGGTGGGGGAGGGGGAGGGGTGGGGGAGGGGGAGGGGGAGGAGAAGGAGAAGGAGAAGGAGAAGGAGGAGGAGGAGGAGGAGGAGGAGGAAAGGAGGAGGGGAAGGAGGAAAAAGAAGAAAGGAGGAGGAAGAAGGAAGAAGGAAGAAGAGGAGGAGGAGGAGGAGGAAAGGAGGAGGAGAAGGAGGAAAAAGAAGAAAGGAGGAGGAGGAAGGAAGAAGAGGAGGAGGAGGAAAGGAGGAGGAGAAGGAGGAAAAAGAAGAAAGGAGGAGGAAGAAGGAAGAAGAGGAAGAGGAGGAAAGGAGGAGGAGAAGGAGGAAAAAGAAGAAAGGAGGAGGAAGAAGGAAGAAGGAAGAAGAGGAGGAGGAGGAAAGGAGGAGGAGAAGGAGAAGGAGAAGGAGAAGGAGAAGGAGAAGGAGAAGGAGAAGGAGGAGGAGGAGGAAAGGAGGAGGAAAGGAGGAGGAGAAGGAGGAGGAGAAGGAGGAAAACGAAGTAAGGAGGAGGAGGAGGAAAGGAGGAGGAGAAGGAGGAGGAAAGGAGGAGGAGAAGGAGGAAAACGAAGTAAGGAGGAGGAGGAGGAGGAGGAGGAAAGGAGGAGGAGGAAGAAGGAAGAAGAGGAGGAGAAGGAGGAAGAAGAAGGAAGGAGGAGGAAGAAGGAAGAAGAGGAAGAGGAAGAGGAGGAGAAGGAGGAGAAGGAGGAAAAAGAAGAAGGAAGAAGGAAGAAGAGGAGGAGGAGGAAAGGAGGAGGAGAAGGAGGAAAACGAAGAAGAAAGGAGGAGGAGGAAGGAAGAAGAGGAGGAAAGGAGGAGGAGAAGGAGGAAAACGAAGAAAGGAGGAGGAGGGGGAGGAGGAGGAGGAGGAGGAGGAAAGGAGGAGGGGAAGGAGGAAAAAGAAGAAAGGAGGAGGAAGAAGGAAGAAGGAAGAAGAGGAGGAGGAGGAGGAGGAAAGGAGGAGGAGAAGGAGGAAAAAGAAGAAAGGAGGAGGAGGAAGGAAGAAGAGGAGGAGGAGGAAAGGAGGAGGAGAAGGAGGAAAAAGAAGAAAGGAGGAGGAAGAAGGAAGAAGAGGAAGAGGAGGAAAGGAGGAGGAGAAGGAGGAAAAAGAAGAAAGGAGGAGGAAGAAGGAAGAAGGAAGAAGAGGAGGAGGAGGAAAGGAGGAGGAGAAGGAGAAGGAGAAGGAGAAGGAGAAGGAGAAGGAGGAGGAGGAGGAAAGGAGGAGGAAAGGAGGAGGAGAAGGAGGAGGAGAAGGAGGAAAACGAAGTAAGGAGGAGGAGGAGGAGGAAAGGAGGAGGAGAAGGAGGAGGAAAGGAGGAGGAGAAGGAGGAAAACGAAGTAAGGAGGAGGAGGAGGAGGACGAGGAAAGGAGGAGGAGGAAGAAGGAAGAAGAGGAGGAGAAGGAGGAAGAAGAAGGAAGGAGGAGGAAGAAGGAAGAAGAGGAAGAGGAAGAGGAGGAGAAGGAGGAGAAGGAGGAAAAAGAAGAAGGAAGAAGGAAGAAGAGGAGGAGGAGGAAAGGAGGAGGAGAAGGAGGAAAACGAAGAAGAAAGGAGGAGGAGGAAGGAAGAAGAGGAGGAAAGGAGGAGGAGAAGGAGGAAAACGAAGAAAGGAGGAGGAGGGGGAGGAGGAGGAGGAGGAGGAGGAGGAGGAGGAGGGGAGGTTGTCTCGGCATCCTGGCTCATGTCGGAAGGTCTGAGGGCTGTGACAATCAGATTTGGGTCGCTCGGCCTCCGCTGCCCCGGGGACTGCAGGTGTCTGCAAGGGGAGGGGAGGGAGAGAGCCAGGGGGGCGAAAACGTTGGCCTGCCCATTTGTGGGGGTCACGTGCCGCCGGAAAACCAGCCGGGATAAGAGATTATATTCGTAACTGTCAAGAGCATCCTTTTAATACGTCTTTCTTTCTCTGCCTTGCTTGCTTTTTCTGCCCTCAGCAGGATCTTTCTAACCCCGCCCCCCCGGTTGGGTCTCGTTGCAGGGGGGATGCTGGGCATGGTCAAAAGAGTCAAGATGGCGGCCGCGATGGCAGGTTTGAAGCTCAACCAGGTTTTTCATGTGCGTCGCGGACCAATCCATTCATGTGGAAGAATGAGAGCTTTTTCTTCTCAATTTAAAGCATTTTATCTATTGAGTAATACTTGAAATACAAGGGAGGTGCCTAGATGGTTCGTATTTCTTTTCCTTTTCTTGCTTTGCTTGTTATTAATTAGGTAAATATATTACATTAATTATGCCATTAAATATGTTAACATACTAATTACGTTAACAATCAAAACTGCTTCTGGTTGGGTTTTTTTTTGTTTATTTGTTTGTTTATAGTGTGTCTTTTTTTTGCAGTTAATTGGAGTTTGAGGTTGGGGGTTTGGATTTTGGTGTATTTTTTAAAACTTGTAATAAAATAAATGAATCGTATCAAAGGCTGGGGGCGAACTGATGCTGGCCGCCAGGACCTGCCATATCAACTCCGTTGAAGCCACTGTTTTTCAATAGCTCCACAGCCAAGTTCAAAGTTTTGATTTGGGACCAGAAACGAATTACTGAGATCATCAGAAACGGCCCTGCTAGGCGATCCAAAAGCCATTAAAAATCTTTTCCAGCTGCTCATGTGTGATGGTATGTGAGAAAGACCTTGAGAAACAGGGTGAAGAGATGCTGCCAAGGGAATGGTCAGATAAGAGAGGGCTTAGCCCGCAGCTGCATAACGGGCAGAGAAAGAGGCTCAGAAGGGACCCTCCCTAGTTTCTCAGGCTGTAAAGGAGATGGGGGGAGATTCGTACTTTCAGACTTGCAAGATTCTGTCAATGTAGCTTTACAATAAAGTCGAATTAGCTTATCTGGTTGTGTTTCCTGTCTGGCCTACCTGGTAAGGCTGACACCCTCCCTCCGAGAATCAGGGTTAAAATGGAACGGTCGGATAAGAGAGGGCTTAGCCCGCAGCTGCATAACGGGTGGAGAAAGACCCTCCCTAGTTTCTCAGGCTGTAAAGGAGACAGGGGGAGAATTGTACTTTCAGCCTTGCAAGATTCTGTCAATGTAGCTTTACAATAAAGTAAAATTAGCCTGGTCATGTTTCTTATCTGGTCTATCTAGTAAGGCTGACATCGTGTCTCTGTTTCAGCTTCCTCCCGCCTGAAATTCAAGAGGCTCTAACTCAGTAGGAGTGTGGGAAGATGGTCCACGGTCTTCTCTTCTGCTCCAGGTCCTTGTAAAATCAGAAAAAGCCCAAGGGGAAGATTTCCCTCTTGGGGAAATGGTCTCCCCATTGCCAGGGCCCAGCCAAGCACAAGACTGCATCTTCTCCCAAGAAGACCAAGCTAGATCAAGACCAAATGTAGATGCCGTAACTCCTTAGCCCCTGGAACCCCAGTGAAGGATTGAGGATTGATTTGGGACCCTCCTGTTTATTCCTTGCTGGAGCAATGCTGAACTTGGATACTCAGAGAATCAGAGGAAGTAGAAGAAGCCGCTGAGAGCCAGATTGATCCACGAATAACAGGAAGTCTTGGCCCCCCTGGACACTTTTAGAAGTACTGGAGCAGAATGTGCTGGAGAATTTCACTCTTCCCCTTTGAAAGACTTTCATGGAGCAGATTTGTTTTCTCCAGGACGAAAGAAGAACGGCAGGGTCTTCTCCACCCCACCGAAAGAAAGAAGCCGTTGATTGTAGTCCACTGCAAATTCTTGCAAAACCATTGATCAGCCATACTTGTGAATTATGAATCATTCACTATAATCCTCAGGGCAGCAAAGCTTGAGAAATCTCCCCTTTTTTTGGCACCGGGGTGGGGTTCCGTTGGTTCTTGATCCCCGTGAGCCTGAAGTCAAATCTATTCTGATCCACCCAGCCAAGTCCTGTTGAATTAATTTGCTCGCCTCTCCCACACCACGTTCTGCAGACGGATCTGGTGACTGTTGACAAACAAGGACTGTTGTCAGCTAGTTTGGAGGAAAGAGGAAGAGGGCGTATCTCTGGAACCTCAAGCAGCTGCCCTCCCTTGGGGCGTGCCGTCAAAAGTGCCACAGCAAATTTTCTAAAAATAGGAAGGAGAACATATGGGCTTGCATAGCTCATGTCTGATTATAAATTATCACCTTCTCCAACAGCTACACCTCTTCTCTTGGCACCGAGGACGTGAAGGATGGTCCCTGTCTCTCCCCAGCGCTCCGGGTGTCTGCGGGCAAATTTATTTCTTTATTTTAAAAGGAAGACGTGTTTCGCTTTTGGGTCATGCTGTCCTCGGGGTATGTTCGTCTGCCTGCACGTGGGTCTTTGAAAAGAACGGAGCTGTTTCAAAAAGTGTGCAAATGTTTTTTTTTGGGGGGGGGGTGCAAAAAAAAAAGCGAGCAAAAACTTATGGGCACTTCCTGTGCCACATGCCTGCGGGAAAGGATGTTAGCTTTGAGGGATCCTGTGGTGCACCCCCAGTTTCAGATCCTCCTTGGCCCTGGCTGTTTTTCTCCAACTTGACTTTTCTGGAGAAGGTTGTTGAATTCAGCTGTTGAGTGCCCAAAAGATGTAGATTATCAGGATCCTGGATGATAGATAGCCAGATAGCCAGACAGACAGACAGACAGATGATAGATTGATATGATATAGATAAAGATATAGAGATGATATATAGAGATGATGATAATAGATAATAGAGATGATAGATATGACAGATAGATAGATAGATAGATAGATGATTGATAGATAGATAGATAGATAGATAGATAGATAGATAGATAGATAGATGATAGAGATGATGAGAGAGAGAGAGAGATGATAGATAGAGATAATTATAGAGAGGATAGATGATAGAGATGATAGATAGAGATGATCATTGATAGAGATGATAGATAGATGATACATAGATAGATAGATAGATAGATAGATAGATAGATAGATAGATAGATATAATTATAGAGAGGATAGATGATAGAGATGATAGATAGAGATGATCATTGATAGAGATGATAGATAGATGATACATAGATAGATAGATAGATAGATAGATAGATAGATAGATAGATAGATAGATATTATTATAGAGAGGATAGATGATAGAGATGATAGATAGAGATGATGATTGATAGAGATGATAGATAGATAGATAGATAGATAGATAGATAGAGAGAGAGAGAGAGATGAGAGAGAGAGAGGATAGAGATAATAGATACAGAGATACTGTAGATGATAGATAGAGAGAGATGATAGATAAATAGATGATAGATAGATAGATGATGATGGATAGATGAGAGAGATGATGAGAGAGAAATTTTAAGGGTTAATATCTTAAGCATCTGGAAGTGTTAATACTCCCTTAAAGCCCCCCCACACCTCTCCCCCAAAGGCAAAAAACATTCATTGCTCAGTTCACTCCAGGGCACTCCAGGAGCTCAGGGGCTGCCTTGAGGCAGAAAAACGGCCTGCTCGCCTGACGTTGTTGCCTTCCCCCTGGTTGCAATGCCCCTGTTTAGATACCCAGCCTGCTTTCAGTGGGGGCTGTAAGTGGGAAGGGCTAAGCCCCGCCTCCCCCCATCCCTTCTGTGCATCTCCTCCCCCTCCCCTTTGCCTTGGCATGACGGTGGGGTGGCCTTGGGAAACCTTGAGACTAATATTAATACATACGATTACCCCTCTGACCGGGCTCTGAGTACCTGGGGCTCAATGTTGGCTGACGGGCCCTCTAAGATAGATGAGATCTACGAGGAGAAAGAAAACGAACGTGCAGAAATGCAACTGAAGCAGCTGTTGGACTGGTTCTCTGGGGAAAGACGAGCCAGCAGGAAACTTAACGCCATCCAGAAATAACGGTCGGTTGCAAGCTATTCCATTCCTGTGTCCAAAGCTACGAAAGCCATTCCGGGGTTTCAGAGAGGGATCTTAGATGCTTTAGGGGTGGACAAAACTGGTCCCACGTTGGGGAGGCTGCTCTTCAGCTTGACCAGAAGCACCCTTGGAGCAAAAACGCTTATTGATTATGTGCCATCAAGACGTCGTCAACTCTTGGTGACCACAGAGATAGATGTTCTCCATGATGTTCTGGCCCCAATCTGGTCCTTCAGGTCTTCCAATGGGGCGCCATTGCTGCTTTAATTGAGTCCATCCACCTCACGGCTGGTTGTCTTCTTCTTCTCTTTCTTCTCATTGATTAATCAATGGATTATGTGCCATCAAGTGTGTGTTAACTCTTAGCAATCACACAGATAGACCTTCTCCAGGGTATCCGTCCCTAACTTGGTCCTTCAGGTCTTCCAATGGGGCCCCATTGCTGCTTTAATTGAGTCCATCCACCTCACGGCTGGTTGTCTTCTTCTTCTCTTTCTTCTCATTGATTAATCAATGGATTATGTGCCATCAAGTGTGTGTTAACTCTTAGCAATCACACAGATAGACCTTCTCCAGGGTATCCGTCCCTAACTTGGTCCTTCAGGTCTTCCAATGGGGCCCCATTGCTGCTTTAATTGAGTCCATCCACCTCACGGCTGGTTGTCTTCTTCTTCTCTTTCTTCTCATTGATTAATCAATGGATTATGTGCCATCAAGTGTGTGTCAACTCTTAGCAATCACACAGATAGACCTTCTCCAGGGTATCCGTCCCTAACTTGGTCCTTCAGGTCTTCCAATGGGGCCCCCATCGCCGCAAGTCCATCCCCTTGCTGCAGGATGTCCTCTTCTTCTCCTTCCTTCTACCTTCCCCAGCATTAGAGCCTTTTCCAGAGATCTGGGTCTTCGCATCACATTTCACATTTATTCCTTGATTTGATTTATATGGCTGCCCGTACCAACTTGGTGACTGAGCGGCTAACAATATATAAAAGCAAACCAACAACACAGGAGGTCTTCGCATCATGTGTCCAAAGTAGAATAATTTGAACTTGGTCATTTGTGCCTCAAGTGAGAACTCGAGGTTGATTTGTTTGATGATCCATTGGCTTGTTTTCTTGACTGTCCATGATATTCTCAGGAATCTTCTCCAACACCAACGTTCAAAAGCATCAATACTCTTCCTATCTTGCTTCTTCAAAGTCCAACTTCCATAGAGGATCACAGGGGATATCATGGCTTGCACAATTCTGATCTTCATGGGTCACACATCACGGCATTCGAATATCTTTTCCGAGGCCTTTAGCCCACAGAATGCACCCCCTAAGGAGATACCTCTTGTTGGTAATGCAGAAATGCAAAGCATTTGATACGTCGTGCAAATCGAGCATCTGTTGTTTCTCCTTTTCCAGAATCACAAGCCTGTTGTCAGTCCTAGTTTGAAAAAGGCAGCTTCATGGTCCAGCAGGATTAGTGCAGGAGCTGGCAATGGTCATCCAGGTTGAAAGGCACCTTGGAGGTCTTCTAGTCTGGCAGATGAGCAAGATCAGAAGGTTGGAGAGCAAACAAACATCTGATTTAGGTGCAAGCTAGTCAGGGAAGCTTAGGAGCTGAGTCAAAGACCCTTGTTTCTAATAATCAAGTCAGCACCAGGACACCTTCAAGGAGAAACTGAGAAGAATCTCATGAAGACCTTGAGATGGTAGAAAAATAAATGTCTCTTCCTTAGAAAAGGAAATTTGATTCAAAACTGCAGAGTTTGTCATAGGACACGTCCACAGCTGAGGTCAAATGAGACAAGGTCTGTTGGATTTTTCCCAGCCAGCTGGGGATGATGGGTGCTTTCATCCCAAAGCATCCACGTTGGAGAGCATCTTCTAACCTTCGCACCTTCTTCACCACGCTGAAGCTCTTTCCAGAGATTTCTCCACCATCTCCAGGGGCATCTTTCTACATAATGGACTATTACACATGCAGGCCTTATGTTGGAGTATTACGGGCTATTTCGAGTGAGTGGATTTGTTTTATAGGCTGGTAACTTTACCTTAATTGGAGGGGGCAGACTTTGGCATTCACACCATGGTGCTAATTGGCATAATCAAACCAGCGAATGATCCCTAATTTCACTTGTTAGGATCACACCTGTTACCTGCGTCTGTGAGTAATATCCAGAGATTAAGAAGGCAGAAGAGGATATATGTAAAAAAAAAAAGCAGCTGCTTATAGCAAACTGTTTGGCAGATGAGTAGGGCCAGCGTTGACTTTTTGCCCAATCTAGATGCAAAATGATTCATTTGGCCTTCTTAATTTCTATCTCCTGCTGCCAAGACTTGGGGGGGAAAAAAATAGAATATGCAAGGCGAAGGCAGGCCCTTTGGATGGAAGCAATCCAGAATCACTCACTTTATATCCTGATGCGGATCCACACCCCGGTCTCCGCCTCATTCTTTGCTGCTGACTTCCCCAACGTGGTGCCCTCCTGATGTCGGAGCTCAACTCTCGGCATGCACTGGCAGGGCCCGCACAAGAATGCCCGTATGTTTGGACATGCAAGCTAGAAAGAGATGCAGGTTTAACAACCGATGGAAGCTTAGAGGCAACCCTTTTTAACAAGGTTGGGAGGACATCAAGAACCGGCCTCGCTTGAAGAGAATTTTGCCGTGGATCGTGCTGGGAGATGCTTTTCTCATTCCCAAGTAGGAGTCAAGCTTCTTGGGGTTGGGGGAGGGAATGCAGTTGACCTTTGAAAAGGTGGGGAGGGCAGGTCATTTGAACTGTTATTCCTTTTTGCTTGGGGGCAAAAATGTACTGCGGGGCGGGGGCTCCTCCGAAGAGGGAGCGTTTCCTCTGCGGCACTTCGTGGAATGACCATGGGAGCCGATGACCCCACCGCCCATCGGGCTTCAAGGAAGAACAAGTGGACTGTGCAACGGATGAGCCAACAAGGAAGTAGGCCCCCTCTCTTGGATATATTCAAGCCAAGGCTGAACCAAGCTGCTTTCCCGTGAATTCCTGTCCTTAAGAGTCTCTCCCAGCTCCAGGTTTCTAGGGCTGCATTCACACATGCACACTTAACCTTGTTGCTGAATCAACCCAATGTAGGAGTTTGACCAAGACATACCAGTGCAGCTGTTATATCTTTAATCACTAGTTTAAAGTAAAGGTAAAGGTTCCCCCCGCACAGTTGTGCAGTCGTGTCCGACTCTAGGGGCCAGTGCTCATCTCCGTTTCTTAGCCGAAGAGCCAGCGTTGTCCGAAGACGCTTCCGCGGTCATGTGGCCGGCATGATGCATGCAGAACGCAGTTACCCTCCCACCGAAGTGGTACCTATTCATCTCCTTGCATTTGCATGCTTTCGAATTGCTAGGTTGGCAAGAGCTGGGGCGAGTGCGGGAGCTCACTAATTAGATCACTTTCTGCCACTTGGTTGAAAAATGACAAATGTAGAGGAAGAGTCGGGGGGGGGGAAGTGACATCACATTCATGATGTCATGTGCACGATGACATCACAGTACACATGATATGATCACAGCTCCCTGTGCTGGATGCCAATGAATGCCAGCATTACACCCTGGTGTGTATAATAAAAAATAAGTGAGTTTTTGGGCTTTTTTTTTTTTTTTCCAAAAGGAGAAAATGGATGGCTTTGTATTACGAAGGTCGCATAGATTTTGCCCTTACCTTAGCTATGAGAGGCTAGAATAAATGCTGTGTCTTTCATTCTGATGCGGGGCATTTTTCTTGGCAATTTTTGCTGAAGACGCACAGCTCTTGCAAACTGCTCTCCCTGACGTAATTCATTCCCGCCCATTTGTATTAGCGGCTAATTAAAATGAAAGCTCAAAAAATAAAAATAAAACTAAAATAAATAAACTGCGCCAAAATAGAAGAGAAGAAAAAAACAAATGAAAAGCAAAATTCCGAAAAGTCCCAGTTTCAAATTCTAAACTTTGTCTCGCCTTGGGTTCAAAACTGCAAAAATGACTTTGAGTTGATACGGAAATGTGGACTTACCCAGAACAGATATGTCCAAAGCATATCTTCAGGCTTTTTTAAAAAAATGGATAGGATCACAATATCTGCTTTGTAGCCATGAAAATAAGGGGCAAGGTGGTTATTTTGGATCTGCGCTTTAAAACCAAACCAAGCCAGGAAGCATTTGTGTTGGATAACAAAGGAGTCTACACAACTGGCTTGTAATCGGGAATCTCAATTGTGCACCGAGCGACACCGAGGTTCTTCTTTAAGAATTCATCTTGAAGTGGAACTTCCCCATTATAAATGTGTTGGGCTCCTCTTCTGCTACCAGAAGTGGCGTGAATCTTGGCATCCACGAAGATGACACACTAGATGGAAACCAGGATTAGCAGCCCAGTTTTGCAGCAATACACAGAGCTATTTGCATGCTTCTTAAGTAGGCTGGTGCCAGCTTCTCTGAAGCTCAGTTGTGTTTCTAGGAGCTATTTGAACCTTGAAGAAAGCTTTGGAGTCCTTCCTTCCTGTCTGCCATGACTCAACCAAGCTAATGTCTTTTTGGTGGTGGCCCTGCAGCAGTGCTAATCCTAGATTTAGATGGTGCTGAAACATAGTTTCATTCCAGAAAATATTTTGAACTGGGGCTGCTCAGCGGTTAAGACGCCAGGCTTGTCGATCGGAAGGTCGCAAGTTCGGAGGTTCGAATCCCTAGCCCCACATGACGGAGGGAGCTCCCGCACTCGCCCCAGCTCTTGCCAACCTAGCAATTCGAACGCATGCAAATGCAAGTAGATGAATAGGTACCACTTCGGTGGGAGGGTAACAGCGTTCTGCGTGCGTCATGCCAGCCACATGACCGTGGAAGCGTCTTCGGACAACGCTGGCTCTTCGGCTAACAAACGGAGATGAGCACCGGCCCCTAGAGTCGGACACGACTGCACAAATGTTTGGGGGGAACCTTTACTTTTACCTTAGGTCCCCCATTTCCAGTTTGATTCCTCAGATCTTTCCCATCCAAGGCCCAAGTCATGTGCTCTTTTTTCTTATCCTCTCCCTTCCTTGCTTGGGCCTGAGGGACGTCTCCCCGCAGCCCTTGCAGTTGGAGACTTTGAACTTTCCCACCTTGATTCTCACTTCAAATGACGGTTAATCAATCCCTACGGCTGTAAATGTTCATAAAGGTGGTCTTGGTTTCGCTACAGTTTAATTGGAGTTGAAGGCTTGGAAATGAACTGGAAGAATAACATGTCAGGACGATAATGGGGCATCTGGTGAAATCCCAGCTGCTTCTGTTGCGGGGATGGTGGTTTTGTACCCTCTGGACCTTGCTGCTGATCTACAAGGGACTCTATCCATCAGCCCTTCTAACCTGGTTTAGATAGAATTGCACCTTCCAGAATTTCCACCCGGGAAAACTATTAGCCCACCGGGGAATTCTGGGAGCTGAACAGCCAACCAACCTGGAGGTTGTCAGGTTGGGTCAGAGCTAGTAGGAAATGGTAAGTTCTAAAAACT